>CAUJRU010000008.1:0-540213 GCA_963277665.1 Viscum album
TCTTTTCTTCTACTCGAGCCAAACAATTTTGCTCGAGGGATACGTCCTTTAATATTCAACATATGCTTCTGTAATGACATTGAAATAATATAAAGTGCAAGTATAATAATATATTCAATATTCAATAAATCACATAATTTTAGTAGGAAACAATAAAAATGGAAAGTCCTAAAGAAAATTATAAACAACTATATTGTACCAACTACCTCTCATGATCTGACATAGTTGTGCGCCCCATAGTGTGGAGGTATTTCTTTGAATCAATGATTTTTTTGTTTTTTTTTCAGAAGATTCAAAAATAATGCTTAATAATAAATAAGATTATATTAATGCAAAATATGAAAACTCTCATTTAAATACCTCAAATGAGATTAATACATTAAATTTGGAAGTCACTCAATGGGTAATCATTTGGCGATATTTCTCTATCGGGCAGTCATCCACGATAGGTAATGTATCTAACTTCGTTCCCACTCTATCACACCCGCCAACATACAGGTCATGCTTATAAGCTCTCCAAATCTCTCCTAACTCTTTTAAACGCGCTGGTCGTGCACCTTCGCCATCAGGGGAAGTTAAACCGAAGATGAAACCCAATAGATTAGTTCATATAAATACAAAAAATACTACATTAAATCCAATAGATTGTTTACCCATATTTGTTCCCACACGTTATCTTTGACTTCATGTGGAAGATGTCTCCAAGAGAGAGGGCTGACCAGAATGATATCAGAGTATTTGGATAGCATCGCCAAAAAACCTCGACATTCCTGCCCAGATTTCTCAATCATTTTTCCATCAACATTGTATTCAACCATAAATTGTGTCTGGCGGTTCCATACTGCACCAAGCGAGTACGCCCCCCTCCCCCACCTCCTATCTGTAGATGAATATGTTATTAAATAAAAATAATATCATTACAAGTTATAATAAAATAAATTTTGGTATAAAAATTTTATAGAGTTATATAAATATACCTGTGGTAGTCGGATCAATGGGTGTCACTGGATGTGCAGAAGCTGAAGGAATATCCTGTACAAGTGGAGTGTCCCTCAGTGTACGCACCTCAGCCACATACTATGTCGCAGCAGGAGTCAAAGAAGGTGGAATATAATAGCTCGGAGATAATGAACCAGAAGCTAAAGATTATGGAATAGATGTCTGGACAATTGGTAGTGTAAACATCAGAGGTCTAAATATCATGTGTGTCCCTGAAGACACGCCAGGATCAAAATGGGGGAGAAGAAGATACGTCTGTGGTAGTGGATCGTCTAACTCGTACCCCAAGAGCCCTCTTACCACCCAGCCTTAGTAATGGGACCACTAGATGATCGTCCATCTTTGACACAACCCCCCCTCCTACCACCAGCCTCTCAACTAGGAGCAATATCAGGCTCCTTGACAGATATCTCTCGTCTAGGGGGTCGATCCCTGAAAAAAAGTTTAACACAAAAGTAAACACATGATATTATAAGTTATTGAAATATTTATATTTGAAATAAAATACTCACAATAGGGATGAGTGGAGGAACACCCATTTGTACCATGCGACGATTATTATCTCTCATCTTTTTCCATCGCCTCTCTTCAATGGGTGTCATTTCCTGCAATGAAAACAAATATGGAAGTAATTATAAACAGATAACTAATGTGTAACCCAAAAAAATATAGAAAACCCATTCTGATAAAAAAAACATAAAGTAAAATAACATTTATGTTAGTTTGAAGGTAAGTACTAGGATACACACATTGAATGATGTTGGTGAAACATGTAGGTGAGAACACAACTGTATGATTCTATATATTTCCCACCACAAATTCGGGTTCACAATTAACTATGACAATTGAGCTATTGGCGTCATCATAAGTAATAAACGGATTGCTTCCAATTGTAGTAGGGATAGTTTCAACTTCATCATCATCATCATCAAAAACATGTCTGGGATTTACTTCAACAATTACACCAAATTTAGGATGATGATGATCTTTGACATAAAAAACTTGTTTCACCATTGATGCCAATACATATGGTTCATTAGTGGCTAGAGTGTGAGTCATGTCAATAACTCAAAATCCACAATAATCAATAAAGGTTCCTTGCCCCGTCATTGAATCAAACCATTGACATTTCATCATCGTGACTCGACCATGCGAGTAATAATCCAAAATTATTATTTTCTCCACGACTCTATAATAAGAAACATTTTTAGAACGAGCTCTAGTATCCGATGAACTGGCATAGCAGTCTGTTGTGGCAGTTAGCATAACACCATTATGTTGTGTTCTCATGTTTCTTGCTCGTTCAGTGATAATAAATTTGAATCCATTGATCAGAAGTGATTTACAAGCACGAACCATGGTATTAGGAACAAAAGACAAAGCTCTTATTTTCTCATAAACATAGTCTGCAGGAAAACCTCGATACCTGAAATATAAACCAATAGTAAAGTTAATTAAATATTATTTTTATTCAGTTATTACGGAAATATTTTTACCTTCAATTTCAACCAAGAAGAAAACCTTTTCTATGCAAAGTCTCTTTCCTTCTCAAAGATGAAGAACGATGCTTTCTATATATCAATTATTTAAGTTCCCTGTAGATAAAAATAATAATATTTTTAACAAATATTTAAAATTACAAGAGATAAAATAAGAGATACATGTACAATTTACTTACTTGATATACTCATCGAACAAATCTCAATTGAACAACACTGTGCAATGTGTCATCTCTCGCTCTTCAAGGCATAATGTCATCAATGTATATGATCCCGGAATTCCTCATGTCTGAGGAAGTGATGGAAAAATGTGTTCAAATTTCCCATACTGTTCTTCTTCATTTCTCATTGGTCTGTTTATTCTCGTAGTAAGATCAGAGAAATACATTACTCAGAAATCCATACATTCTTGAGCCAAGTAACCGTTCACAATAGAACCTTCGGGATAATTCCTATTCCAAACATATGATTTCAATGTGCACATGTTTCTTTCAGTTGGATACATCCAACGGAAAGCAACGGGTCCTCCAAGAAGTATTTCGGTCGAAATATGGATAGTCAGATGCAACATGCATGTAAAAAATGATGGAGGGAATATTTTTTCTAACTCACAAAAAATTAATGGTGTCTCTGCCAACAGTTTTTGCAAGAAGGATTTGTAAAACCTCTTAGCAAAAAGATCTCTGAACAAATAGAACAACTGAATAACTGAGACTCTAACATTATTGGACAAGAGATGATGCATTGTTATTGGAATCAACTATGCAAAAGGACGTGATAATCATGAGTCTTAAATGATTTCAGCTTCAACTCTTTTCTGTTGACCCGTTTTTGATATATTGCTTGAATAGCCATCAGGAACTTTAATAGTCTCTAGCACTTCCATAAATTGATTTTTTTTCAGCAGGTGTCATCACATAAGAAGCACATGGAACTTACCATTTATTTTCACTAATACAGATAGGATGTAATTCTGGTATGATCCCCCCAATCTACCAAGTCACACTGAGATCATAAATAACCTTTTTTCTTCCCCTTGATATTTAGAAGAATCGAAAGCAACATTTCACATACATTCTTTTCAATGTGCATTACGTCTAAGCAATGACGTAACAAGTTGGTTGACCAATACGACAACTCAAATAATATACTCTTATTCTTCCAATTGTAACAGGTATCATTGGAAACATTTTTCCTCTTTCTAGATTTCATTACACCCTTCCCAAATGAATAACTAAAATCTTTCAATTCATTAAGCACATCAGTTCCAGACATATGCTGAGGTGGATCATCATTCTCCATGGTATTGTCAAATCTTCGACGATTGTTTCTATATGGATGGTTCATTGGAAAGAATCATTGATGTCCCATAAAACTAAAACTACGATGATATTTTCAGTCTTCTCGATCGATTATTCTTCATACAAACAGGACATGACAATTTTCCCTTTTGTGCTCCATCCAGAAATCATTGCATAAGTAGGAAAATCATTGATCGTCCACATAAGAGCAGCATGCATCTAAAATATGTCTTTCGAACATGCATCGTATGTGGGCACACCCAAATCCCAAAGAGGTTTCAACTCTTTTATTAAAGGTTTCATGTATACATCTATATCATTTCTGGGATCATAAGGGCCAGATATCAGTATACTCAAGAAAGTGTAAGGCTTTTTCATACACAACCAAGGGGGAAGGTTATAAATGTGTATGAAAACCGGCCATGTATTGTGCGAAATAATCATCTGCCCAAATGGATTAAAACCGTCACATGAATGACCCAGTCTCACATTACGCACGTCGGATGCAAATTCAGGATATCAAGCATCAAATCTATGCCATACAAATCCATCTGCAGGGTGAACCAACTCTTCATTATTCTTTTTTCTCTCGGTGTCATGCCATCACATTTTTATGGATATTTCATCAGACATGAAAATGTTCAATAATCTGGGGATCAATGGAAAGTGCCACATAACTTTTTGTGGCACACGAGATGGTGTTCCATCATCTTTTTTCTTCCATCAGGAGGTTCCACATTTCATACAATAATTTCTTTTAGCAGTTTCCTCCCAAAATAAGTTGCAATCATTCAGGAAAGCATGAATTTTTTCTTTGTGAATCCATGTTCATCAACTAACTTCCATGCCATATAGTGGTTTAAAGGAATATCTGCATCATCTGGAAGTAAGTCCCTCAAGAAGGTAATAATGTAATCAATTGAAGTATTTGAAATCCCATACATAGTTTTCCCATGAAACAATCAGATTAAAAATTCCATCTTTTTCATTTTACCACATTGTCGATATACTGGAGTCGTCGCAGCATCATTCAATTTTTTCACCCTATCAACATCATCATTTTCATTGGACGCATCATGTGTACTTGTATAGAAATCTTGTTGGCTGGAAATCCTTTCCTTCTCATGATGCCGAATAAATGGAAAACGATCATATATCCAACTCTCCAATTCAGTACTATCATTTGGACCATGAACATTTTTAGATTCCATTTTCTCTTTATTGTGATACCAAACATAATAGTTTGTTTGGAAACCATATTTGGTTATATGATAGCTAACTACTTCACGACTCAAACAAGGTCTTCCAAAACAATTAAAACATGGGCAGTGTATGCGACCACCATCTGAAGCCTTGTCAAATGCAAAATCGAGAAATATGTTCAATTTTTTTTGAAAATCGGTTGAAATCCGATCAGTTTCGTACATCCAACATCTGTCCATTCTGTAAAAAAATTGTAATAAGTCATTTCAAAGCAATTCAATAATATTGAAGTTTAATCAAAAAATTATTTAGGTAAATTACAATTGTTTACTTTATATAAAAGCATAACTGACACATTACTCTATATGAAAATCATATTAAGAAATACAACAAAATACAGTGTATATAATAAAATAAGATACATAATTTCTAATGCCTATATTCAAGGATTGCCTAGTAAAATTAGGAAGTGGGTCAAGGAATACATAATCCTCAAGGATGTTGTTGGGAGTACATGAGTTTTATACTTCAACTTCTTTAGGGAGATCAGGATGAGGAGTAGGATGAGGATCAAGGGAGTGGCGGGACGGTCCAAGGGGGGTTGCAGGGTGTCCAGGGGGTGCGGGGTGTCTAGGGGGTTGGTGGGGCCGTCTGGGGGGTCGGAGGTGTCCAGGGGGTGGGGGATGTCTAGGGGGTCGGGGTGTCCAGGTGGGCGGGCTGTCCTTCAGGGTGGTCAGGCTGTCCAAGGGGTTAGGGGGAGTCCAGGGGGGTGGGCGGGCTGTCCAAGGAGGTGAGTGGGGTGTCCAAGAGGTGGGTGGGGATGTTCGGGGGTACGGGGTGTCCAGGGGGTGAGAGGGATACCCATGGGGGTGGCGGGGCTATCCAGGGGGTCTGGGGTATCCAGGGGGTGGGCGGGCTATCCAGGGGGTGGGCGGGCTGTCCACGGGGGGGTGGTCGGGCTGTCCACAGGGGTGGCGGCGCTATCCAGTGGGGTCATGGGTGTCAAGGGGGTGAGTGGGGGGGGGGGGATTTCTAAGGGGTGGGGGCGTCCGGGGGGATGGGGGTGTCCAGGGGGTGGTGGGCGGGTGTCCGGGAGTGGGGTGGGCGTGCCGTCAACAAGGGTGGGGGTCTGTCCAGGGGGGTACAAGATGTCCAAGGGGAATTGTCAAACCTTTAATAGATGAGTTCTATTGAAATAACATAGATTCTCCTACTGGCATGTCAGTATTAGACAAACATAATTTCCTACTACCACATAACCCTATGATAAATCTAGATAAATTATGGAATTAAATCATAATTATTGAATTCTTTTTAATTTTTTTATGTATCTTGATATTAAAACATTATACATAATTTATAGTAAGGAAATGCCTCATAAGTATTATTACCTATTGGTCTATCACACAATCAAATCCTTAGAATATTTTTGGGGATCAATGACAACCTATAAACAGGTTTTATCATCATCATTGTCTGAATGAATATGATTCCTAACTGATATCATCACAAGCTATAATAAAATGTTTTAACAATATTCTATTGATTTTTTTGGTTATGATCCCTCAAATGAAAGTATTCACTGGTAAAAATTATATAGAACATTCCCTATATTATAAGTGACTTGTTCATCATTTACTTGGGAGGATAACTCATCCCAAGGCGTACACTCAATCTACTATTGATGATGAGTTGCAGATGTAGCCAAAAAATACATTTACCAGCCACCAAAATGAATATAGAGGAGAATGAAACAACTTGAAATTATATTAAAATAGATTTACACTAGATGTATGTGTGATAATCTCTCTAGTCATAGTCACACACTTCATTGTAAATAGTAATATTATCTAAAAAATAAATTAATTATTGGTTTTAAATGACATGTTCCTTTTGTAATGTAATCCCCCTATACCAGAAAAACTATGTATTATCTATACATTTAGGCCATTATAAATTATAAATAACCCTTGAATGTCATTTTTCATCTCACATATAAAAAAATTCTACCAAAAAAATATAATTCATTTCAATAGTTTAACAACATGATAGGTTCCACATGAACAAATGTGTTCTAGCTCTATATTTCACTATCATAGTTTCACACCAATTAGTACATTCTATTATATCATCATCCCTAAGATTCAAAGTATATAATATCCTATAAAAGTAATTTTCTCTAGAGTTTGATTAACTCTTATGACTATTAATCTAGCTAATGACTTCTTGATTCATTGATCAATGATTAATAATAGGTTTCATGTAACCTTCTATGTTTTCAACCATTCCATAGGAATGTATAACTCACAAAATCAATGAATTCCCTGAATCTATAACCCTTATGTAGTTTCAATTTATAAAATGAAGACCCATAAATCATTGGTGTAATTTTAGAAAAAATAACTCCCACATGGTATGAATGGTATCATAATGACACCTATATGTTGAAAATATTCATATAGAATTAGAAATAATTTTATGTTATTAGGTTGATAAATCTACCTATAGAAGAATTTAATCATACCTTAAATGAAGGTCAAAACAATGAACGCCACGTTACAGTTTTATTTAATACATTACTCAAACTTAGCATTTACTTATACAAAACTCTAAGAAATTTGTTAAAAACATAAATTTCGAAATATTAGTCATTTATTCACTATCAAATATTGTGAATCTTAAATTTTTTGAAAATCCCTTAAATAGGAAAAAATGATGTGATCTTTTGAGATATTGAAATAAATGTGGAAATCAGAGGAAAAGAGCTTGTATTTGGGAAGAGGATTAAATGATGTAACCTGGATGATGGAGTTGCAGCTGATCAGATGAAAGAAATCGGGTTAGGGTTCACTGGGCGCTGCGGCTTCTGAAAATCGGGGAATTCTGTGTCGTTCTGCGGGGGCCTCTAGAATTGGATATAGTTGAGGAGAACTTTCCAAACGGTTTTTAAAAACCGTTGGGAAACATGAATTTTCCCAATGGTTTGTAAAAACCATTGGGAAAAGATGAAAAAACTTTGGCTTTCCCAACGGTTTCTTCAACCCATTGGGAATGCCTTCACAAAACCATTTTTTACCAACGGTTTGTTAAAACCGTTGGAAAAAAACACTTATACCAACGTTTTTGGAGAACCGTTGGTATATAAGTGTTGGGAAAAGTCTGCTTTCCATTAGTGATATCCCAATAAACACTAAATACCATTAAAAACCAAGCAAAACCGTAACACACCCTAACAAACCCTAACAACACTATCAAACCCTAACAAACCCTAACAAACCCCAAAAAACCTAAAAAACACAACAAACACTAAAAACCCCTAACAAACCCTAAAAATACCTAAAAAAACCCGTGAAGCACTAAGAAACCCTAATAAACAAAAAAAACTCTAAGAAACCCTAAAAAACCCTAAAACCCCATAAGAAACCCTAACATAACACTAAAAACCCTAAAAACCCTAAGAAAACCTAAGAAACACTAACACACCCTTAGAAATCCTAACACACCATTAGAAACCCTAACACACCGTTAGAAACCCTAGCACACCCTTAGAAACACCAACACACCCATTGAAACCCTAACACAACCTTATAAAACCCTTAGAAACAATAACACACCCTTTGAAACCCCAACCCGCCCATAAAAACCCTAACCCGCCCTTAGAAACCCTAACACACCCTTAAAAACCCTAAAAAACCCTTAGACACCCTAAATCACTATAATAAGAACTAATAAATCCTAAAAAACCCTACCAACCAATAATAAACCATAATAAACCCTAATAAACACTAAATCCCACTACTAAACCATAATGAACACTAATAAATCTTAATAAACCCTAAAAACCCTATTAGGCCCCGATAAAATCTACAAAATACCTAAAAACTCAAATATACATCAAATATGCTATTAAACCAATCAAAATGCTAATATTCACAAAAAAAACCCTAACAAACCCTGCAAAACCTGACAAAACCCTAAAAAAACCATAAAAACCCAAAAACCAAAAAAACCCTCGAATCCTTAAAAAATATTTAAAACCCTAAAAACCCTAAAACCCATAAAAAACTAAAAAAACAAAAAAAAACCCAAAAACCAACCTAAAACCCCCAAAAAAACATCAAAAAAAATTCAAAAGCCCCTAAAAACCTAAAAACTTCATAAAATGCTGAAAAACCCTAAAAACCTAAAAATTCCCAACAAAACCATCACCAACCCGATGAAACCCTTAAAAACCCTAAAACCCCATAACAAACCTTAAAACCTCAAAAGAAACCCTAATACACCGTAAAGAACCCTAAAAACCCTAAAGAACCACTAAAGCCACTAACAATGCTACATAAACCCTATCAATGGCTAAAAAAACCCAAAAAATGCTTCAAAATCCAAAAAATGTAGCAAAACCTGAAAAAATGCTAAAATAACCCTAACAAAGCATAAAAAAAATCCAAACACCCATAAAACCCAAAAAAATGCATAAAACCCCATAGAACTCAAACAAACCTTAAAAACCCTAAAAAACCCTAACAAAACCTAAAAAACAATAACAACCACTAATAACCCCTATGAACCACTAATAATCACTAATAACCCAAAAAACCCACTATTAAACCCTAAAAACCTAATAAACACTAATATATCGTAATAAACTGTAATAAACCCTAAAAAACTCTATTAGACCCTAATAAACACTACAAAAGCCCTAAAACCCCTAATATACAATAAAAACAGTATTAAACCATAATAAACCATAATAATCACTAAAAATCCTAACAAACCCGATAAAACGCTACAGAAATCCCAAATAATAGCCTATAAAACCATACAACCCACTAATAAACCCCAAAAAACCTAATAACCCCAAAATAAATCATAACAAACCCTAATAACCCAAATAAATTGTAAAAAATGCTTACAACGCCAAATGAATCGTAACAAACTAAAACAAACCATAACAAACCCCTAATAAACCCCAATAAACCCTAAAAAATCTTAATAAGCCCTAATAAATCGTAATAAACCCAAATACACATTACTAAACCCTAATAAATAAAATAAATGCTAATAAACCCTAATAAATACTAAATAACCCTAAAAAGGTTGGTAAACCTTAGAAAAGGCTATTAATGCATACAAAAGCCCAATAAAACCCTAACATACAACAAAAAATGCTGATAAACTATAACAAATCCTAAAGAACACTAATAAACCCTAAAGAACCTTAATAAACACTATAGAGCCATATTAAACTCTAAAGAAAACTAAAAAACCCTAAAGAACCCAAAAAATGCTAAAACACATTATATAAACCCTAAAAACCGCTATAATACCCAAACAAACCCTAAAACACACTAAAAAACCCTAACAACCCCTATCAATCCAAAAAAAACAAATAAACCCATAAGGCCACCCAAAAACCATTAAAAAGCCATCAAAAACCAAAAACATTTGTTAAAACCCCTAAAAATACTACAAACCATAAACAACAATTAAAACCCTAAAAAGGCTTCAAATAGATACATAAACCTTTAAAACGTTACATAAACCCTAAGAAATGCAACAAAAACACTAAAAACGCAACATAAAACAAAAAACGCATCATAAACCCAAAAAACAATACATAAACCATAAAATCACTACATAAACCCTAGAACTGTAACATAAACCCTAAAAAACACAACATAAACCCTAAAAAACGCAACATAAACATTAAAAAATGCTACATAAAACCAAAAAACACAATATAAACACTAAAAACACTACATGAACCCTAAAAACGTTATATAAACCTTAAAAAATTCAACATAAATGCTACATCACCACTAAAAATGCTACATAAAACCAGAAAACACAACATAAACCCTGAAAAATGCTATATAAAACCTAAACCCTAAACATGCTACATAAACCCTAAAAAGGCTACTTAAACCCCAAAAATGGTACATAAAACCTAAAACCACTAACTAAACCCTAAAAATGCTACATAAACCCTAAAAATGCTACATAAACTCTAACAACACTACAGAAACACTAACAAAATTCCTCAAAAACCGTAAAGATGCTTCAAACCCCTCAAAAATATTAAACCCTAATACACCATAATATAAAAAATTAAACCCTAATAAACCCCTATTCAACCCCTAAAGAACCACTAAAGCCACTAACAACCCTACATAGACCCTAACAATTACAACAAAAAACTGAAAAATGATTCAAAACCCACAAAATGCAACAAAACCCCAAAAATGCTAAAATAACCCTAACAAAGCATAAAAAATCCAAACACCCCCATAAAACCCAAAAAATGCATAAAAACCCAATCTACTCTAACAAACTGTAACAAACCCTAAAAACCCTAACAAAACCTAACAAACCCTGAGAACCACTAATAAAATCTAAGAACCACTAATAAAACCTAATAACCCCTAAAACCCACTATGAAACCCTAAAAACCCTAATAAACACTAATAAATCGTAATAACCTGTAACAAAACCCTAACAAACACTATTAAACCCTAATAAATTCTACTAAAGCCCTAAAACCCCTAATATACAATTAAAAACACTATTAAACCATAATAAACCCAAATAATCACTAAAAACCCAAACAAAACCCAACAAAACGTTACAAAAACCTCCAAATAATAGCCTACAAAACCCTACAACCCACTAATAAACCCTAACAAACCCTAACAACCCTAAAAATTATAAAAAACCCTAACAACCCCAAATAAATCGTAACAAATCCTAACAACGCCAAATAAATTGTAACAAACTGAAAAAGACATAACAAACCCCTAACAACCCCTATCAATCCCAAAAAAACAAATAAACCCACAAAACCCCCAAAAGCCCATTTAAAATCCATCACCTACCATAAACAACCATTAAAACCATAAAAATGCTTCAAATAGATACAAAAACCCTAAAAACCTTACGTAAACCCTAAAAAATGCAACAAAACCCCTAAAAATGCAACATAAACCAAAAAACGCAACATTAACCCAAAAAACGCTACATGAACCTTAAAATCACTAGATAAACCCTAGAACTGTAATATAAACCATAAAAACACAACATAAACCCTAAGAAAATGCTACATAAACTTTAAGAAACACAACATAAAACCTAAAAATACAATATAAACCCTAAAAACACTCCATGAACACTAAAAACGTTACATAAACCCTAAAAAATGCAACATAAACACTACATCATCCCAAAAAATGCTATATAGACCCAGAAAATGCAACATAAACCCTAAAAAATTTTAAATAAAACCTAAGCCCTAAACACGCTACATAAACCCTAAAAATGTTAGATAAACCCTATAAATGATACATAAAATCTAAACCCGCTAACTAAACCCTAAAAAACGCTACCTAATCACTAAAAATGATACATACACTCTAATAACGCTTCACAAACCCTAAAAAATGCTACAAAACCCTAAAGATTCTTTAAAACCCTAAAAAATATTAAACCCTGATATACCATAATATAAAAAATTAAACTCTAATAAATCTCTGATAAACTCTAATAATCCCTAAAAACACCTTATAATCCTTAAAATCCTAAGAAAATCTCCTCGACCCGAATAAAACCCTAAAAATACCTAATAAACACTATTAAATGATAATAAAACCTAATAAACACTAAAAACATTTTAATAAAACCTAAAAAACCCTAACCAAGCCTAATAGACACTAATACACACTAATAAACCCCAATAAACCCCCCAAAACCCTAAAAGCCCTAATAAACCATAAATAATGCCAAATAAACCCTAACAAACCTTAACACACCAAAATAACCCCTAATAAAACCCTACTAATGAAAAAAATGCCAGTATACATTATAAAATCCCTAGAAACCCATATAGACTATAATTATAACCTAATAAACCATAAAAACGCTCACAAAAAATAAAAAATACTATCAAAAACAATAAAAATGTGCTATATTGCCTAAAAAGACCTAAAAACACTAATATAACCAAATAAAGACAAAAAACACTGATATACCTTAAAAATCCCTAGAAACCCAAATAAGCCATAATAAACTCTAATATAACCAAAGAAACCCAAAAAATATCAATTACAAAAAAAAGCTCTCACAAACAATTAAAATATGCTATATTATCTAGAAAGACCTAACAAACCCTAATATAACCTAATAAAACAAAAAACTAATAAACCCCTAAAAACCCTAATAAACCCTAAAGATCCCTAATAAACCCTAATAAAATCAAATAAACCCCAATAAAACCTTAATAAAACCCTAAAAGTACCTTCTCAGCCATAATAAACCTTGACACACCATATCAAAACCTAGTAAAACCCAACTAAACCCCAATAAACAAAAAAATGCAAACAACCCATTATAAAGCCCTATAAACCCTAATAAACCATAATAAATTCAAATATGAGTTAAGAAACCATTAAAAATGCTCACAAATACTAAAACCATGCTAATAAAACCTAAAAATTCATTAAAACCCCTCATATATATTAACAAAAAATAAAAAGCAATCATATACACTAATAAACCCTAGTAAACCCTAAAAATCCCTAACAAACCCTAATAAACTATACTGCAAATAAACCCTACTCAACCCTAAGACATTAGGATGTCGCCGCTCTCTCCCGGGTCTCTCCCGACGCGGCGATCTCTAGGGTTCCATCCTGGAACCCCCTTCAGCGGCTTCGTTGATCTCCTCGGGCTTTGCGATGTGGATGGATTGATGTTCAGGAAGCGTTATCTCCTGGTGTGATGGAAGTTTTCGCGACGGATGGATGACGGCGCTGAGATCTTGAGGGCTATTTCAGGTTGTGGCGGTTTTTCATTTCGATCTGGATCGACGTTGCTAGATCTGGATTCTTCTCTCTCTGGTGGTAGCAGAGATGATTTTCCTGTGTGTTGGACGATTCTGAAGCTGTCGACGGTGAAGTCAACGCCGATGAGATGGTTGCTTTGCCGAATAGGAGGGTTCGACTTGCTGGTTTTTTGGTGCGACGAGAATTTCTGGTGTCGGGGGGAGGTATGGCCACGTCCTGGTGACAAACGGGTTCATCGGGCTTTGCATCTACTTCGCGCGAGCTTTGGCGTTGCGCTTGGTTCGACGCTATCTGTCCGGATCCGAAGAGGTGCAGGCTTTTTGCTCATTGATCTTGCTGCTGACGAAGGTATAATCGCTATCTCATGTGTCCGACTGATTTTGCTGGCTTGCGTGTTCTTGTTTGGTGGCTGGACTGGTTCTATGTTGCTTCTTCGGCTAGACATTGACTGGATTTTTCATTCGTGGCCTCCCCCAAAGCTGTTGTTGGGGAGAAGGATTGGTGCTGGTTTTTGGCTGGTTTTTTGGCTTTGTTGTGGATGTTGGCTGCCAGTTCTGTTGTGTGGTGATGATTCATGTTCTGTTGATGTTGTTTGTTCTATGCTGTTGGAAAAGGACCTTCTTGGTGAGAAGGTACTGGGTGCTGGATGTGGGTATTTTGTTGGTTTTTAGTGGATGGTGTATGGTAAATGCTGGATGACGTGTGGCTGTTTGGTATTTGCTACTACTGTGGATGAGTTTGTTGCTGTGCTGCTGGAGTGGAAGTGGGATACTGGGAGATGTTTGGTGGTCGAAAAAGGTGTTGGCTGTCTGAAAATGAGGATGCTGGTTGCTGGTTTGTTGTGGATGTTGGTTGGCTGGTTGCTGCTGCTGGATGTTGTTTGCTGCTGTTGTCTGAATGCTAGTTGTTGGTTAGCTATGAGCTGCTGGATGCTGGTTAACGCTGGATGTAGTGCTGTTGGAAGCTGGTACTGGATGGATGTGACGTGATGATGCTGCGGTTTTGTCTGTTTTTGTGTCTTTTTCTTTCTTTGTTTTTCTTTCTTTGGCGTGGGTTGTAAGGGTTTTTGGGTGTGGGTCGTTCGACCCCTCCCCTCCCTTGTCTGCAGTGATTGTGTCTTTTTGTTTAATAAATTTTGGGGGGTGCCAGGAATAGCCTGGACCTAAGCCTTCTTTGCCTAATAAACTGTACTCAACCCTAATAAACCCTAATAAAACAGTAAAGATACCGAATCAACCATAATAAAACCCTAAAAATACCTAATCAACCCTAATAAACCATAACACACTATAATAAACCATAATAAACTCCACTAAACCCTAAAAACGCAAATATTCCATTAAAATCCCCTAAAACCCCTAAGAAATGCTAATAAAACCTAACAAATCTTAAAAGTGCTAAGAAACCTGAATAAACACTACTAAACACTAAAAAACCCTAAAATATGTTCTTAAAAATTAATAAACCATAATAAACCATAATAAACCCTAATAAATCCAAAACATACCCAAATATACCATAATATACCATGATAAAACCAACTCAATCCTAATAAAACCCTAAAAATACCTAATAAACCTTAACACACCATAATAAACCCTAAAAAATCCAAATAACCCCCACCAAACCCTAAAAACGCTAATATACCATTAAATACCCTAAAAACCTGACAAACCATAATAAATGTTAATAACACCTAAAAATCATAAAAAATGATAGTAAACCCTAAAAATACGTCTAATAATAATAGTAGTAATAATGCACTTGCATGTGCATTTGCATGTGCATGGTTTAAATAATAAATCCTAACGCACGGGCATGTGCATATGCATGTGAATTTTCATGTGAATGATAATAAATAATAAATAATAAATAATAACGCATGTTAGTTTCATGTGTATGTGCATGTGCATGTGAAAGATAATAAATAATAAATAATAACGCACATCCAAGTGCATGTGCATGTGCATGGTAATAAACCATAAATAATAAAAAATTCCACATGTATGTGCATTTGCATGTGAATGATAATAAATAATAAATAATAACACATGTGATAATAGAATAACGCAAGGGCATTGTGTGTTCAAGTTCATGAGAATAAATAATAATAACACATGTGATAATAGAATAATACAAGTGCATTGCATTTTCATGTGCATGGTAATAAATAATATATATAATAACGCATTTGTATGTGTATTTACATGTAATGATAATGATAATGACTCATCCACGTGCATGGTAAAAAATTATAAATAACAACGCACGTGCATGTGCATTTGTATTTTTTGATACAAACAACAACAACCACAACAACAACAATAATAATAATAGAATAATGCAAGTTCATTGCGTGTGTAGGTGCATAGTAGTAAATAATAAATAAATAATAGGAAATAAGAATGCACATGCATGTGCATGTGCATTTACATTTGATAATAATATTAATAATGCAATTTTAATAATAATAATAATAATAATAATAACGCAGGTACGTGCATGGTAATAAATAATAAATAACAACGCACATGCATGTGGATTTTCATGTGATAATGATAATAATAATGATAATGATAATGATAATGATAATGATAATAATAATAATAATAATAATAATAACTGTGATAATAATATTAATAATAAAACAATAATACAAGTGCATTGCATATGCACGTGCATGGTAATAAATAATAAATAATAATGCACATGCATCTGCATTTGTCTGTGATGATAATAATAATAACAGCAGCAGCAGCAGTAGTGATAATAGTAGTTGTACCAATGTATGTGATAATAGAATATTGCATGTGCATTAAGTGTTCATGTGCATGGTAATAATTAATAATTCATGTGCATTGCATTTGCATGTGATGATGAGGACAATGATAATAATAATTATAATAATATTATTATTATTATTAACAATGCATGTGGTAATAGAATAATGTATGTGCATTGAATATGGGTGTTTGTGTATTTGCATGTGCATTTTCATTTGCATTTTCATGTGATGATAATGACAATAACAACAACAACAACCACAACAACAACAACAACCACAATAATAATAATAACAATAAGAATAACAAAGTATGTGATAATAAAATAATGTATGTGTATTGCATGTTCACGTTCATGGTAATAAATAATAAATAATAATGCACTTTCATGTGCATGAGATGATTATAATAATAATAATAGGAGTAATAATAATATTAATAATAACAACAACAACAACGCATGTGATAATAGAATGACGCATATGCATTGCATGTGCAGTGCATGATAATAAATAATAACTCATAGCGCACGTGATGATAATAATAACAATAATAGTAATATTAATAACAATAGCACATATGATAATAGAATAATGTACATGTATTGAATGTTCGCGTGTCTGGTAATAAATAATAATGCACGTGTGTTTTCATTTTCATTTGATGATAATAACAATAATAACAATAATATTAATAATAACAATAACAATAAAAATGCATGTGATAAGAGAATAATGTAGGGGCATTGCGTGTGCGCGTGCATGGTAATAAATAATAATGGAGATGCATGTGAATTTTCATGTGATGATAATAATAATAATAATTATAATAACAACAACAACAAAAACATATTCACGTGCATGGAAATAAATAATAAATAATAAATAATAAATAATAACGCATGTGCATCTGCATTTGCATGTGATGATAATAATAGTAATAATAATAGTAATAATAATAATGATAATGATAATAATAATGTGTGTGATAATAGAATAACACACGTCCTAAAAAAACATAACAAAACCTAACAAAACCTAACAACCACTAATAACCCCTAAGAACCACTAATAAACCCAAATTACTCCTGAAACCCACTATTAAACCCTAAACCCTAATAAACACTAATAAATCATAATAACCTGTAATAAAACCTAAAAACACCTATTATAATCTAATAAATGCTAAAAAATCCCTAAAACCCCTAACATACAATTAAAAACACTATTGAACCATAATAAATCCTAATAATCACTAAAAACCCTAACAAACCCAACAAAACACTACAAAACCCACCAAATAATAGCCTACAAAACCCAACAACCCGCTAATAAACCCTAATGAACCCTAAAAACCCCATAATAAATCGTAACAAACCCTAACAACCCCAAATAAATTGTAACAAATCCTCACAATTCGAAATAAATCGTAACAAACTGAAACAAACGATAAAAAATCCCTAATAAACCGCAATAAACCCTAATAAATCGTAACAAAGCCAAATACATGTTAATAAACCATAATAAAAAAAATAAACCCTAGGAAAGCCTAATAAATCCTAAATAACCCTAAAAAGGTTGATAAACCCTAGAAAAAGCTATTAATGCCTACAAAAGACCAATAAAACAATAATATACAATAAAAAATGCTAATAAACCGTAAAAAATCTTAAAGAACACTAATAAACCCTAAAGAACACTAATAAACCCAAAAGAACCATAATAAACTCTAAAGAACACTAAAAAACCTAAGGAACCCAAAAAATGCTAAAACACATTATATAAACCCTAAAAACTACTACAATACCCAAACAAACCCTAAAACACACATAAAACACCTACCAACCCCTATCAATCCCAAAAAAACAAATAAACCCTTAAAATCCCCCAAAAAACCATTGAAATCCCATCAAATACCATAAAACCATAAACACCCATTAACAACCCTTAAAAACCCTAAAAACCACTCGAAACCATAAACAACCATTTAAACCCTAAAAAAGGAAACAAATAGATACATAAACCCAAAAAACAATACATAAGCCCTAAAAATGAAACATAAACCCTAAAAACACAACATAAACCCAAAAAATGCAACATAAACCCAAAAAACGCTACATAAACCCAAAAAGCACTACAAAAACCCTAGAACCCTAACACAAACCCTAAACAACGCAACATAAACATTAAAAATTGCTACATAAAACCTAAAAACACAACATAAACCCTATAAACACAACATGTACCCTAAAAACGTTACATAAACCCAAACAAATGCAACATAAACGCTACATCACCCCTAAAAAAGCTACATAAACCCAGAAAAACCAACATAAACATTAAAAAATGCTACATAAAACATAAACCCTAAAGACGATATACAAACCCAAAAAATGTTACATAAACCCTAAAAATTCTACATAAAAACTAAAACCGCTAACTAAACCCTAAAAGCGCTACATAAACACTAAAAATGCTACATAAACTCAAACAACACTACACAAACACTAAAAAATGCTACAAAAACCCTAAAGATGCTTCAAAACCCTCAAAAATATTAAACCCTAATATACTATAATATAAAAAACTAAACCCTAATAAACCCCTAATAAAATCTAATAATCCCTAATATTCCTTATAATCCCTAAAAACATGAAGAGACTCTAATCAACCCTAATAAACACCAAAATACCTAATAAACCCTAATAAATGATAATAAAACCTAATAAACCCTAGAAACACATTAAGAATACATAAAAAACCCTAACCAACCCTAATATACACTAATAAACACTAATAAACTATAATAAACCCAAAAAAAATACTAAAAATCCCTAATAAACCATAAATAAATCGAAATAAACCCTACTCAACCCTAACAAACCTTAACACACCATAATGACCCCTAATAAAACCCTACAAAACCTTAATAATGAAAAAAATTGTAGTATACCTTAAAAAATATTTAGAAACCCTGAAAAACTTTAATATAACCTAATAAACCCTAAAAACGCTCACAAACAATAAAAAAATGATCACAAACAATAAAAACACGCTATATTACCTAAAAAGACCAAAAACACTAATTTAACCTAATAAAGACAGAAAACACTAATATACCTTAAAAATCGATAGAAACCATAATAAACCATAATAAACTCTAATATAACCTAAGAAACCCTAAAAACACTCACAAACAAAAACAAAATGCTCACAAACAATAAAAAATGAAATATTATTTAAAAAGACATAACAAACACTAATATTACCTAATAAAACAAAAGAACTAACAAAACATTATAAACCCTAAAAATCCATAATAAACCCTAATAAAAACTAATAAACCCCAATAAAACCATAATAAAAACCTAAAAATACAATCTCAACCATAATAAACCTTGACACGCCATAACAAAACTTAATAAACACTCATATTCCCTAATAAAAACACTAATAAAACCTAGTAAACCCTCATATTCCCTAATAAAAACACTAACAAAACATAGTAAACCCTAAAAATCCCTAAAAAACCCTAATAAACACTACTCAACCCTAATAGACCCTAATAAAACCCTATAGATACCTACTTAACCCTAGTAAAACACTAAAAACACCATCTCAGCCCTAATAAACCATAACACACTATAATAAACCATAATAAACCCCACTAAACACTAAAAAGGCAAATATACCATTAAAAATACCTAAACCCCATAATAAATGCTAATAAAACCTAACGAAGCGTAAAAGCACTAATAAACCCTAATAAACACTACTGAACGCTAAAAAACCCTAATATACCCTCTTAAAAATTAATAAACCATAATGAATGATAATAAACCCTAATAAATCCTAAAAATACCCAATTATACCATAATATACCCTAATATACCCTAATAAACCCAAATTAATCCTAATAAAACCCTAAAAATACCTAATAAACCCTAATAAACCTTAACAAACCCTAATAAACCCTAATAAAATCTTAATAACCCCCACCAAACCCTAAAAACCCTAATATACCATTAAAAAACCCTAAAACCCAAACAAAGAATAATAAATGTTAATAAGACCTAAAAATTCTAAAAAACGCTAGTAAACCCTAAAAATATCTCAAATAATAATAGTAGAAATAATGCATGTGCATGTGCATATGCATGTGCATGGTTTAAAAAATAAATCATAACGCGCGTTAATGTGCATATGCCTGCGCATTTTCATGTGAATGATAATAAAAAATAAATAATAACGCACATCCAAGTGAATGTGCAGGTGCAGGTGCATGTGCATGGTAATAAACAATAAATAATAACCAAGCCAACATGAATGTGCATTTTCATGTGAATGATAATAAATAATAAATAATAACACCTGTGATAATAGAATAATGCATGTGCATTGCGTGTGCACGTGCATGAGAATAAATAATAATAACACATGTGATAATAGAATAACGCAAGTGCATTGCATTTGCATGTGCATAAAAAAAATAATATATAATAACGCACGTGCATGTGCATTTACATGTAATGATAATGATAGTGATGCATGCACGTGCATGGTAATAAATAATAAATAACAACACACGTGCATGTGCATTTGTATTTGATGATACAAACAAAAATAATAATAATAATAATAATAATAATAATAATAATAATAATTCAATAATGCAAGTGCATTTCATGTGCACGTGGATAGTAGTAAATAATAAATAAATAATAATAAATAAGAACGCACATGCATGTGCACGTGCCTTTACATTTGATGATATTATTAATAATACTAATTGTAATAATAATAATAACACATGCACATGCATGATAATAAATAATAAATAACAACACACATGCATGTGCATTTGCATGTCATAATGATAATAATAATAATAATGATAATAATAAAAATAATAATAATTTTTTTGATAATAATAATAATAATAAAATAATAATACTTGTGCATTGCATATGTACGTGCACGGTAATAAATAAAAAAATAATAATGCACGTGCATCTATAATTTCATGTGATGATAGTAATAATAATAGCAGTAGTAATAATAGTAGTAGTAGTGGTGATAATAATAGTAGTACCAATGCATGTGATAATAGAATATTGCATGTGCATTACGTGTGCACGTGCATGGTAATAAATAATAACGCTCGTGCATTTCATTTTCATGTGATGATGATGATGATGATGATGATGATAATAATAATAATAATAATAATAATAATAATAATTCTTATGATAATAGAATAACGAACATTCATTGAATGTGCTTGTATGTGCATTTGGATGTTCATTTTCATGTGATGATAATAACAATAACAACAACAACAACCACAATAATAATAAAGAAAATAATAACTACACATGTGATAATAAAATAACATGTGTGCATTACATGTGCATGTGCATGGACATCAAAATATAATAATAATGCACATGAATTTGCATGTGAAATTTCATGAGATGATGATAATAATAATAATAATAACAGTATTATTAAGTTATAGTTGTTTGAAAAAACAGCAGACAACACAAAAATTCTCGAAATGGGGTCTTGAAAAACACAACAAATCACAGAGTCATTGAAAAAGGCATAACTTCTTCTTCGGGTGTCCATTTCTACTCCATGAATAGTAAAAATGAATCTCATGGAATGAACTATGATAAAAACAGGTGTCGGAGGCCGAACAGACACACATATCAGAAGTTATGACCATTTTCAGAAAAATTTGACAAGGATCCGTACACAGAAATGGAGTTTTGGAGGCCTTCTGATGGGTTTGTAGGATTTTTTGGTCGCAAAAATGACATGAACTATGTTCATGTCAACCTTCTGCAAAGATATCCTCACTACTTTCGATTTGATATGTGTTACATCTCAAACGGACAACCGGAGTGAAAGTTACGGCCGGTTGAAGTTGGACTTTTTTTGGAGTGGTATAACTAATATATCTTATATTTCTTTGATCTTATCATAGTTTCTTCTAAACATGGTCCTCACTCATCTCATGAGATTTTATTTTACTGGTCACAACGCTCAAACAGACACCCGGAGAAGAAGTTATGCCTATTTTAGTGAGTTGCGGGTTTCTTAGGTTTTTAGGCACTAGGAGAGTTTCTCAATTTAAAACGAAAATAACTTCTGGTACGTGTGTTCATTTTGGTTCTACCACATATCGAATCGAATATTGTGAAATGATACATGCTCTGGTAACCACTATAACCCTTTCAGAGATTCTTCAACCCCCAAAAACTCCCAAAATCACTTTGGATGGTCAAAAGATTGGCTTCTGGTGTCCGTTTCACAATAACTTCTTATATGAGTGTCTGATTTGCCTCTACTACATATCTAATCGAATCTTGCGACTAGACCTACACTACTATAACCACTGATGCACCTTATCACGTCATTGAAGTGCCAAAAATGTACATAAACCCTCCAAAAGACCACAACTTTTACTCTGGGAGTCCGTTTTGCCTCTACCATATATCAAATCGAAGCTTTCGACTAGATCTACACATCTTTGACCAATAGGAACACCTTATCACGTTCTTAAACACCCAAAAGCTCCTTATTTACTCTCATTGACCATAACCACTGCTCTGGGTGTCTGTTTTACCTCTACCACATATGAAATTGAAGCTTGCGACTTGCTCTACAAATCTGTGACAACCATGAACAACTAAATAACCCTAAAAAGCATGAATAACCCCATAAACACTAAAAGACATTAAAAACTTGGCAATACCCTAACAAAACCTAACAAACACGATCGAACCCTAACAAACCCTAACAAACTCTAACATGCCCTAAGAATCCCTAACAAACCCCAAATAACCATAAAAACATAATAAACCCTAACAAACCCTAACAAACCCTAACAAGCCCTAACAACCCCAAGAAGCACTTTGAAACCCCAATAAACCCAAAAAACCAGAAGAAACCTTAAAAACCCCTATGAAACCATAAGAAACCCTAACAAAACACTAAAAACCCTAACAAAACCCTACGCAAACCTGAGAAACACTAACACACCCTTAGAAACCTTAACACACCCTTAGAAACCCTAACACACCCTTAGAAATCCTATCACACCCTAGAAACCCCAACACACCCATAGAAACCCTAACACAACCTTAGAAACCCTTAGAAACCATAGCACACACCTAGAAACACTAACCTGCCCATAAAAACCCTAACCCACCCTTAGAAACCCTAACACACCCTTAGAAACTCTAAAAAACCCTTAGACACCCTAAATCACTCTAATAAGCACTAATAAATCCTAACAAACCCTACCAACCAATAATAAACCATAATAAACCCTAATAAACTCTAATGCCCACAACTAAACCCTAATAACCACTCATAAATCGTAATAAACCCTAAAAACCCTATTAGACCCCAATAAAAGCTACAAAATACCTAAAAACTCAAATATAAAAAAATGCTAATAAACCATTAAAAATGCTAATATTCACACAAAAACACTAACAAACCCAGAAAAATGTCACAGAACCCTAAAAAAACCAAAAAACCCAAAAAACCTAAAAAACTCAAAAAACCCTAAAAAACCCTAAAACCCATAAAAAATCTTAAAAATCCTAAAAAAACCTCAAAAAACCTCAAAAAACCCTAAAAAATGCTAAAAACCCTAAAAACCCATAAAAACGCTAAAAACCCTTAAAAGCCTAAAAATGCCTAACAAAACCCTAACCAACCGTATGAAACCCATTAAAATCGTAAAAACCTTCTAGAAAGCCCTAAAACCCTCAAAAGAAACCCTAATACACCATAAAGAACCCTTAAAAACCCAAAAGCACCCTAAAAACCTTAAAGAATGACTAAACCCACTAACAACGCTACATAAACCATAACAATTGCTACAAAAAACTGAAAAATTCTTCAAAATGCATGAAAACCCCAAAAAATGCTAAAATTACCCTAACAAAGTATAAAAATCAAAACAAACCCATAAAACCCAAAAAATGCATAAAACTCCAAACAACTCAAACAAACCGTAACAAACCCTAAAAAGCCTAACAAAACCAAACAAAACAAAACAACCACTAATAACCCCTAAGAACAACTAATAAACCCTAATAACCCCTAAAACCCACTATTAAACCCTAAAAACCCTAATAAAAACTAATAAATCGTAATAACCTGTAATAAACCCTAAAAAAATCTGTTAGACCGTAATAAATGCTACAAAAGCCCTAAAACCCCTAATATACAATAAAAAAGACTATTAAAACATAATAAACCCAAATAATCACTAAAAACCCTAACAAATCCGATAAAATGCTACCAAAAACTCCAAATAATAGCCTATAAAACCCTACAACCCAATAATAAACCCTAACAAACACTAATAACCCAAAAATAAATCTTAATAAACCATAATAACCCCAAATAAACTGTAAAAAATCTTAAAATGGTTAATAAATCGTAACAAACTGAAACAAACCATAACAAACCCTTGATAAACAGCAATAAACCCTAACAAATCATAATAAACCCAAATAAATCTTATTAAACCCAAATACACATTACTAAACAATAATAAATAAATTAAACCCTAATAAATCTGAAATAACCATAAAAAGTGTTGATAAACCCTAGAAAAAACTATTAATGCCTACAAAAGCCCAATAAAACCCTAATATACAATAAAAAATGCTAATAAACTGTAACAAATCCTAAAGAACACTAATAAACCCTAAAGAACACTAATAAACCCTAAATAACACTAATAAACCCTAAAGAACCATATTAAACTCTAAATAACAATAAAAAACCCTAAAGGACCCAAAAAACTCTAAAACACACTATATAAACCCAAAAAACCGCTACAATACCAAAACAAACCAAAACACACTAAATACCCCTAACAACCCCTATCAATCACAAAAAAACAAATAAACCAATAAACACCCCCAAAACCATTAAAAAGCCACCAGATAACATCAAAAACAATAAACACCCGTTAACAACCCTTAAAAACACTAAAAAAATATATACCATAAACAACCATTAAAACCCTAAAAAAGGCATCAAGTAGATACATAAACCCAAAAAACATTACATAATCCCTTAAAAATACAACAAAAACCCTAAAAATTAAACATAAACCAAAAAACCCAACATAAACCCAAAAAACACTACATAAACCCTAAAAGCACTACATAAACCCTAGAACTGTAACATAAACCCTAAAAAATACAACATAAACCCTAAAAACGCAACATAAATATTAAAAAATGCTACATAAAACCTTAAAACACAATACAACCCCTAAAAACACTCCATGAACCCAAAAAACGTTACATAAACCCTAAAGAAATGCAACATAAATGCTACATAACCCCTAAAAACGCTACATAATCCCAGAAAAAAACATAAACCCTTAAAAATGCTACATAAAACCTAAACCCTAAACACTCTACATAAACCCTAAAAACGTCACATAAACACTAAAAATGATACATAAAATCTAAAACTGCAAACTAAATACAAAAAACTCTACATAAACACTAAAAATGCTACAAAAACTCTAACAACCCTATAAAACCTATAAATGATACAAAAACCCTAAAGATTCTTTAAAACCCTCAAAAATATTAAACATTAATATAACATAATATAACAAATTAGACCCTAATAAACCCCTAATAAACTCTAATAATCATTAAAAATACCTTATAATCCCAAAAAAACCCCTATGAAACACTACTCAACCCTAATAAAATCCAAAAAATACCTAATAAACCATAATAAATGTTAATAAAACCTAATAAACCCTATAAAAACGTTATGAAAACCTAAAAAACCCTAACCAACCCTAATAGACACTAATAAACACTAATAAACCCTAATAAACCCCATACAAACCCTAAAAATCCCTAATAAACCCTAAATAAATCCAAAAAACACTACGCGACCCTAACAAACCTAAACACACCATAATAACCCGTAATAAAACCCTACAAAACCCTAATAAAGAAAAAAAATTAGTACACATTAAAAAATCTCAGGATACCCTGATAAACTCTAATTTAACCTAATAAACCATAAAAATGCACACAAACAACAAAAAATGATCACAAACAATAAAAATGCGGTATATTACTTAAAAAGACCTAAAAACACTAATGTAACCTAATAATGAAAAAAAATGCTAATATACCTTAAAAATCCCTAGAAACCCTATAAACCATAAAAAACTCTAATATAAACTAAGAAACCCTAAAAATGCTCACAAACAAAAAAACTCACAAACAATAAAAACATGCTATATTATCTAAAAATACCTAACAAACACTAATATAAACTAATAAAACAAAAAACCCTAATAAACCCCTAACAAACCCTAATAAACCCTAAAAATCCCCAATAAACCCTAATAAAAAATAATAAACCCTAATAAATCCATAATAAAACCCTATAAATACCTTCTCAACCCTAATAAACCTTGACACACCATAACAAAACCAAATACAACACAACTAAACCCCAATAAACAAAAAAACCAAACAAACCATTAAAAAGCCCTAGAAACCCTAATAAACCATAATAAATTCAAATAAAAGCTAATAAACCATTAAAAGTGCTCACAAACACTAAAAACACACTAATAAAACCTAAAAAGTCATAACAACCCCTCATATATATTAACAAAAGCTGAAAAACACTCATATACCATAATAAAAAATTAACGAACCCTAGTAAACCTTAAAAATCCCTAACAAACCCTAATAAATTGTAATCAACCCTAACAAACTCTAATAAAACCTTAAAGATATAGAATCAACCCTAATAAAATTATAAAAATACCTACTCAACCCTAATAATCCATAACACACTATAATAAACCATAATAAACCCCACTAAACCCTAAAAAATGCAAATATACGATTAAAAATCCCTAAGACCCCTAATAAATGCTAATGAAACCTAACAAAGCTTAAAAGCACTAATAAACCCGAATAAACACTACTAAACACTAAAAACCCTAATATACCCTCTTAAAAATTAATAAGCCATAATGAACCATAATAAACCCTAATAAATTCTAAACATAACCAAATATTACATAATATACCATAATATACCCCAAAAAACCCAACTCAATCCTAACGAAACCCTAAAAATACATAATAAACCCTAATAAACCGTGACACACCATAATAAACCCTATTAATATTCTAATAACCCCCACCAAACCCTAAAAGATGATAATTTACCATTAAAACCCCTAAACCCCTAACTAACCTTAATAAATGTTAATAACACCTAAAAATCCAAAAAAATGATAGTAAACCCTAAAAATGCGTCTAATAATAATAGTAGTAAAAACGCACGTGCATGTGCATATACAGGTGCATGGTTTAAATAATAAATCATAACGCACGTGCATGTGCATAAGCCTGTGCATTTTCATGTGAATGATAATAAATAATAACTTAAAATCATAATGCATGTTAATTGTATGTGTATATGCATGTGCCTATGAATGATAATAAATAATAAATAATTATTCACATACAAGTGCATGTGCATTTGTATGTGCATGTTCATGGTAATAAACAGTAAAGAATAACCAAGCCCACATGAATGTGCCTTTTCATGTGAATGATAATAAATAATAAATAATAACACAAGTGATAATAGAATAACGCACATGCATTAGAATAAATAATAATAACACATGTGATAATAGAATAACACAAGTGAATTGCATTTTCATGAGCATGATAATAAATAATATATAATAACGCAAGTGCATGTACATTTACATGTAATGATATTGATAATGACGCATTCATGTGCATGGTAATAAATAATAAATAACAACGCATGTGCATGTGAATTTTAATTTGACAATATAAAAAACAACAACAACAGGAATAATAATAATAATAATAATAATAATAGAATAACGCAAGTGCATTTCATGTGCATGTTCATAGTAGTAAATAATAAATAAATAATAATAAATAAGAATGCACATGCATGCGCATGTGCATTTACATTTGATGATAATATTAATAATACCAATTTTAATAATAATAATAATAGTAACGCATGCACGTGCATGGTAATAAATAATAAATAACAACGCATATGCATGTGAATTTTCATGAGATAATGATAATAACAATGATAATGATAATAATAATAATAATACTAATAATAATAACTGTGATGATGATGATAATAATAATAATAATAATAATAAAGAATAATACAAGTGCATTGCATATGCATGTACATAGTAATAAATAATAAATAACAACGCACGTGCATCTACATTTTCATGTGATGATAGTAATAATAACAGCAGTAGCAATAGTATTAGTAGTAGTGGTGATAATAGTAGTAGTACTAATGCATATGATAATAGAATATTGCATGTGCATTACATGAGCATGTGTATGGTAATAAATAATAACTCTCATGCATTGCATTAGCATGTGATGATGATGATGATAATAATAATAATTTTAATAATAACAACGCATGTGATAATTGAATAACGCATGTTTATTGAATGTGTGTGTATTTTCATTTTCATGTGATGATAATATCAATAACAACAACAACAACAACAACCAAAATAATAATAATAATAATAAAAATAACAACTTCTGTGATAATAAAATAACGTGTGAGAATTGCATGCGCATGTGCATCGTAATAACAATATAATAATAACATATATGCATGTGGATATTCCTTTTCAAGAGATGATGATAATAATAATAATAATAATAAGAATAGTAATAATAAGTTATAGTCGTTTGAAAAAACACAAAACAAGAAAAAAGTGCTAGAAATGGTTCCTCGAAAAACCTAGCAAATCACAGAGTCATTAAAAGAGGTATAAATTCTTTTCAGGTATCCATTTCCACTCCGTGAATAGTCAAACTAAATCTCATAGAACGAACTAAGATAAAAACAGGTGTTGGAGGCCAAACAGACACACAAATCAGAAGTTATGACCGTTTTAAGAAGAATTTGACAGGTATCCGGACACAAAAATGGATTTTTAGAGGCCTTCTGATGGGTTTTTGAGCTTTTTGGGTCCCAAACAAGAATTTAATTTTGTAAATTTATCCATCTGCGTAGATCTCTTCACTGCCTTCAATTTTATATGTGGTAGAGCTCAAACAGACAACCGGAGTGAAAGTTATATCTGTTTGAAGTTGGACTTTTCTTGGAGTGGTATAACTAATATACCTTCTATTTCTCTGATCTCCTCACTGTTTCGATTAGACTTGGTCCTCACTCATCTCACGTGCTTTGATTTTACTAGTCACAATGCTCAAACGGACACCCAAAGGAGATGTTATGCCTATTTTAGTGAGTTGCGGGTTTCTTAGGTTTTTAGGCGCTAGGAGGGTTGGTCAATTTAAAAGGAAAATAACTTCTTCTACATGTGTCATTTTGGCTCTACCACATATCAAATCGAAGACTATGACAAGATACACACTCTGTTAACCACTGGAACCCTTTCTGACATTCTTCAACCCCCAAAAAGACACAAAATCATTTTGGATGGTCAAAAGATTGGCTTCTAGTGTCTGTTTTGCAATAACTTCTTTAATGGGTGTCCGTTTTCCCTCTACCACATATCAAATCAATGATTGAGACTAGATCTACACTCCTATAACCACTAAAGCACCTTATCACATCCTTGAAGTCCCAATAAGGTACTTAAACCCTCCAAAAGACAGTAAATTCTACTCTGGGAGTCTGTTTTGCCTCTACCATATATCAAATCGAAGCTTGCGACTAGATCTACACATCTGTGACAAATAGGAACACCTTATCACGTTATTAAAGACCCAAATGGTCTTTAAGTCCTCCAAATGACCACAACTTCTCCTCTGGGTGTCCGTTTCACATCTACCACAAATCAAATTGAAACTTGCGACAAGCTCTACACATCGGTGACAACCATGAACAACTAAATAACCCTAACAACCCATGAATAACCCCATAAACACTAAAAACCATTAAAAACCACGCAAAACCCTAAAAAACCATAAAAAACCCTAACAAACACTAACAAACCATAACAAATCCCAAAAACCCTAAAAACATAACAAACCCTAAAAACACTAACCAACCCTAACAAGCCATAACAAACCCCAAGAAGAACTAAGAAACCCCAATAAACACAAAAAAGTTGAAGAAACCCTAAATACTCATAAGAAACCATAAGAAACCCTAACATAACCATAAAAACCCTAAAACCCCTAACAAAACCCTAAGCAAACCTAATAAACACTAACACACCCTTAGAAACCCTAACACACCCTTAGAAACCCGAAAAAACCCTTAGAAACCATAGAACATCCTTAGAAACCCCAACACACCCATAGTAACCCTAACACAACCTTAGAAATCCTTAGAAACCATACCACATCCTTGGAAACCCTAAGCCACCCATAAAAACCCTAACCCACCCTTAGAAACCCTAACACACCCTTTGAAACCCTAACAAACTCTTAGACACCCTAAATCACTCCAATAAGAACTAATAAATCCTAATAGACCCTACCAACCAATAATATACCATAATAAACCGTAATAAACCCTAAATCACACTACTAATCCCTAATATACACTAATAAATCGTAATAAACCCTAAAAACCCTATTAGACCCCAATAAAAGCTATTATATACCTAAAAACCCAAATATATAACCAAAAACGCTATTAAACCATTCAAATGCTAATATTCACACAAAAAAACCCTAACAAACCTGGCAAAACCTGACAAAACCATAAAAAACCATAAAACCCAAAAAACCCAAAAAAACATTAAAAACCCTAAAAACCCTAAAAACCATAAAAAATACTAAAAAATCTAAAAACACCTAAAAAACCAAAAACCCCTAAAAACTGAAAAACCGGAAAAAACCGGAAAAGAAACCTAAAAACCCTAAAAACCTTAAAAAAATGTCCAAACCCCCTAAAAAACCTCCAAACCCCCTAAGAAACCTAAAAACCACTAAAATTGCTAAAAAACCCTAAAAAGCCTAAAAATGCCCAACAAAACCCTAACCAACCCAAAAAAACCCCTAGAAAACCCTAAAAACCTCAAAAGAAACCCTAATACACCGTAAAGAACCCTAAAAATCCTAAAACCCCTAATGAACCCTAAAGAACTACTAAAGCCACTAACAACGCTACATAATCCATATCAATTTCTACAAAACCCCAAAAAAATTTCAACATCCACAAAAGGCAACATAACCCCAAAAAACGCTAAATTAACCCTAACAAAGCATAAAAAATCAAACACACCAATAAAACCCAAGAAAAACGCATAAAACCCCAAAAAACTCAAACATATTGTAAGAAACCCTAAAAAAACCTAACAAACCCCAACAACCACTAATAACCCCTAAGAACCACAAATAAACCCTAATAACCCATAAGACCCATTATTAAACCCTAAAACCCCTAATAAACACTAATAAATCATAATAACCTGTAATAAACCCTAAAAAACTCTATTAGACCCTAAAAAATGCTAAAAAATCCCTAAAACCCATAATATACAATAAAAACACTATTAAACAATAATAAACCCTAATAATCACTAATAACCCTAACAAACCCGAAAAATGCTACAAAAATCTCCAAATAATAGCCTGCAAAACCCTACAACCCACTAATAAACCCTAAAATCCCTAATAACCCCAAAATAAATCGTAACAAACCCTAACAACCCCAAATAAATCGTAACAAATCCTAGAAACACCAAATAAATCGTAACAAACTGAAACAAACCATAACAAGCCCCTAATAAACCCCAATAAACCCTAAAAAATCATAATAAACCCTAATAAATCTTAATAAACCCAATTACACGTTACTAAACCCTTATAAATAAAATAAACCCAAATAAACCCCAATAAATCCTAAATAACCCTAAAAATGTTGATAAACCCTAGAAAAAGCTATTAATGCCTAAAAAAGCCCAATAAAACCCTAATATACAATAAAAACGCTAATAAACTGTAACAAATCCTAAAGAACTCTAAAAACCCTAAAGAACCATAAGAAACCCTAATTAACCATATTAAACTCTAAAAAACACTAAAAACCCTAAAGAACATAAAAAAATGCTAAAACACATTATATAAACCCTAAAAACTGCTACAGTACCAAAACAAACCCTAAAACACACTAAAAAACCCTAACAACCCCTATCAATCACAAAAAAACCAATAAACCCCTAAAACCCCCCCAAAACCCATTAAAAATCCATCAGATATCATAAAAAACCGTAAACACCCGTTAACAACCCATAAAACACCTAAAAACACTACAAACCATAAACAACCATTAAAACCCTTAAAAAGGCTTCAAATAGATACATAAACCCTAAAAACATTACATAAACCCTATAAATGAAACAAAACCCCTAAAAACGAAACATAAACCAAAAAGTGAAACATAATCCCTAAAAATGAAATATAAACACTAAATTCACTACATAAACCCTAAAATTGTGACATAACCCCTAAAAAACGCTACATAAGCCCCAAAAAACGCAAGATAAACATTAAAAACACTACATAAAACCTAAAAACACAATATAAACCCTAAAAACACTACATGAACCCTAAAAATGTTACATAAACCATGCAATTGCTATATAAACGCTACATCACCCCATAAAACGCTACATATATCCAAAAAACGCAATATAAACCCTAAAAAATGCTTCATAAAACCTAAAGCCTAAACATGCTACATAAACCCTAAAAAAATTACATAAACCCTAAAATTGATACATAAAAACTAAAACCACTAAATAAACCCAAAAAATGCTACATTAACACTAAAAATGCTACATAAAGTCTAACAACACAATAGAAACCCAAAAAAATACTACAAAAACCCTAATGACCATTCAAAACCCTCAAAAATATTATACCCAAATATACCATAATATAAGAAATTAAAACCTAATAAACCCCTAAAAACCCCTAATAAACTCTAATAATCCCCGAAACACCTTATAATCCCCAAAACCCCAAAGAAACTCAACCCAAACCTAATAAATCCCCAAAAATACCTAATAAACCATAATAAATGATAATAAAATCTAATAAGCCCTAAACACATGTTAAGAAAACATAAACAACCCTAACCAACCCTAATAGACACTAATAAACACTAATAAAATATAATAAACCCCCAAAAAACCCTAAGAAGCCCTAATAAACCATAAATAATGCCAAATAAACCCTACTCAACCCTAAAAAACCTTAACACACCATAATAACCCCTAATAAAACCCTACAAAACCCTAATAAAGAAAAAAACTTGTATACCTTAAAAAATCCCTAAAAACCCTGATAAACACTAATATAACCTAATAAACCCTAAATATGCTCACAAATAATAAAAAAATGATCACAAACAATAAAAATGCGCTATATTACCTAAAAAGACCTAAAACACTAATATAACCTAATAAAGACAAAAAATGCTAATATACCTTTAAAATCCCTAAAACCCCTAAAAAACCATACTAAACTCTAATATAACCTTAAAAACCCTAAAAACTCTCACAAACAAAAACAAAATGCTCACAATCAATAAAAAAAATGCTATATTATCTGAAAAGACCTAACAGACACTAATATAACCTAATAAAACAAAAAAACTAATAAACCCCTAACAAACCCTAATAAACCCTAAAAATCCCTAATAAACCCTAATAAAAACTAATAAACCCTAATAAAACCATAACAAAACCCTGAAAATACCTTCTTAACCCTATTAAACCTTGACACATCATAATAAAACCTAATAAAACCCAACTAAACCCCAATAAACAAAAAAACACAAACAAACCATTAAAATGCCCTAGAAAACCTAATAAACCATAATAAATTTTACTAAAACCTAATAAACATTTAAAATTTCTCACAAACACTAAAAACACGCTTATAAAACATTAAAATTCCTAACAATCGCTCATTTATATTAACAAAAACTAAAAAACACTCGTATACCCTAAAAAATTTAGTAACAAACCCCTATAAACCCTAAAAATCCCTAAGAAACCCTAATAAAACCTACACAACCCTAATAGGCCCTAAATAAACCCTAAAGATACCTACTCAACCATAATAAAATCCTAAAAATACCTAGTCAACCCAAATAAACCTTAACATTCCACAATAAACCATAATAAACTCCACTAAACCCTAAAAAACACAAATATTCCATTAAAAAGCCCCGAAACACCTAATAAATGCTAATAGAACCTAACAAAGCTTAAAAGCGCTAATAAACCCAAATATACAGTACTAAATAATAAAACCCCCTAATATACCCTCTTAATAATTAATAAAACTTAATGAACCATAATAAACCATAAAAATTCCTAAACATACCAAAATATAACATAATATACCATAATATACCCCAATAAACCCAACTCGATCCAAATAAAAACCGAAAAATACCTAATAAATCCTAATAAACCTTGAAACACCAAAATAAACCCTAATAAAATCCTAATACCCCCCCACCAAACCCTAAAAATTTCTAATTTACCATTAAAGATCCCTAAAACCCTAAAAAACCATAATAAATGTTAATATCACCTAAAAATCCTAAAAAATGCTAGTAAACTCTAAATATACCTCTAATAATAAAAATATTAATGACGCACTTGCATGTTTATATTCATGTACATCGTTTAAATAATAAATAATAATGCACGTGCATGTGCATATGCCTTCGCATTTTCATGTCAATGATAACAAATAAGAAATAATAAATAATAACGCATGTGAATTGCATGTGTAAGTGCATGTGCATTTGAATGATAATAAATAATAACCCACATACAAGTGCATGTGCATGTGCATGGTAATAAACAATAAATAATAACCAAGTCCACATGAATGTGCATTTTAATGTGAATGATAATAAATAATAAATAATAACACATGTGATAATAGAATAATGCACGGGCATTGCGTGTGCACACTACTACAAAAACATCCTTTATCAGCACTAGAAAAGTGCATTAACAGCACTAAAAAAAGTGCTGTTAATCGAGGCGAGGATATGTGGGGGTCTCTTTTATTAGTGCTTAGAAAAGTGCTCATAAAGGAACTTTTATCAATGCTAAAAAGAGCGCTGATAAAAGCCCCTTTTACCATCGCTCTTTTATAGCGCTGATAAAAGGGGACTTTTACCATCGCTCTTTTATAGCGCTGATAAAAGGGGACTTTTATCAGCGCTTCTAAAAAGTGATGATAAAAGTCAAAAAAAAATAAAAAATAAAAAATATTTACATAAGGCGGGGGGAGATTTTAACAGTGCTTAACCCCACTATCAGTGCCAGGCAGACCCCCTAAATCTCTCCCGCGTGCTGCCCTTCCCACGCATCCCCCACACGCACACACCTCCTTGCTTCCACCCGAACTCAAACCTGTGACCTCCCCCCTTCTGTGCCTGCACCTTTACCACTAATCCATTTCATTTTTTTCTCTATTTAATGATATATCTATTTATTTATTATATAGTTATATTTATTCGTATATTAATATAGATTCATATTAATATAAATATACTTAGTTATATTAATACATATATATTTAATCATATATTAGTATATATATATATATATTCATTCTTAAAATAATATATAATTATATTAATATGTTTTTTATCCGTATATTTATTTTTATATTAATATATATTTATAATATTAGTTTTAAATACATTTATAAAATATGTTTTTTATGTGCGATTATAAATAAATACATACATACATATATACAACACACACACACACACACACACGTATATTTATGAATAAATACATAAATATGTGTATTTGAAAAGCCATAGAATGTTAAAATGACCCTAACATCTAATATAGAAGCCCGTTTCAACTCCATAACCAGTATAATCGAATAAAATGAAATAATCTTCGATATGATATGTGGTACATGCAAAAAAGACATCCAGATCAGAAGTTATACATGTTTTAATGTTAACAAATCGGGGTATCCTGACTAAACCCACTCACAACTCTACATAAACCATATCAATTGATAAAAAACCCGAAAAATGCTTTAAAACCCACAAAAGGAAACAAAACCCCAAAAAACTCTAAAATAAAAATAACAAAGCATAAAAATTCCAAACACACCCATAAAACCCAAAAACAACGCATAAAACCCCAAACAACTCAAACAAACAGTAACAAACTATACAAACCCTAACAAATCCTAACAAACCCTAACAACCACTAATAACCCCTAAGAGCCACTAATAAACCCTAATAACCCATAAAACCCACTATTAAACCATGAAAACCCTAATAAATCCTAATAAATCGTAATAACCTATAATAAACCCTAACAAACTCTATTAGACCCTAATAAATTCCACAAAATCCCTAAAACCCGTAATATACAATAAAGACACTATTAAACCATAATAAACCCTACTAATCACTAAAAACTCTAACAAACCCGACAAAACGCTACGAAACCTTCCAAATAATATCCTACAAAACCCTACAACCCACTAGTAAACCCTAAAAAACCCTAATAACCCCAAAATAAATGTTAACAACCCCTAAGAGCCCCAAATAAATCGTAACAAATCCTAACAACACCAAATAAAACATAACAAACTGAAACAAACCATAACAAACCCCTTATAAACCGCAATAAACCCTAACAAATCTTAAAAAACCCTAATAAATTGTAATAAACCAAAATACATGTTACTAAACCCTAATAAATAATTTAAACCCTAATAAATCCTAAATAACCCTAAAAAGGGTTGATAAACCCTAGAAAAAGCTATCAATGCCTATAAAAGCCCAATAAAACCATAATATACAATAAAAAATGCTAATAAATTGTAGCAAATCCTAAAGCACACTATTAAACCCTAAAGAACCTTAATAAACCCTTAAAACAATATTAAACTCTAAAGAACACAAAAAACCCTAAAGAACCCAAAAAATGCTAACACTCATTATATAAACCCTAAAAACCACTACAATACCCAAAAAAAACCTAAAAAACAATAAAAAACCCTAACAACCACTATCAATCCCAAAAAAAACAAATAATCCCATAAAGCCCCCCCCCCAAAACCATTAAAAAGCCATCAGATACCATAAAAACCCATAAATACCCGTTAACAACCCTTAAAAACCATAAAAAACTACAAACCATAAACAACCATTAAAACCCAGAAACGGCTTCAAATAGATACAGAAACCCTAAAAACGTTACATAAACCCTTAAAAATGCAACAAAAACCCTAAAAACGCAACATAAACCAAAAAATTCAACATAAACCAAAAAACGCTACATAAACCCTAAAACAATTACATAAACACTTGAACTATCACAAAAACCCTAAAAAACACATCATAAACACTAACAAATGCAACATAAACATTAAAAGATGCTACATAAAACCAAAAAACACAATATAAACCATAAAAAAACTACATGAACCCGAAAAACGTTACATAAACCCAAAAAAATGCAACATAAATGCTACATCAACCCTAAAAATGCTACATAAACCCAGAATATGCAACATAAACCCTAAAAAATTCTAAATAAAACCTAAACCCTAAACACACTATATAAACCCAAAAAACGTTACATAACCCCTAAAAATGACACATAAAATCTAAAACAGCTAACTAAACCGTAAAAATGCTAAATAAACACTAAAAATGCTACATAAACTCTAACAACGCTACACAAACCCTAAAGAATGCTACAAAAACCCTAAATATGCTTTAAATCCCTCAAAAATATTAAACACTAATACAACATAATATAAAAAATTATACCCTAATAAACCCCAAATAAACTCTAATAATCCCTAAAACACCATATAATCCCTAAAAACCAAATGAAACTCTACTCAACCCTAATAAAACCCTAAAATACCTAATAACCCCTAATAAATGATAATAAAATGTAATAAACCCTAAAAACCTGTTAAGAAAAACTAAACAACACTAACCAACCCTAATAGACACTAATAAACCCTAATAAACCCTCCCAAAACCCTAAAAGCCCTAATAACCCATAAATAAGGCCAAATAAACCCTACTCAACCCTAAAAAACCATAACACACCATAATAACCCCTAATAAAACCCTAAAAACCCTAATAAAGTAAAAAAATGCTCTTATACCTTAAAAAATCCATAAAAACCCTGATAAACTCTAATATAACCAAATAAACCCTAAAAATGCACACAAACAATAAAAAAATGATCACAAACAATAAAAACATGCTATATTACCTAAAAAGACCTAAAAAGACTAATATAACCTAATAAAGTCAAAAATTGCTAATATACCTTAAAAATCCATAGAAACCCTAATAAACCATAATAAACTCTAATATAACCTATGAAACCCTAAAAATGCTCGCAATCAAAAACAAAATGCTCACAAACAATAAAAATAGAAAATATTATCTAAAAAGACCTAACAAACACTAATATAACCTAATAAACCGAAACATCTAATAAACCCCTAACAAACCCTAATAAACCCTAAAAATACCTATTAAACCCTAATAAAAACTAATAAACCATAATAAACCATAATAAAACCCTAAAAATACCTTCTAAACCCTAATAAACCATGACACACCATAACAAAACCAAATAAAACCCAACTAAACCCCAATAAACAAAAAAACACAAACAACCCATTAAAATGCCCTAGAAACCCTAATAAACCATAATAAATTCAAATAAAAGCTATTAAACCATTAAAACTGCTCAAAAACACTAAAAACACACTAATAAAACCAAAAAATTCATAACAACCCCTCATATATATTAACAAAAACTAAAAAACACCCATATACCCTAATAAAAAAATTAACAAACCTTTGTAAACCCTAAAAATACGTAACAAAACCCTAATAAAATGTACTCAATCATAATAAACCCTAATAAAACCTTAATGATACCGACTCAACCATAATAAAACCCTAAAAATACCTACTCAACCCTAATAAACCTTAACACACCATAATAAACCATAATAAACCCCACTAAAACCTAAAAAAGTCAAATATACCATTAAAAATCCCAAAAACCCCTAATAAATGCAAATAAAACCTAACAAAGCTTAAAAAAGCAAATAAACCCCAATAAACACTAACAAACACTAAAAACCCTAATATACCCTCTTAAAAATTAATAAACCATAATGAACCATAATAAAACCTAATAAATCCTAAACATACCCAAATATACCATAATATACCATAATATACCCTAATAAACCCAACTCAATCCTAATAAACCCCCAAAAATACCTAATAAACCCTAATCAACCTTGACACACCATAATAAACCCTAATAAAATCCTAATAACCCCCAAAAAACCCTAAAAACGCTATAAAACCATTAAAAAACCCAAAAACCCTAACAGACCATAATAATTGTTAATGACACCGAAAAATCCTAAAAATTGATTGTAAACCCTAAAAATACCTCTAATAATAATAGTAGTAATAACGCACGTCCATGTGCATATGCATGTTTATTGTTCATATAATAAATCATAACCCACGTGCATGTGCATATGCATGCGCATTTGCATGTGAATGATAATAAATAATAAATTATAAATAATAACGCATATCAATTGCATGTGTTTGTGCATGTGCATGTGAATTATAATAAATGTTAAATAATTATGCACATACAAGTGCATGTGCATGGTAATAAATAATAAATAATAACCAAGTCCACATGAATGTACATTTTCATGTGAATGATAGTAAATAATAATATATGTGATAACAGAATAATGAACGTGCATTGTGTTTGCACGAGCATTATAATAAATAATAATAACACATGTGATAATAGAATAACTCAAGTGCATTTCATTTTCATGTGCATGATAATAAATAATATTTAATAATGCACGTGCATGTGAATTTACAAGTAATGATAATGATAATGACGCATGATGTGAATGGTAATAAATAATAAATAACAACGCACGTGCATGTGCATTTGTATTTGATGATACAAACAACAACAACAACAACAACAATAATAATAATAATAGAATAACACAAGTGCATTTCCTGTGCACGTGCATTGTAGTAAATAATAAATAAATAATAATAAATAAGAACACACATGCATGTGCATGTGCATTTACATTTGACGATAATATTAATAATACTAATTGTAATAATAATAATAATAACGCATTTACATGCATGGTAATAAATAATAAATAACAACGAACAAGCATATGCATTTTCATGTGATAATGATAATAATAATGATAATGACAATGAGAATAATAATAATAATAAAAGAATAATACAAGTGCATTGCATATGCACGTACATGGTAATAAATAATAAATAATAACGCACGTGCATGTACATTTTCATGTGATGATAGTAATAATAACATCAGTAGTAATAATAGTAGTAGTAGTGCTGATAATAGTAGTAGTACTAATGCATATGATTGTTGACGATCCTTTCGTCACAGAATCTAAAGATCGGAAAAGGGAATATCTGAGCTCAAAGTGATTTCAACCTTTGAAGAAAACATCAAAAATCGACAAAGGCATGAACACACGATCAAAAGCAAATGCACCTCGCAAATTTTACCACTGTTGCGCAAGTACACTTGCGCGACGGTCTTGGTCGCGCAAGTGACTTGCGCGACCTAAGTGGTAACCGCCCGGTAACCGCCCGAGGTCTTCTTTTGCCTATAAATAGACCCTGTGGGCCCCCCATTCGAGAGGATCTTTTTCCAAAAACTCGGATTGAAGCTCCCGATGCCCAAGTCTCTTCTCAAAACTTCCGGAACACTTCTAAGGTAATTTCTTACCTAGAACGGAAGATTTAAAGAGAAGAAGGAAGGCCTAAGTGTTGAAACTCATCAAACACTTGCGTGCCGACTTATTTCCTTCAATATAACTTGCGCGTCCCTTTTCTGGAAGAACCTCAAGAACATTCGAAAGGGTTTTAAAAAGAGTCGCTCAAGTATTTCAATGCTGGTTGAAAATCGCGCAAGTACACTATGTGTCGCGCAGGTATACCTGCGCGACCATACTTGCGCGCCCACGGAAAACGTGCGCGCCTTGCAATACTTGCGCACCCCTATCTTTTTGGGTGCCCATCTTGCCCATTTTTACCCCTCTTAAGCCATTTCAACTTTCCTTTTCAAGATTCAGTCTTCAAGACACTCTTCAAATCCATTTATGGCTTGATTTCTTGATTTGAATTCCTTATCTGAAAGGAATTCTGTGGAATATCTCTCAAAACCTAGGGATTTAAATATCCTCATGTCACCAAAGATTGAGAGTTAGTTCATTTAACCTCATCCTTTAAAAATGAGAGAATCCCTAACCTGGGTCTCCTTTTTAGGAATAATCCCCAGTTATAAAAACCTTTAATTTGGGCATCTTCCTCAAGAGTAAGCCCCAAATTCATAAAGTTCCCAATCTTGGGCATCCTCCTCAGGAGTAAGCCCCAATCAAGTCCTCTAATCTTGGGCATCTTTCTTAGGAATAAGCCCCAACCTCAAATATGGGCATCCTCCTCAGGAGTAAGCCCCAAACCTTAATCCCTAAACCTGGGTCCCCTTTTTCAGGAATAAGACTCAGTCATAATCTTGGGCTTCCTTTTCAGGAGTAAGCCCCAAGTCCCTTAACCTGGGTCTCCTTTTCAGGAATAAGACTCAGTCATAACCTTGGGCTTCCTTTTCAGGAGTAAGCCCCAAGTCCTCTAACCTAGGTCTCCTTTTCAGGAATAAGACTCAGTCATAACCTTGGGCTTCTTTTTCAGGAGTAAGCCCCAAGTCCCTTAACCTAGGTCTCCTTTTCAGGAATAAGACTCAGTCATAACCTTGGGCTTCCTTTTCAGGAGTAAGCCCCAAGTCCCCTAACCTGGGTCTCCTTTTCAGGAATAAGACTCAGTCATAACCTTGGGCTTCCTTTTCAGGAGTAAGCCCCAAGTCCCCTAACCTGGGTCTCCTTTTCAGGAATAAGACTCAGTCATAACCTTGGGATTCCTTTTCAGGAGTAAGCCCCAAGTCCCTTAACCTAGGCCTCCTTTTTTAGGAGTAAGTCCCAGTCATAATCTTGGGTTTCCTTTTCAGGAGTAAACCCCAAGCCCCCTTAAATTTCTCTTAACCAGTCCTAATTTACCCTTGATTTGGGTTTCCTTTTCAGGAGTAAAACCCAATCATAAGTCCCCTCCTAACTTGGGCATCCTCCTTAGGAGTAAGCCCCAAGATTAGAGTATTCAAATCTCCATGAATCACATATAACTTTATGGACCCTGTTCATGGATTTTCTCCCTAAAAGTAAATCCTAAAACTTCATCTATCTGGGTAGTCATCCATACATAAGCCCCAAACAAATTCTTATGATTGCATCTTTCATGGAATAATTGTCTAATTTTTACCAATACCTCTTGTTTCTCACACCTAGCATGACTCACGTGAGCTTAGAGTGTAAAAGTAATTATGACATTCATCTTTTAGCCATCAATCATAAACATCATACTCCATAACTCGAACTACGTGGGTTCTGATTCCTTTTCTAAAACAAAGGATACGTAGGTATCCCATTTATGGGTTCGATCCAAACTTTGAAATAATCTCTGTCCTTCTGAATGAAGATAAACTTCAAGTGCCCCACTGAGTGGCTTTAAAACCAGCCTGGTCATCATAAATGACCAAGAGACTTTTATATAAATGTTTTGAAGGATACCATTGACCAAGAATCTCTAAACAGATATAGATGATTCTCTATTGATGAAGAACCTCGAATACATATAAAATATTCTCTAAATTTCTTTGCATATTTAATCATTGATTGTTAAAACTAAAGGAAAGCACATTTTATACTTGGTAATGTAATAAGGATTCACGAACATAACTTAAATCTATAAAGAGGGTCCCGGAGTAGACAATAATTCCCCTCAAAAAGGTGTGATGAGTCCGACCTCCCATCCTCTCGACCAATGCAAATTCCTAAGCCTCATTAGTCCACAAGCTAATGAGCGCCTGCCTTTGGAATGTAGGTCCAAACGGATGTGGAATCATTGGATGTTTCGGGTTCTACGAACAAACCCGTTAGAAACCGATCGGAACGTTTGAATCTACCGTCCAGGAGGTCATCCCCGGATTCCGTGCGAAACAAAAATGGTGAACCCGACGTGAATCCTTAAACAAATTAAAGTGATGTTCTTCTTATTTGTTAGGCCCTTTGGGCCAACAAAGCAATCATTGACATATGATCATCCAAAAGATGAAGTGGCCGGATTCATCTTGATTATGTCTGTTACAATGGAATAGGCACTCTTTTCTCAAGATCATCTGCAAAATGGATTTCCTTAAATTCACCCCTGTGAATACTGCTGCTGTGAACACCTCTACTGTGAGGTCTGCTGCTGTAAAAACCAATGCTGCTACTCCTGCTGGAACGTCATCCGCTCTGAGGATGACCTGACCAACTCAGCGTCTTCAACGCTGGGTTTCTAATGCACTGGTTAAGGAGTACCGTCGCAACGGTACTATCCCAACTCTGGAGGCCACTCATCAAGCCCTCCAAGTTAACAACTCTACCTGGTCGTCCGGACAACGGTGGCCAGCAATCAAGAAGCAGGCAGTGCTGACTACCGTCTCCAACCGTTTCGGGTCGTTATCCCCGGAACACAATTTCCATTCACACCCTTACTCTGAGGAAGTTAATGAGTAGGTTCCTCAGGTCCTTAGTTCAAAAAGATAGGAGTCCTTCCCGAGGGCTCCCATCAATAATCGCCGCCAGACTCGTGCGGTAGTGCGCCCTCAACATGATGAGGGTACCGACTCCAGGCATTCAGCTCAGGTTCCTCGAACCCGAGCAGGCAAGATGAACCGCCAGAGACGGAATCCGGTTAACAATAGGTAGGTTGTCATCCCTGCCATCTCCGGAGAAGTCCACCAACCTAACTTGGTGGCAAACAATGAGCAGGCATACACCCCTGTTCGTTTTAATTCCGCTGTCCAGCAGACTCGTCTGGCAGCATCAAGCCTATCCCGCCAAGAAATTCCGGCGGAGTACCATAGGCAGGAACATACACCTGCTTATACATCACCAGTTAGTCAGCAGGCTCGTCTGACTACATATGATGGATCTCGTCAACCGCGTTTGGCGAAGTGTAATCAGTAGGCACATACACCTGCTAATACTAATCAGGCCTACCAACAGTCTCGCTTGGTAGCGCACGGAGAAGTCAGTCGGAAAGTCCCGACGACAAACAGGGGGCAGACTCAACTCTCTGCCTCCACACTTGAGTACTGTCAGGATTCACTGACAGGAAAAGGAGGACAGGAGCAGGCACATACACATACTCCAAGCCCGGAATGGACGTATATCCCCGTTCCGGTGGCTGAAGTCACCAAACATATTTTTTCAATGGTGAAAGAGCAGAAGCAAATTCCTGCTCATATTCTAGATGCTTTCCAGGATATCATAACAGCTTCAGCATCATCTCAGGGACAGACACATAAATCTATCCCTAGCAATGGAGTGACACATCAACGATTCACTCCAGAACAGACACACACATCTGTTCCAGTCCAAGAGGGTTATGGGGCATACTCCCCTATATCATATGGACAACCAAGTCAGGCACATACACCTGATTTGAGTGGAGATCGTCAGCCTAACCTGACCATCTTTCCTGATCAGGCACATACACCTGCTCAGAGCAATCACTTTCGTCATCAAGTGGTTTCTAAAGCGAGTAAGAAGGCATCTAAGAAAAAGATCCGCCCAGCACAGTCAGGAGATCAAAGGCCAATCTGCAACAAGGCCTTGCTTGATGCTGGAGTTCTTGAAACCCTCAGACATTTATCTGTTGGAATTCAAGATTCTACTCCCTCATTTCCCAATAACGGGAACATTAATTCTGAAGGTCTTCAACAGACACTTCCTCATGAAGACTTGATTCATGAAAATTCGGTCAATCTTGATGTTTCTTCTTCAGATGAGAGCCACAGGAACCCTCTCTGTGGTCAGAAGGCCAAGGAGCAAGAGATTTCATCTTTTACTGTAACCCATCATGACGGTCCTCCTCATGGTGATGAACTTCGCTGCGAAAGTCCTCTCCGCAGTAGTGATTCACGTTGTCTCGAAAATTCTTCAGAAGGAAATATAGTGACGAGAAATCCCTCCTATCTCGAGGCACTTGCAAACGTAAAACCAGTCATGTCTGATGCTTTACTATCGGCAGGTGAAACTCTTTCTCCATCAGAAGATAGCCTGGGGTTCAGGTTATTCTCCGAACCATCCCTGGGTCATTCATCTTCCAGCATGAATAGTGATTTCTCTACCAATCTTGTTGAATCCGATGAAGCAACAAGGAAACACCAACTCTGGTCCAAACAGGTAGAAGAATCTTCATTTAATGATAAAGAGGAAATGCTGAACATGAGGAAAAAACTGGCAAAAGGTGAAGTACCAGTCATGTTTTGGCCTTTGGATGACTCCCAGTACGACATTCCAAAGATATTGACGGATGATGGAATCCATGATATTCGTCTCAACATATGGAAAACTCTTTTTTCAATTAAAGAAGAAGGTATTATCTTATGATGAATATGAAAATCTTCTTAAGATAATAGAAGGGCTACAACGTCAGAATGATTTGGCATCTCTATCAGTCTCTCGGTATCCGAAGGCTGAAAAGAAACAGAGAACCCTTCAACGTTCATGCCTTGGCGCACTAAGAAGATTGCGTCAGTTAATTGCCAATGCTCCATCTGATGTTCATATCAGAGGATGGGGTGTTCACGGAGCACTACATTTCATAGAGCTTTCCAGTCAACAAAGCCCGCCGAAAATGGTCTCATGCAATGTTATTGCCCAAGGCCGGCCACAGTCAATGGGCTTTGTTCATAATCAAAAACTTTCTCAAGAACAAGCTTCAACTAGTTCCTCTCAAAATCAAGTATATAGAGAACAAGTTGTTGAATTTCTCCTACATCAAGTAGGCGAGAATATTTCACAAGCCTCTCGTCTAGAGCAAACACGTCATCAAATGACAGAAGTTTTGGAAATCATCCGACGGTCTGTTGAACCAGGTGATAAAAGTGGATACAGGTTAATGCATCCATCTAATTTCCGAACTAAGATTCGCAAGATCAAGAGAGATTTTAAGAAGATCTCAGACATAGCATGTCAAGAGACACCCCAGCTTGCCAGACTGGGGACTTCTCTAACCCAACCCTCAGAGTCAACAAATGGGATTCGAGGAGTTGAGCGGAAGCAGCAGGAACATCCCCAGTCCACCGGACTGGGGAATTTTTCAAATCCTCAATCCCTCCCTCAGAGAAAGTCAGTATTCTCTCGATTAGGGAATAAGCCTCAAGAGGAACGAAGAGCCAAGCTGTCAGGAGATTCTCTCCAAGTGACGGTTCTCCAAGAAATTCCTGAGGGATCAATTCAACGGAATGCCATGTCTAATCATGGACATAGAAGAAGACAATATCATAGAAATGCTGATAGAAAGGATTCCATGCAATATGAATCCATTAATGTCATCAATGCCGTTGCTGCTGATTCACCAGATGAGGCTCAATCAGAGGGATCAGACGAAGAGGTTCCTGCTCAAGAAGTTGCGCACACAGCCCTAAATGAAGAAGGTGTGCGCACACGTAATCAAAGGCTTACCCAAAATCTGGGTATTCCTTCAAGTAACCCACTTCCCCCTCTCCAAAAAGGATCCAATAAGGGGAAAGGAAAGAATCAGGTTACTTCTCACCCTTCCTCTGAAGGAGATCAATCGCTCTCATTAGAGAAAAGGTTTGCACAACAGGAGGAATAAATGAAAGAATTAAGAAGGTTGAATGCAGAACTACTTCAGAGTAGTATTCTTCTTAAGAATTCTGAAGTCAAACAGCTGAAGGAATTTGTTGTAACAACTGAGATGGATCAAGAATATCCTCCTTTATCAGTACACCCACAGAGGTCTATTCTTATGGGTCAAACGCAACAACGGTTGGCAGCACTACCATCAGTTGCAACACCAACCACAACGTCTGTCCAAGCTCCATTCATTGCACCTACCCAAAACCAAGTTCAAACTGATGTTTCTAAAAAGTTAATAACTACTATTGAGTCATTAACAGCTCGGTTAGAAACTATGGAAGGGAAATGGGCGCAAGTTCAACCTGAAAAGAAAGTTTACCCTGAATGGGTAGATTCAATTTATCCTCCATCCAGTTTTGGAAACCCTGTTTTCCCTACTTTCAATGGATCAGGCGACCCTGAACAACATTTGACGCATTACGTGTCTTGTTGTGATCCTATGATGGGAACTCCAGAGCAGCAAGAAGCAGTGAAACTCAGATGCTTCGTGCGAACTTTGCAAGGACCAGCTTTTGTCTGGTATACAAGCTTGCAATCCCGGCCAGTCATCAGATGGGAGGATCTTCGTCAAAAATTCCTTCTTCAGTTTAGCTCAACTTTGACAAAAACGACAGTTTTCGATCTTACAAACTGCAAGCAAAGGGAAAATGAAAGAGTCTCTGATTTCATTTCTCTTTGGAAGGGATTAACGTATTCCTTGAGTTTAGCACTCCCTCAGGAGGAACTGTTGCCAATCTGTGTGGCAAATTTGCATGACGAATTACGCACGCCATTGATCCCTGTGAAATACACAGGAGGGTTTCGAGACCTTACTTCAATCGCTCAACAGATTGAAGATTCCCTTATACAGGCTAAGGTTAAATCTCGTGTAATTCCATCAGCTCCAGGAAGAAGAATGGGTAAAGCAGAAACTGCTACAGTTATGCTTAAACAAGCACATGTACCTATTTCTACTTCAAAACCTTCATCTTCTCAAAGGGCTCCACCTCCTGAACGCCAACAACAAAGGTTGTTTCGTCCAAATGATCAAAAAGATCAACGACGAAAACAATTTGAGTATATGAAGAGTAAAACATACTCTTTCCGAAGTGAACAAGTTCCTGGTTACTTCATTTCAGCTCTGGAAAATAATTTGGTTCAATTACCAGTGCCCAAGAGGCCAAACAAGGAAGGAGATGAAGACCGTCCCAATTATTGTCCCTTTCATCAAATGTTGGGGCATCCCATCCAGGAGTGTTTTGTCTTTAAAGACCTCCTGCAAAAGATGGTCAACTTGGGACAAGTCAAATTGAAGGGTTCTTCAGCTCATGTAGCGTGTATTACCGCTACAGATCCAGAGGAAGGAGGCGAGTGGCAGGAAGTCAAAAGCAAAACTGTGAAAAAATATGATGATTGGATGGTCAGAAAGACAATCAATCAGACCCATTCCATTTTGCGAACACAATTGAAGAATCCAATTGTGTCTCCTACAAAAGCTGCAGTAAAGCCTCCATCAAAAGACAAATCCTCAAAAGGGCAGCGCAATTCAAAGAAGAAAGAGGAATCAGGAGAAGATGAGTATGTAGAAAAGCCTAAATTGTCTTTGACTCTGGCAGATTTCATGCCATCTACTTCGAAGCCACGGGCACCGTCCCACCAAACGGCACAACCTAAACAGGCTAACTAGGCATAGTCTCTATCAGACGAAGAGTTAATCTTTGGTTTTGTTAATATGATTCAATTAACATATTCATATTCCAGTCTTGATGAGCCTGAATTCCCTATATCAAATAAGGGAACCCGAGGAAGTTCTAGAGGTTCAGGATATAGGGGAAGACGTGGATCTTTCCGAAGCCACTACTCTAATTCTACCCCTGCTAGCACTGTATATGCAGCAGAAACTCGTGGTAGAGCCCTTCAGCGAGCTCAAAAAGAACAAGCAAGTTCTTCTGCCAATGGCCAACTCAGTTTCGGCACAGTTATTTTGGAAGATCGATTAAAAGTTCCATCTTCTTTATCTCAGAAAGTAAATGGATCTAATCAGTCTAATCTGCCAAAACCAAGGATGTTGCCAGCTTCAATACAAGATGCATCAGCTTCCAAAGCATCAGCTTCCAAGGTACCTGCTAAACCGCATATTCCTATTGGGAAACACAGACCTCTAGATCAAAAGTATGATATATTGAAACACTTGGCCCAAGTACCATCCAAGTTATCAATTTTGGATGCTTTGAATCTATCAAAAGATCTTCGGGAAGCACTCATCGAAGCTTTGTCAAGTCCTTAGGAGTTTGAAGCTGAAATTGCTGCAGCTGAAATCTATCACATAGAGAATAATCCTACAGAATGCCATGCCGTGATATCTTTTACTGATAAAGATGAAGATGATGTTGTGCATGGGCACATAAAACCTTTGTACTTATCTGGAAAAGTCAATGGTATAGATGTTCGAAGAGTTTTCATTGACAATGGTTCAGGAGTCAACCTCATGCCCATTCGTACACTTCTTCGATTGGGCCTCACGGAATCTGATTTATCTCCTTCTACCATGATGTTGCAAGGATATAATAAAAATGAACAAGAACCACTGGGAGAAGTTACGCTCAGAACTCAGTTTGGAGATCTTGTTTCCAATTCGGATTTCATGATTGTTGATCAAGACTCAGCTTTCAATATCTTTCTTGGAAGACCCTGGCTACATCAGCATGCAGCTATTCCGTCATCATACCATCAATGTCTCAAATACTGTTTCGATGGTCAAGTTGGAACATTGTATGGTGATAAGTCCCCGTTCAAGACATGTGAGTCTCAATACATTGAGGCGGAATTTTATCACATGAAGGGAAGAGAAAAATCTACAATGAAGGAAATTACCAAAGTTAATGCTCCATATGGTTTGGAAAAAATTCCAATAAATCAATTTTCACATGTGAGTACAGATTATGTGTTACCTATCAGTCAAATTGACAAAATAGGCCCAAATCAAAATACTCTTATGGAAAAATCCATAATTTCAATTACGGAAATCGAGCCAGACAACATGGGAGAAATTGGTAACATACCAAGAAGTGATGAAAGCATAAGTGGTGACGTTTTCATTTCTTCTGCTGAAATCCAACAAGTCTATACTTCGCTAATCAGGCCAGAAGAAGTTATAGCAACACCAGAGGTGAATATTGATGTCGATTCTCAATCCATCATCTCCTATTTATTTCCCAAAGAAGACCCTTTATCATCAATAGGGTCGGAAATGGAAGCTTCTTCTTCAAAATGTGAAAATTTTGACATCTCTTATGATCATGAGAATTTCGTTTTTTCATCTACTTTGCAAGTAGAAACGGAAGAAATAACACATGATGAAGAGGAAGAGGAAGATCTTAGAGATGCTCCTCCAGCATTTGAAGAGGGTATCTCTACCACTGTGGATGAACTCAGAGAAGTAAACCTGGGTACAGAGAAAGATCCACGCCCCACTTTAATTAGTGCAGCCATGACCCTTGAAGAGAAAGAGATGTATATTTCTTTTCTAAATCAAAATAAAGATATTTTTGCTTGGAATTATACAGAGATGCCTGGCCTTGATCCTGATGTTTCCACCCATCATTTGGGTTTTCCAAAAGAACATCGAGGATTCAAGCAAGACGCGAGAAGAACACACCCAACCTATGCTTCCAAAATTGAGGCTGAAGTGGATAAGCTTATCAAAGCTAACTTCGTCAGAGAAGTTCAATATCCCAAGTGGTTGGCTAATATTGTCCCTGTAAAGAAGAAGAACGGACAAATTAGGGTTTGCATCGATTTCAGAGATCTTAATCGGTATTGTCCTAAATATGATTTCCCAGTTCCGATTACAGAACTCTTAATTGATGCGACAGCTGGCTATGAAGTACTTTCTTTCATGGATGGATATTCTGGATATAATCAAATCCGAATGGCCCTATAAGATGAGTAATATACAGCCTTCAGAGCTCCTCAAGGTGTGTTTTGTTACCGGGTGATGCCATTTGGTTTAAAGAATGCAGGTGCAACATATCAACGCGCCATGCATCGTATCTTCAAACCTCTTTTAGGGAAATTTGTTGAATGCTATGTAGATGATTTGGTGGTTAAATCCAAACAACGTTTTGATCACTTGGCTGATTTGGAAGTCATATTCCACAAGCTTCGACAACATAATTTGAAGATGAACCCCTTAAAATGTGCTTTTGGGGTAACCTCAGGAAAATTCCTCGGCTTTGTTGTACGCCATCGTGGTATTGAAGTCGATCCTGAGAAGACCAAATCAATCCTTGGTATGTCACCTCCTCAGTATTTAAAAGAATTAAGAGGACTTCAAGGACACTTAGCCTATATTCGGCGTTTCATCGCCAATTTGGCAGGGAAAAGTTTACCCTTTACCAAATTATTGAAGAAAGGAGTCACTTACCAGTGGACTGAATAATGTCAAGAAGAATTTGATGTTCTCAAGAAATACCTCTTGAGTCCACCAGTACTCATGCCACCTATTGAGGGTAGACCTCTTATCCTCTATGTGACAGCTTTAGAGCGATCATTGGGTGCCTTTCTCGCTCAAAATAATGATGCTGGGAATGAAAATAGTCTCTACTATCTCAGTAGAACTTTGCTTGAAGCAGAAACCCGGTATTCGAGTATTGAAAAGTGCTGCCTAGCATTAATCTTTGCAGTTCAGAAACTGAGACACTACCTGCAACATCATGAGGTCCAATTGGTATCTCGTAATAATCCGCTCAAATTCATCCTTAGTCGTCCAATGCTTACAGGACGTCTGGCAAGGTGGGCGGTTATTCTACAGCAGTTCGACATTCAGTATGTGTCTCAAAAGGCAATTAAGGGCCAAGCTCTGGCTGATTTCCTGGCTGAACATCCTTCAGTAGAAGACACATATTCAGATATCGAACTCCCTGATGAGGAAGGTTTCTCTATTCAAGAGAGTCCTCAAACATGGGAAATGTATTTTGATGGTTCTTCTAGAAGTCCAACAGGGAAGAAAATGGAAAATCCTAAATTCAACAAAGTTGGTTTAGGAATTGTGCTCATTTCTCCAGATAAGGCAGTGTTACCTTATTCCTTTTTGTTGTGGGAAGGTGGTACCAATAATGAAGCTGAATACCAAGATCTCATTACAGGCTTGGAGTTAGCGCTTCAAGCACAAGTGAATCACTTAAAGGTGAAAGGTGATTCAGACCTGGTAATCAAACAAGTCAATGGGGATTATGCCATCAGAAAAGAAGAATTAATCCCTTTGTATGATTACGTCAGAGAGTTAATGTCGGAATTCCCTTCAGAACCGACATTTTCTTATGTCCCAAGATCACAAAATGCTCAAGCTGATGCACTGGCTAATATAGCCACAACTTTAGCAGATCCAAATCGGGATGAGACAACCATCTGTATTGCCCACCGTCGTGCAATTTCACCTTATGTTCAAGTCAGAACAGAGGAAATTAATGAAATTAGTCCCATTCCTAAACCGTATGGTCATACTATAGGATGGATGTCACCTATCAGGGAATACCTTCAAAATGGAACACTTCCACCTGATAGAGCCGAGAAAGAACAAATTCGGTGACGTGTGGTCAATTTTACTCTTTATGATAGCCCAAACCACCTCGAGAAAATTCTCTACAAACGTGGTTTTGATGGAGTTCTCTTCAGATGTATTGATGGTGAAGAGACAATGGCTGTCATAAAAGAAGTTCATGTAGGAGTCTGTGGTGCCCACCAGTCTGGACATAGACTATCTGATCAAATTCGAAGGCTTGGATACTTTTGGCCTTCAATGATACAAGATTGTGTTAATTTCACAAAGAAGTTTCATTCATGCCAAGTATATGACAACTTCATTCATAAACCTCCAGAGTTGCTTCATACAGCTAAATACTCATGGCCATTTTCCACATGGGGAATGGATGTGGTGGGACCTTACCCTTCAGCTACGGCCAAGCAGTTTAAGTACATTCTTACTGCTACTGATTTCTTTTCCAAATGGGCAGAGGCAGTACCTCTCAAAGAAGTCAGTTCTAAATGCATTGTTAGCTTCATCAAGTCTAACATCATTACTAGATTTGGTGTCCCTCATACCATATTGACGGACAACGGCACCAACTTCTGTTCTTCTGAGGTAAAGAAATTGTATCAAGAATACAAAATTAAGTCCAACCATTCATCTCGATATCATGCAGTGGCTAATGGCCAGATAGAGGCCTTCAACAAGACTCTTTCAAATATACTGCAAAAGATGGTGGATAAAGATAAGAGGTCATGGCCTGATAAACTCTTTCATACTTTATGGTCTTATCGGACTACCACTTGCAATGCAACGCGGTCAACTCCATATTCATTGGTATATGGAACAGAAGCAGTTTTGCCAATTGAAGTTCAATTTCCCTCACTCAGAATAGCCATTTGTGATCAGTTATCTACAGATGAGCAATCCCAAAATCGGTTGAATGAATTGGAACAGTTAGATGAGAAAAGATTGTGCACTTTGCACCACTTAGAAATCTATCAGAATCGAATAGCACGAGCTTTTAACAAAAAAGTTCGTCTTCGTTCATTCATTCAGGGAGAATTGGTATTGGTTCTCAGAGCACCAATGATACCAGGAAAGAAGCCTCCCAAACTTGAACCAAAATGGGAAGGACCTTATTCAATACATAAGGTCTACTCCAATGGAGCATATTCTCTAATCTCAATGGATGGAGAACACATCACGACTCCAACTAATGCCAGATTTCTGAAGAAGTATTGTGTATAAACACAAAATATTGTTCCCAGATCCAAAACAATCACATTGGTTCATATTATGTCCTACATGACATTAAACTGTTATTTTGTCCCTACTATATGACATTAAACTGTGCAGCACCAATAGTCCTAACTGCAAGACTTTAAACTGCATAGTCCCTATATTTTGTCCTACATGACACTAAACTGTATTATGTCCTATCTACATGACATTAAACTATACAGAAATTCCATATTTTGTCCGAGATGACATTAAACTATATTTTTTCCGAGAACACATTAAACTATATTGTGTCCTAGCAACATGACATTAAACTGTGTGGCACTTTCATCGTCCAGCATGACGTTAAACTGTAAAAAGTCCCCAGAACTGATATCCTCATATTGGTTCACCTTAGTCCTAGCTACTTGACTTTAAACTGTACATTACCAGTTCGTCCTTGCTATATGATGTTAAACTATACAGCAATGGTCCAGTATGACTTTAAACTGCAACTTCGTCCCACACGACATTAAACTATGAAAAAGTTCCCTAAACCATCCAGCATGACCTTAAACTGCATCATACCTGGTCCAGCAAGACGTTAAACTGTGACGTCCTAACTACATGACGCTAAACTGTATGAAAGTCCCTCACGTCCGGAAAGATGTTAAACTATATAATCATCAAAGGTCCAGTATGACATTAAACTGCACCATTCAAGGTCCATGCATATGACCTTAAACTATTCGCACTTTCGTTCGACATGACGTTAAAATGGTACACTCTTTTGTCCTTATTGCATGACATTAAACTGCACAATCCCCCTTTCGTCCAATATGACGTTAAACTATTTTATCCCCATCGTTCTAACTACATGACGCTAAACTGTACAGAAAGTCCTTGATATGTCCTACATGACATTAAATTGTGCATCGTTAAGGTTGTTATTACCTCTTGTTTCTCACATCGAGTATGACTCACGTAATCTTAGATCGAACATCAACCATAACACTCCCTTTGGGCCACTAACCATGTGTAAGTCCCAACAACATTTTTTATTAGATCATTGTCCCCAAGAACAACTTGATCATTAATTCATTCTTTAATTGAACTACACGGACTTTGATCCTTGCCCTCCAGGCTGGGTATGTAGGCAACCTCCCAGGGTTCAATCCCAAAAACAATCTCTTCACATCGGTTCACCACCATCTCATATGATATTGATTCGTGAAACCACCCCTGGAATCAATATCTTTACATTGATTCACTTTCGTCCTTGTTATATGACGTTAAACTATACAACACTTTTGTCCGGTACGACAATAAACTACAATATTCTTTGATTTCCTCATTTGAGAGAGAACTATTATTGACATTGATTTTTCAATCATGGTTTTCATTTTCAAAAGACTACGTGCATACATGGTAATGCCTGAACTTTTTATCTTAGGTTAAACCATCATAGCACTAAAGTCCCCTTTCACTCTTCACATGTACGAACCAAATTTGTACAAAGGGTAATTATAGAACTACGTGGACTTGATTCCCATCCTTATGGGATACGTAGGAACATTCGAGTGTCCCTCGAATCCAGTCCCAAGTCTTTTGGGCGTAACCCCAAATTTCACTTTCAGTCCCTTGGCTGAAAATTCCTCATGAAAACACACACTGTGTATTCATTATTATGGTCCGAATTCTATGACCCTAAACTAAGATCACTCATCCTTTCGTCCTGCACGATGTTAAACTGCATTTCAAGAACTACGTATGGCTTGATTCTCATTCTTATGAGATACGTAGTGAAGTCCAAAATTTCAATTTAGGACCCAGCCACAACAAGATTATGGTTATCATTGACCTATGTATCTCTATATACATTGGACAATACCCATATTTATGTGTTATAATCCTAACCTTAAATATTTTCAGATCTTCATAACCCTTTTTCATGACTTCTAATCACAAAAATGTCAAACTTCTGAGAATTCTTTTGCCTGACTATGCAGCACGTGCCCATAGGTGGCCTTGCATAAACAGTCCACATAACAGACTTGTCAGCCAAAAGATGCTATTTATTTGACCATGCAGCCAATGCCCTTAGGTGGCCCTGCATATTTCAACCCCCTAACGGGTTTTCTGTTAAATAATAGTAACTTCATTCTTGGGAAGAATGCCTCTTTTGTCCTTATTTGTCTTAAACGACAGTATGTAGGGATCCGAAAAAAAATAGCCATCCTTAACATATTTGTTCCATATCCTTTTTCATGGTATGAAAGTATTCAATTCTATGGTTTATTATTCTTCCCTACGTTTAGGTCAGACCTTCGTAGGAGTGATATTCATCCAGTTCTTCGATATTCTTGTTCGGAAATATCTTCTCCATATTCAAGTACCCCTTTCCATACAACAAACTCTATACTTTAGAAAATTTGAATCTCCATAAACTTTCACTGGATTTTAGCACTAGGAAAGTAAATTTCTAAGAGTTCTTTCGCCTGACTATGCAGCATGTGCCCATAGGTGGCCTTTCATAAACAGTCCACATAACAGACTTGTCAGCCAAAAGATGCTATTTATTTGACCATGCAGCCAATTCCCATAGGTGGCCCTGCATATTTCAACCCCCTAACGGGTTTTGTTAAATAATAGTAACTTCATTCTTGGAAACTACTTCTTCTAATGCCTTTTAGCTCTTTTTCATATCACTCCTCAGATTCAAATATTCTTAAGCCATAGTTTACATATTTTCTCTCATACTTGAGTATGGTAATATGTTTTCAGATAAATTGTCAAAGAATTGAATCAATTTTTAATCTATTTTTTGGTCAAAGCTATTTCGACCTTAAACATTAGCCCCTTTATGTTCGGCGTGCATGACTTTAAACTGCCCACACAAAAGACAAAGGAACTCTGAATAAAAGTCAAGTTCCAGCTCGCTAAACATACATTCTGTATGATTTAGGTAATATTGAGCAATTAAAAAAATTTCAAAGTTTGTAGGGTTATTTGTAATAATCCTAGTAAAAATCAAACTATGATTACTAAGCCCATTGGCTTAAGTAAATTTGAAGCAGGTAATGGAAGAATGCAGGTACAAATGATTGAAGATGAAAGTGTTTTTCATTGATACACAGGAGATAGAAAGACATCCACAGACTGGAGTCTCTTCTCTTTTTCAAGAATTACATAAGATTGTCAACATAAGTCTTCATTTGATGTATAGCATCCTGAGCCTTATCAGCAGTTACTTGAAGCTCATGCACTTGACCAGCTTCACTCTTTTCAGCTTGCTGAAGTGCCTTCTTAGCATCTGTGATAGCTTTCATGCCATTCATATGAGTTTCATCCAATGATTTATTAAGCTGATCAAGTTCCCCAGTAACAGCATCTAACTGTTGCTGGAGTTGCACCTGCTGGATGACCTTTTCTTTGATTTTTTGCTTCAAATCCTTCATCTTGGCAGCATAATCAGCTTCAGCTTGGGATATCACAGCCTCAAATTCACCTATGTTGACTGACAATTTCACTCTGGTCAAATCTTCACGACTTGTCTGCACTTGCTCCCTCCTGAAAATGATCTGTTTCACCGCAGCATGGATCTTTTCATACCCAAAACCACCAAGTCCTAGTATAACAAATTGGGATGACAATCGAGAAATTTTTGATGGTAGCTCTTCTAAAGGCACCCCAGATATGATGTTCCATATGTTGTTCCATGCCTTACGTCGTGAAAAGCTGAATGCTTTAAGCATATGTGGATCTGATTCAATATCATCGTCAGAAGGGGGTATGTAATCTGGAATTAGTGCGCTTAGGGAAGTGCCTTGTCCTGCTCTTTCCCCCCTGACTTGTGCTTCTTCACTTTCAATTCCCGTTGGGGCAGAGGCTAAGGCCTCATCTTCGGATCTAGCCATTGCAGTTGATGGTCCTGCATGATTAATTGAAAGGTTTAGTCAGCTTCAAAGGATAACAAAAGAATAGATTGTCTTGCGAATAAAGTATAATCACAAATATTGTTATCCCTTACCTAAGGGTGGTTCAGCAACCTGAGAAGACTTCTCCCCATCTTTCCCGGTTTCAACAGGATTTTCAAGATGGGTCTCAGGAGAGTTTATTGGATTTAGCTCTACTTGAGCTAATGTTTCTGCAATGATAGGGTTGACATCAGTGTCCACACCCTCTTCAGGCATTGGCAGTTCAGCGGCTTCCACGGAAGAAACTGCATATTATTTTCCATCATGGTTAGAAGAATATTTTTTTTAAAAAAAAATTGGGCGAAGGGTAGCACTCACGCCCAAGGTCTTCTAAATCATATTACAATTAGCATGATCATAAAATTCTTCAAAAGTCATTCCTTGATTCATCATTTCATCCAATGATACTTCAGAATCTTGGTTAGTCTCACCAGTGGGAGCATTTGCTACGTCTTCTTGCCGACTTATGTCCTGCAACCCCTGACCCTGGACAGCATCATCAGTAGTAGGAGGGATACTGGGAATGGATGGTAGCTCTTCTCCAGGAGCAACCAAGTCAGCCTGGGTCTGTGATTGTTCTACAGCACCTTCCACGACCTTTGAAGGAGGCTCAGTCCCTTCCCTCAAGGGGGAAATTGAAGAAGCCCCTGCAATCCTCAGAAATATGAGTAACCATATGATTATGGGTATAAAATCATGATTGTTCGAAGGACTTACCACTGCTAATGAAACGTTTAGCTATGGATTTCCTCCTTCGTTGCCTTGGCTTCTTTTGTTTTTTCGGAGTATCAGTAGTCTCCCTTATTGGCACTTGGATTGGCGAATGGAAAGCTATGTCCAGTGCCTCATTCATGGCCTTCTAGCCTGGAGATATCTCTCCTGGTTCACGAGGAGAATCAGCAGCAGCCCCGATAGCAGTACCACCAGGGCTATATTGTGGCGAAGGAACCCCGGTTCCTTTCTTTTCAAGCTGCAAGATGAAGAAAATAACTTCCTTAAGTAACAAAGCTTCAACTGAAATCAAGTTGCAAAGAAAATAAAGAAAGAAAACTTACATCTTCAGGAGCCACGTACTCTTGCCATTCCTCATCTCCAGAACCACCAGCCCCCTCAGTGGTGCCACGATCAATCATTTCCTTCACCCGCCTGGTGATAGGAACCGAATTATCAGTGGCATATATGAGCATTTCCAGCTCTCTGATGTAAGCTCTCACTTCATTGGGGTTATCTCCGTATTGAAGGTTTTTAGAAGCTACAAGATTTCCTATTCCAGGAAGTTGTAGGCCATCACACAAATCCAGCCAGGCGGTCTCAGTATCACAGTATAAGCTCTGCTATAGCTGAACATCCTCTGGTCTTAGATATAAAGGCTGTGAGGAAGGTCCTACAATTTTTTATTTTAATCTCTTCCCAACTCCTGCAACCACAAATAGAGAATAAGAATGTAATACTTATTACATTATAAAGTAGCAGTGATTGAAATTTCTACAATGAAATAACCCACCAGGAGTTGATGGAGTGGGTCTTTTAACTCTGGCCGGAGGATTATATCGGGCACAAAACCGCTTTGCTGCCGGTTGTGCCTCATCATCCCCATCGTGATAATCCGATGAATCAGTTCTAGAAGAGGATTCTGTTGAACCTATTTCAGGTGGAGAAGCGTCACCTTCATGAGGAAGGGTTTCTTTCTCTACAGTCCTCTTCCTCTTTCCCACTTGATATACTGGGTGATTCAATATCCCTTTAGGGTATGATGCTATCCAGTGTTCGGCATAAAATTTAGTCAGATTATGTGCCGCTTTTTCAACTGGTAGATCAAATACTACCCCAGTCTTCTCTCTTGATGTCAGCAACCATAGTTGTCGAGCAACCATCGGATGTTGCTCTAACCTGACATGTACTGGAGGGGATACAACAATCTGTTGCAAACATTTGAATTGGCGTGCAAATCAATATGGAGCATAGGCCTCACATATGATTTCTCCATCAATCCTGGCTACTAACACGCCATCCCTGCAAGCTAGCATGTATGCCCTCAAATCCAAATGGGTTGTCCCATCAAGAAAAAACCGCCCAGATGGTGGACTTCCATAAGGAAAGAAGTTGAATTCCTTATACATGCTTAGTCTTACTTTCATGTCATAACCATTAACATCTAATGGAGCAATTCCAGATAATGCTTGCACTGACGGTCTGAAAGAGCTTCCAGGAATTTGTAATCCATTCTGTACATTGTAAGTCCTGAAGTGAGTGGCGATCCATCCCCACAAAACCTGGAATGGTCCCACTATTCTTAAAGGAGATTTAACCTGGAAGACGTGAAGTAAACTCCTATGAATATTTGCTAAAATGGGGGTAGCTAACCCAACCATTTTTCCCTCAGCCAACTTGGCCGCAATGACGAAGGTCCCTGGCCTAACGCCTCCCTTCGAATCCCTGACCGGCAAGAGATAAACACTGAGCCACATTGCCAAGAAACCCGCCAAACGAGTTTTCTTTGGAATTCTTTGATTCACTTCATATCCCCATTTTTTAAACTCTCCTGCTTATAGAGTTGTCCAGAATGTGCCAGGAGCTCCTCTCTTCTCAGGTTTTGGATAAGTGGTAGGACGTCTGGGCCGGGTATCCTTGGATTTCTTTTTCTTGGATCCTTTTTCTTTTTGTTCCATCCCTTTCTTCTCAGTAAGAAACACATTCATCCATTCTTTCGGATGAATATCTTTTCAAAAATGAGTTAATGAGGTCTCTGAACTCTTGAGCCTGTGAAAGATTTTAAATAATTCTCGAGCCAAAGTAGGAGTCTTCTCTGGATCATTCCAAGTCACCTTGGGAGGAATGAATTCATCATACATATCTCCCAAGATTGTAGCTCCTGAAATCTTGTGGACATCCCACAAACTGATACCTACTTCTCCATGAGTCAAATGGAAAGAATTAGTCGCTGGGCTCCAGTGGCTGAGTATCTCTGGCACGAAGTTATCATGTCTGTAAATATATGTTTGCCCAACCCAAACAACCTCATATATTGCAACTCTCTTCAGATCCTCAATAAACTCTGCGCAAGTCTGTCGCACCCAGTATTCCCACATCCAAGTTGGCTTAACACCTCCCCCAGGACGGAAATCCCAACTTTTCTTCCAGCCTTTGGATTGGTCCATCTGAGCATTTCGGAAGATTGAAGGATGGCAATGTGGTTGAAGCTCAGGTGTATGTTTTTTCAGATCTGGTGTGCAAGGGCTATGATGCATCACATAAGCCTTCTCCACTGTTCCAGCAGTTTGAAATACTCCTCCACCTAAGATATTTGCTGAAGCAAAATTGGTATAATTCTGAAACCACGAAAATGGAAGAAAATTCTTTACTTCTGGAATAATGACTTCTTGCAGATGACCATGACCATACAAAGGTAGATAAGTGCAGTGAGGAAAGTTGCGATGATATTTCTTCATATACTTAGCCAAATCTGGAAGAGTACTATCTTTGACAGTATAGTAATCAGGGCCAATGATATCCATCATATCATCTATCTGCTAGCTAGCTAGTTCATCAATTAATCCAGGTCGAAGAGCCATTGAATCTGCACAGGAGTTGAATAAATTAAACTCTTAAATGGGTTTATTTTTCATAAAATTTGTGAAAGAATTTGAAAAAAATGGCTAAGGCATTAAGGCGCGCAAGTATGGAGATGTCGCGCGAGTGATACATGTGCCACGCAAGTTTTTGTCGCGCAAGTATTACCACGCAAGCCCTATTACCTTGAGAGTAGCGCGGCAGCGAGGAAACAGTGAAAAAAAAGAGACTTGCGCGGCGAGAGCTTGAGAAATCCTGAAATCCAGATGCATGTACGGAGGTGAGGCCATGTATTTATAGGCCAGGAAGCCTACCTGCGCGCCGCACCCAGAGCGCTTAAGGCCTGCGCGACGCAAGCTTGCGTGCCACCCTCTGTGCACTGTAGACTTGCGCGCCTCCCTTTTCCTTTGGAAGGATTCTATTTCCTCAGAGTCAAATCCTCATTTCTCTCTGGATCCAACTATGAGGGGGGACTTTTGTTGACGCTCCTTTCGTCACAGAATATAAAGATCGGAAAAGGGAATATCTGAGATCAAAGTGATTTCAACCTTTGAAGAAAACATCAAAAATCTACAAAGGCATGAACACACGATCAAAAGAAAATTCACCGCGCAAGTTTTACCACCGTCGCGCAAGTACACTTGCGCGACGGTCTTGGTCGCGCAAGTGACTTGCGCGACCTAAGTGGTAACCGCCCGGTAACCGCCCGGGGTCTTCTTTTGCCTATAAATAGACCCTGTGGGCCCCCCATTCGAGAGGATCTTTTTCCAGAAACTCAGATTGAAGCTCCCGACGCCCATGTCTCTTCTCAAAACTTCCGTAACACTTCTAAGGTAATTTCTTACCTAGAACGGAAGATTTAAAGAGAAGAAGGAAGGCCTAAGTGTTGAAACTCATCAAACACTTGTGCGCCGACTTATTTCCTTCAATATAACTTGCGCTTCCCTTTTCTGGAAGAACCTCAAGAACATTCAAAAGGGTTTAAAAAAGAATCGCTCAAGTATTTCAATGCTGGTTGAAAATCGCGCAAGTACACTATGTGTCGCGCAGGTATACCTGCGCGACCATAATTGCGCGCCCACGGAAAACTTGCGCGCCTTGCAAGACTTGCGCGCCCCTATCTTTTTGGGTGCCCATCTTGCCCATTTTTACCCCTCTTAAGCCATTTCACCTTTCCTTTTCAAGATTCAGTCTTCAAGACACTCTTCAAAGCCATTTATGGCTTGATTTCTTGATTTGACTTCCTTATCTGAAAGGAATTCTGTGGAATATCTCTCAAAACCTAGGGATTTAAATATCCTTATGTCACCAAAGATTGAGAGTTCGTTCATTTAACCCCATCCTTTAAAAATGAGAGAATCCCTAACCTGGGTCTCCTTTTCAGGAATAATCCCCAGTTATAAAAACCTTTAATTTGGGCATCTTCCTCAGGAGTAATCCCCAAATTCTTAAAGTTCCCAATCTTGGGCATCCTCCTCAAGAGTAAGTCCCAATCAAGTCCTCTAATCTTGGGCATCTTTCTTAGGAATAAGCCCCAACCTCAAATATGGGCATCCTCCTCAGGAGTATGCCCCAAACCTTAATCCCTAAACCTGGGTCTCCTTTTTCAGGAATAAGACTCAGTCATAATCTTGGGCTTCCGTTTCAGGAGTAATCCCCAAGTCCCTTAACCTGGGTCTCCTTTTCAGGAATAAGACTCAGTCATAACCTTGGGCTTCCTTTTCAGGAGTAAGCCCCAAGTCCTCTAACCTGGGTCTCCTTTTCAGGAATAAGACTCAGTCATAACCTTGGGCTTCCTTTTCAGAAGTAATCCCCAAGTCCCTTAACCTGGGTCTCCTTTTCAGGAATAAGACTCAGTCATAACCTTGGGCTTCCTTTTCAGGAGTAAGCCCCAAGTCCCCTAACCTGGGTCTCCTTTTCAGGAATAAGACTCAGTCATAACCTTGGGCTTCCTTTTCAGGAGTAAGCCCCAAGTCCCCTAACCTGGGTCTCCTTTTCAGGAATAAGACTCAGTCATAACCTTGGGCTTCCTTTTCAAGAGTAAGCCCCAAGTCCCTTAACCTGGGCCTCCTTTTTTAGGAGTAAGTCCCAGTCATAATCTTGGGTTTCCTTTTCAGGAGTAAACCCCAAGACCCCTTAAATTTCTTTTAACCAATCCTAATTTACCCTTGATTTGGGTTTCCTTTTCAGGAGTAAAACCCAATCATAAGTCCCCTACTAACTTGGGCATCCTCCTTAGGAGTAAGCCCCAAGATTAGAGTATTCAAATCTCCATGAAGCACATATAACTTTATGGACCCTGTTCATGGATTTTCTCCCTAAAAGTAAATCCTAAACCTTCATCTATCTGGGCAGTCATCCATACATAAGCCCCAAACAAATTCTTATGATTGCATCTTTCATGGAACAATTGTCTAATTTTTACCAATACCTCTTGTTTCTCACACAGAGCATGACTCACGTGAGCTTAGAGTGTAAAAGTAATTATGAAATTCATCTTTGAGCCATCAATCATAAACATCATACTCTATAACTCGAAATACATGGGTTCTGATTCCTTTTCTAAAACAAAGGATACGTAGGTAGCCCATTTATGGGTTCGATCCCAACTTTGAAATAATCTCTGTCCTTCTGAATGACGATAAACTTCAAGTGCCCCACTGAGTGGCTTTAAAACCAGCCTGGTCATCATAAATGACCAAGAGACTTTTATATAAATGTTTTGAAGGATACCATTGACCAAGAATCTCTAAACAGATATAGATGATTCTCTATTGATGAAGAACCTCGAATACATATAAAAGATTCTCTAAATTTCTTTGCATATTTAATCATTGATTGTTAAAACTAAAGGAAAGCACATTTTATACTTGGTAATGTAATAAGGATTCACGAACATAACTTAAATCTATAAAGAGAGTCCCAGAGTAGACAATAATTCCCCTCAAAAAGGTGTGATGAGTCCGACCTCCCATCCTCTCGACCAATGCAAATTCCTAAGCCTCATTAGTCCACAAGCTAATGAGCGCCTGCCTTTGGAAAGTAGGTCCAAATGGATGTGGAATCATTGGATGTTTCCGGTTCTACGAACAAACCCATTAGAAACCGATCGGAACATTTGAATCTCCCGTCCAGGAGGTCATCCCCAGATTCCGTGCGAAACAATGATAATAGAATATTTCATGTCCATTACGTGTGCATGTGTATGGTAATAAATAATAACTCTCATGCATTGCATTTTCATGTGATGATGATGATAATGATGATGATGATAAAAATAATAAAAATAATAATATTAATATTAATAATAACAACACATGTGATAATAGAATAACGCATGTTCATTGAATGTGCGCGTATGTGAATTTGGATGTTTATTTGAATGTGATGATAATAAAAATAACAAAAACATCCACAACAACAACAAAAACAACCACAATAATAATAATAACAATAATAATAACAATGCATGTGATAATAAAATAATGTGTGTGCATTACAAGTGCACGTCCATGGTAATAAAAATATAATAATAACGCACGTGCAGGTGCATGTGCATTTTCATGATATGATTATAATAATTATAATAACAACAACAACAATAGTAATAATAAGTTATAGTTGTTTGAAAAAACAATAGACATGAAAAAAGTGCTAGAAATGGTCTCTCAAAAAACCTAACAGATCACAGAGTCATTAAAAAAGGAATAAACTCTTCCCCAGGTGTCCATTTCTGCTCCATGAATAGTCAAACTAAATATCATGGAACGAACTATGATAAAAACATGTTTTGAAGGCCGAACAGACACACATATCAGAAGTTATGACCGTTTTAAGAAAAATTTGACTGGGATACCCATAGGGAAATGGAGTTTTGTATGCCTTCGGTTGGGGTTTGAGTTTTTAGGGTACCAAACAAGACTTGAAATTTGTTCGAGTTATCCTTCTACGTAGATATATTTTCTTCCTTCGATTTGATATGTGGTAATTCTCAAACGGACAATGAGAGTGGAAATTATTGCTGTTTAAAGTTGGACTCTTTTTGGAGTGGTATAACTAATATATCTTCTGTTTCTTGGACCTTCTCACAGTTTTGATTATACTTGGTCCTCACTCATCTCACGAGCTTCGATTTTACTAGTCATATTGCTCAGACGGACACCCGAAGTAGAAGTTATGCCTATTTTAGTGAGTTGCGAGTTTCATAGGTTTTTAGGCGCTATGAGGGTTTCTCAATTTAAAATGACAATAACATCTGGTAATTGTGTTCATTTTTTGCTGTAACACATATAAAATTGATGATTTTGAAATAATACACACTCTGGTAACCACTAGAACCCATTCTGACATTCTTCAACCCACACAAAGACCCAAAATCCCTTTTGAGGGTCAAAAGATTGGCTTCTGGTGTCTGTTTTGCATTAACTTCTTTTATGGGTCTCTGTTTTGCCTCTACCACATATAAAATCATATCTTGAGACTAGAACTACACTCCTATAACCACCGAAGCACCTTCTCACATCCTTGAATGCCCTAAAAGGTACTAAAACCTCTCAAAAGACCATAACTTCTACTCCAGGAGTCTGTTTTGCCTCTACCATAAATCAAATCGAAGATTTTGACTAGATCTACACATCTGTGACCAATAAGAACCTTTTATCACGTTCTTAAAGACCCAAAAGGTCTTTAAGTCCTCAAAATGACAATAAATTCTTCTATGGGTGTCTGTTTCACCTCTACCACATATCAAATTGAAGCGTGCAACTAGCTCTACACATCTGTGACAAACAGGAAAATCTAAATAACCCTAACAAACTATGAATAACCCCATAAACACTAAAACACATTAAAAACCACGCAAAATCCTAACAAACCCTAAAAAACCATAACGAACACTAACAAACCGTAACAAACTCTAACACACACAAAAAACCCCCAAAAATCCTAAAAACACATAAAAACCCCTAAAAAACATAAAAACACCTAACAAGCCCTATCAAACCCCAAGAAGCACTATGAATCCCCAATAAACACAAAAACCCTGATGAAACCCTAAAAAACCCCTAAGAAACCATAAGAAATCATAACATAACCCTAAAAACCCTAATAAAACCCTATGCTAACCTAAGAAAAACTAACACACCCTTAGAAACCCTAACACAACCTTATAAAACCTAACACACCCTTAGAAACCCTATCACACCCTTAGAAACCCCAACGCACCCATATAAACCCTAACACAACCTTAGAAACCCTTAGAAACCCTTAGAAACCATTGCACACACTTAGAAACCCTAACCCGCCCATAAAACCCCTAACCCACCCTTAGAAACCCCAAAACATCCTTTGAAACCCTAACATACCCATAGACACACTGAATCACTCTAATAAGAACTAATAAATCCTAAAAACCCTACCAACCAATAATAAACCATAATAAACCCTAAAGCCCACTACTAAACCCTAATAAACACTAATAAATTGTAATAAACCCTAAAACCCTATTAGACCCCAATAAAAGATACAATAAACCTAAAAACCTAAATATACAACAAAAATGCTTTTAAACCATTTAAAATGCTAATATTCACAAAAAACCCTAAAAACCAGGCAAAACCTGACAAAACCCTAAAAAACCATAAAAACCCAAAAAAAATCCCTAAATACCCTAAAAACCCTAAAAACCATAAATAAATATTAAAAAACCCTAAACCCCCTAAAAAAAATAAAACCCCTAAAAAACTGAAAAAACCGAAAAAAACGAAAACAAACCTAAAAAAACCTCAAAAAAGCCTAAAAAACTAATACCACTAAAAACAATAAAAACACTTAGAAGCCTAACCATTCCTAACAAAACCCTAAAAAACCCTATGAAACATTTAAAAACCCAAGAAACCCCCTATCAAACCCTAAAACCCTCAAAAGAAACCCTAAAACACCCTAAAGATCCCTAAAAAACCCTAAAAATCTTAAAGAACCCTAAAGAACCACTAAAGCCACTAACAACACTACATAAACCCTATCAATTACTAAAAAAACTGAAAAATGATTGAAACACCACAAAATAAAATAAAACCCCAAAAAATGCTAAAATAACCCTGACAAAGAATAAAAAAATCCAAACACACCCATAAAACCCAAAAAACGCATAAAACTTTAAACAACTCAAACAAACCGTAACCAACCCTAAAAACCCTAAAAAAACCTAACAAACCCTAACCACCACTAACAACACCTAAGAACCACTAATAAACCCTAATAACCCATAAAACCCAGTATTAACCCCTAAAAACCTTAATAAACCCTAATAAATCGTAATAACCTATAATAAACCCTAAAAACATTCTTAGACCCCATTAAACGCTAAAAAACCCCTAAGACCCCTAATATACAAAAAAACAATATTAAAGCATAATAAACCCAAATAATAACTAGAAACCCTAACAAACTTTACAAAAGTCTACAAAAATCCCTAAATAATAGACTAGAAAACCTTACAACCTACTAATAAACCCTAAAAAACCCTAATAACCCATAAAAAAATCGTAACAAACCCTAACCACCCAAAATAAATCTTAAAAAATCCTAACAATTCCAAACGAATCATAAAAAAATGAAACAAACCATTACAAAACCCTAATAAACCCCAATAAACCCTAAAAAATCATAATAAACCCTAATAAATCGTAATAAACCCAAATATACGTTTCTAAACCCTAATAAATAAAATAAACCCTAATACATCCTAAATAACCCTAAAAAGGTTGATAAACTCAATAAAAGTCTATTAATGCCTACAAAAGCACAATAAAACCCTAATATACAATAAAAATTCTAATAAACTGTAACAAATCCGAAAGAACACTAAAAAACCCTAAAGGACCCAAAAAATGCTAAAACAGATTATATAAACCCTAAAAACAGATACAATACCCAAAGAAACCCTAAAAACACTAAAAACCCCTAACAACCCCTATCAATCCCAAAAAAACAAATAAACCCATAAACCCCCCCCCCCCAAACCATTAAAAAGCCATCAGATACCAAAAAAACCATAAACACCAGTTAACAACCCTTAAAACCCTAAAAAACACTACAAACCATAAACAACCATTAAAACCATAAAAAGGCTTCAAATAGATACATAAACCCTAATAATGTTACATAAACCCAAAAAAATGCAACAAAACCCCTAAAAAGTCAACATAAACCAAAAAAGGCAACATAAACAAAAAAACGTGACATAAACCCTAAAAGCACTACATAAACCCTAGAAATGTAACATAAACCCTAAAATACACAACATAAACCCTATGAAACGAATCATAAACATTAAAAATGCTACATAAAACCTAAAAACACAATATAAACCCTAAAAACACTACATGAACCGTAAAAACATTACAATAACCCAAAAAATGAAACATAAACATTGCATCACCCCTAAAAACACAACATAAAACCAGAAAACATAACATAAACCCTAAAAATGATACAAAAACCCTAAAGATGCTTCAAAACCCTCAAAAATATTAAACAATAATATACCATAATATAAAAAATTATACCCTAATAAACCACTAATAAACCCCTAAAGAACCACTAAAGGGTCCAGCAGATGCAATCGAGAAATTGCATATATAACATGTTTATTCAGAAAACATAACCAGGAAAAACAAACTAAACAGTGAATTGTACAATGCAGAGTGTTGTCCCATACCATCACTGAGGTCTTAAATGCCTCCAACAATTATAAAGGGGTCAAATACGTTAAACTAAACAGTTTGACACTTTAATATTTCAATTCAAACCATTTTGGTGTTCCACGGCCATAATTCCCCGATGAGCGACGACCCCTCACCCGGCCTCGCTCATGAAAACTAGTAACCGGGCATACCCAAAGGCATCCCAGAGGTCCCATAAACAATACGGTATGAAAATGCAGATAAAACGGGTTCCGATCAAAATACCCGAAAACGCGCCGAAGGCCGCATCACACAAACAACCATGAAAACACAAAATGAAGTATGCACCACCTACCTGAGACATGCACGATGCTACTCCTGTGGTAACACCTGCCAATTTGGTCTAAAACACGGTAAATCTACAAAAGACTAAAAAACGCTCAAAGGGCTATAACTCGTTCTAGAATGAAAATAAGACAAAACGACGAAAGAGGAATCGAGGCCTTACCGAGGGGGTTCCAACACACCAATCAGCGATCGAATCGGGTCTCGGACGGACGAACGGGAGGAGGAAACAGGTTCGGCCGGCTCTCCCCGCTCAACCCAATGAAGGAATTTAGTTTTTTCTCAAAAATGAGGATACTTCCCGTTTTAACGAAAAAAAAGAAAGTACACGGCGTGTACTTTAGGACTATACACCGTGTGTATTTCATTTAACTGTTCAAAAGATGAATGAATTCCGCCGACTTACTTTCTGAACCTGCCGACGTGAGTACACGGCAAGTACCTAGGGGTACACGGCATGTACTGGGTTCCTCTTCTCTTCCTCACCGACATACCCACACCCCATGTGTTTCCCTTATACACAACTAGACTACACGACTTGTCCAAAGGGAACACGACGTGTCCCTTGTTCTACCCGGCCAACGGCCTACACGCCATGTATGGCCTCACACGGTTGGGGGGGGGGTGGGGTATAGACGGCGTGTACTAAACGACATGTCGTGTAGTAAGAAACTACTACACGGTCATCACACGACATGTACTCGGCGATCACACGGTCGACACTCGCTAACCACATACACAGAGTGTACTCAAAAGTACACGGTGTGTAACCTGAAAATTTTCATAAACTTCCCGTTTACTCGAGTTTCCTCGGAAACTAGTAAAAAAAAATTCAAACAGGGTCGGAATTTTGACCCATTCGGAAAACCCGGGTTCTTACAAACTCCACACATTAACGTAGCTCATCCCCAAACTACCCAACGATACTAGGAGATGGCACCGAACATGCCCATCCCAGTTAAAAAACACAGACTACCCCGGTTTCAAAGGTTCTGGATAAATTCCTTAAGGGGGCTCCCCACCTTAGGAATCGCCTTACCTGGTCTCAACCCAACAAAACGTAAAGCAAACAAGATTTACTAACCTATTTTCCGGACGCATAGTACTCCCATGACGCATCGTCACCCATGCACCTCATTGGTTCTGTTGTGCCACTTTTGAAACCCAACGTAGCATGCACCGCATCGGTGTCCGCCTCCATGAGGTCTTGGTGCTTAGAACCTCAAGTAACCTGCATCCACGATGCCCCGATGCCCACAACACCTCAAGTAACCCACATCCACGATGCCCCGATGCCACACATCTCATACAAATATCTATATATATCATGCACCCGAGATGGTTCTGACCCACTAACTAGCATCTAGTCAGTCCACAAAGACCTTGTGCACCTCGAGCACTCAAAATAGAAATACCTTTAGAGGTCATGCCAAAAAGGAAACATGGAGATAACGGTCACACCATGGTGTACCTCTAACTGTCATCCGCTCACCGGCCTACTCAGCCTCTGGCAGCTCCACGGCGTGCACCTGGCCTGAAACACGGCTGCCTGACGCCTGAACACTCTGTGATGCTACTCCAGTCACCGGCCACTAACCCCTCAACTGGGTCCCACCGTCTCTGTCATGACCTCCGCGCAAAGCTGAACCTCGACTACCCTCTCCGGGTACCGATCTCGAACCAACTCCAGATGCTGCAGTCTGTCCTGGCCCCTACCTGCTGGCTATCAGTGAAGGCTGCCTAAAAAACCTATCCAGATGCCCATCCTGTCCACATGCCCGAAACTCCATCGGAGGCCTTTCGCACTGCACCCAAACATGTCCCGACTATCCACACTGGGAGAAAATCATTGAATAACTCCCACGAGGTAGTCTAGCTGAATCACTGGCCTGACTGCCCTACAAGAACTCATCATGTCCTCACTTCCTACTGTCTGAACCATCACCTAAAGCTGTCTAACTGACCAAGCGAGATTTCCATCTCTCGTTTCCCTCGGCGATGAGCGCCTGATTCACCACCTCGGAGAAAGAACCCAGCCTGAAGATGTTCACCTAGACCCGAATGGTGTGTCGCAGGCCATCCTCGAAGCGCCTCACCCTAGATGCATCGTCACTCACCATACCAGGTGAAAAGTGAGACAAATCTATGAAAGTAGCTGCGTAGTCCATGACGAACATGTCGCCCTGCTGAAGACTCAAAAAATCCCGAGCCCTCTCGGCCCCCAGCGTCTCCGGGTAGAAGTGCTCAAAGAACCTGTTCTCGAAGTCCGCCCATGCCAGTCCCTCGTGCCTACGAACCTGAACCTGTATGTCCCACCAACGCTTCGCCGGTCCTCTCAGCATGTACGTCTCCAGCTTGACCCTCCGCCCTGGTGGCGTCCTGAGCTGCTCGAATATCATATGCATACTTTCTATACAGTTCTCCGCCGCCTGTGGACCACCCTCACCCTGAAAAAGAGGTGGGTGCTGCGACTAGAACTCCCGCGTCAGGTACGCCATAGAAGGCTCTGCACCCTGAGAGCCACTATCAATCCCCTGCAGGATGCGTACTAGGCTCGCTCGGAGATGCTCTTCGAGCCACGAACTGAACGATGCCAAACTCGGCTGTTGTCTTGCCTGCACTGGATCTTGAACCTAATCCTGTCCCTGAGCCTATACCTACGGCTCATGCTCTGCCTGTACTGAATTTTGACCCTGATCCTGCGGTACTGTATCATCTCCTGCCTGACGCTCCATCGATTCGTGAAGGAGTAACCCGCTGAATACCATAAATGGTCAGACAGACCATACATATATATAACAATATATTCTACGCAGATAAGGAAATTAGTAAAAGGCAGTTCATAAAAACTACCCTTACTCCCCCTCACTGCAACCCATGCCCCACGGCATCTCAGCCTCATGGCCTCCTTTCCCTCTCAACAGAGCCAAGTATTAAAAGTACCTCGGACCATGCACGTCCTGACAACTCGCATTGCCTCAAACCGATGACGGAGTCGCCCAATCCGGACAGTTACACTGCCTCAACCATAGTACCTGTCTACTCTCATAAGAGTCAGCCCAAATATCCTACAACATGCAATTATACAAAAATATAAAGCATGACATACTCATTTCACAACTAGCAATTCTATCCGGAATTTCACCAATTTACATTTCAAAGTAGATAAATCATGGCAATTGATTTTTTTTCACATGGAATTATCACTTCACAAAGCATACATGCAATTATGAAATTGAAATACCCTAAAAATGTGCCTATCAAAAGACAAACCACCAGCCTTGCCATACCGGGCCAAGGTCCAATTCTCCCTTACCACACCAGGTCAAGGGTCACATATCACAATCAATAACATCACACACCAAGTGAGACACCAAGGTCGGAATCATATAAACTGTAATCTGAGAAAAAGAAAATAGTAATTCCCACCCATGGAAACTAGGTCCATCCCTCGTACCTGGGGCTGCAGGCATCCAAGCACAAGCTAAAAACCCAGTCCCAGTAACAAAAACATATCTCCAGTCTACCATACCCCAAATAGTAAAACCAGCAGAAATAAAAAGAGAAGTCTCAATCTCATTAGTAGCCAGAAAAACACTTCTACTAAATCCTTGTCAAGAACTCATCTGATACCACTTTGTAACGACCCAGACCCGACCAGCCACCCGAACAGTGCCGAACGGGTCGGGCGTCACTACCTTAGGTGCACCTCCCCTGAATGCCAAAGGATGACGACTAGCAGCGAGGGTCTGAATTGGTATAGTGGGGAGGCTATACCCTCACTTAGGATCATATTATGGGTACCAGTCCAAGTATAAAAATAAAGATGCAGCGGAAAAAAAAGACTCGGCAGACTCGAACCAGACCAACATATCAGAAGCACATTCAATAAAAATAAACAGCCAAAGTAATAAGTATAAACAACAGCAGCGGAAAGAAACACAACAGCATGCTGATACCATGTAACTACTACTGAACAGTAAAACATGCATCCAAAGAAGGTAATATGAAACTGAATATAAAAATGGCGTTAATGGCTAACCAACAGTAGCTACAACAAGTAAGCATGTCAATATAGAAAAGTAAACAGAAAAAATTAAACCCATATAGGCATGACCTCAAGGTCCATACCATCTCTATGAAACAACTAACGTAACCCAGCTCCTGAAGCTGGCCTCTTTCCTGCATGTAATTCCATAAAGTCTGCACGCATCCCGAAGGGCCCGTGTAGGGTGTGAGAAAAATCTTAGTAGTATACCACCCAATGGTGCGTACAAAATATATGTGTTTAAGAAGTCATGCATTTACAAGGAAATCAGTGAACAGTATAGTGCAAAAATAAACACAAACTCCACTGGTGCTCAATAGCCACCATGGAGTATCACCTGCTTCGGCCAACGCCGGAATCTCTGTCGTGTAACCCGACACCATGTTCCACCTAACACATCGTGTCTCAAGTACCGACATCCCGAAGGCACGCCCAAAATACTAACCCAGCACCATGTACCTCCGGACACCTCGTGTCTCAAGTACCAACATCCCGAAGGCACACCCAAAATAGTAACCTGGCACCATGTGCCTCCTGACACCTCGTGTCTCAAGTGCCGACATCCCGAAGGCACGCGCATCTCCTGAAGGCTCCTCACCTCCCACATGGATTTCTATGGAATGCACCCCCAACCAAAATACCAAACTGCAACTATGGGGGCCTCTACCCACACGAGTGGTCAAAACCACCTCATCACGGAGTATCTCTATGTGCACGGTACTCAAAGTCCCAGGTGAGCGGTAATCACCAAAAATTACCTAAGCCACCAACACATCGGACACCTCGTGTCCCTACGACCATGTCGCTCAAGTCTGATGGCATCGCCATCCTAGTAACTCGGGCCATGCCCAACCTGACAGTCGTACTGCCTCAAGCCGATGTCCATGACGCCCAGTCCCATGGTCAAAACCACCCAAAGTAACTCGGGCAAAGCCCCAACCTGTGATCAGCATCAGTCAAGCGTAACCGGGCCAAGCCCAACACAACCCAAAAGGGTCCAGCAGATGTAATCCAGCAATTGCATATATAACATGTTTATCGAGAAAATATAACCAGGCAAAACAAACTAAACAGTGAATTGCACTATGCAGAGTGTTGTCCCATACCAGTACTGAGGTCTTAAATGCCTCCAACAATTATAACAGGCTTTAATAAATTAAACTAAACAGTTTGACACTTTAATATTTCAATTAAACCCATTTTGGCATTCCTCGGACAAAATGCCCCGATGAGCGATGGCCCCTCACCCGGCCCCGCTCACACAAACTGGTAACCGAGCATACCCAAAGGCATCCCAGAGGTCCCATAAACAATACAGTATGAAAAAGCAGATAAAACAGGTCCCGCTCAAAATAACCAAAAACGTGTCGAAGGCCGCGTCACCCAAAAAAATGTGAAAACACAAAATGAAGTATGAACCACCTACCTGAGACTCGCAAGATGCTACTCCTCCGGGAACACCGGCCAATTTGTTCTAAAACACGGTAAATCTACAAAAGATTCAAAACCGATCAGAGGTCTATAACTCGTTCTAGAATGAAAATAAGACAAAACGACCAAAGAGGAATCGAGGCCTTACCAAGGGGGTTCCAACACACTAATCAGTGATCAAATCGGGTCTCGAACAGACGAACGGGAAGAGGAAAAAGGTTCGGCCGACTCTCCTCGCTCAACCCAACGAAGGAATTGAGTTCTGTATAAAAAATGAGGCTACTGCCCATTTTAGCGAAAAAAAGATAGTACACGGCGTGTACTTTAGGACTACACGCTGTTTATATTTCATTTAACTTTTTAAAAGATGGATGAATTCCACCGACATACTTTCCGAACCTGCTGACGTGAGTACACGGCGTGTACTCGGTTCCTCTTCTCTTCCTCACAGACATACCCACACGCCATGTGTTTCCCTTATACACATCTAGACTACACAGCGTGTCCAAAGGGAACATGACGTGTCCCTGGTTCTACCCGTCCAATGGCCTACACGCCATGTATGGCCTCACACGGTCGGGGGGGGGGGGGGTATACACGACGTGTACTAAATGACACACCGTGTAGTAAGAAAATACTACACGGTCATCACATGGCATGTACTCGGCGAGCACACGGACGACACTCGCTAACCACATACACGGCGTGTACTCCAAAGTACACGGCGTGTAACCTGGAAATTTCCAAAAACATCCCGTTTACTCCAGTTTCCTCAGAAACCGGTCAAAAAAATTCAAACAGGGTCAGGATTTTGACCCGTTCTTAAAACCCGGGTTCTTACATAAATCATAATGCACGTGCATGTGCATATGCCTGCACATTTTCATGTGAATGATAATAAATAATAAATTATAAATAATAACACATGTGAATTACATGTGTATGTGCATGTTTATGTGAATGATAATAAATAATAAACAATAATACACATCCAAGTGCATGTGCATGTGCATGTTCATGTTCATGGTAACAAACAATAAATAATAACCAACTCCACATGAATGTGCATTTTCATGTGAATGATAATAAATAATAAATAATTACACATGTGATAATAGAATAATGCACATGAATTGCATGTTCATGTGAATGAGAATAAATAATAATAACACATGTGATAATAGAATAAAGAAAGTGCATTGCATTTTCATGTGCATGATAATAAATAATATATAATATCACACGTGCATGTTAAATTACATGTAATGACAATAAAAATGACGCATGCACATGCATGGTAATAAATAATAAATAACAATGCACGTGCATGTGCATTTGTATTTGATTATACAAACATATATAATAATAATAATAATAATAATAATATTATTATTATTTTTCAAGTGCATTTCATGTGTATGTGCATAGTAGTAAATAATAAATAAATAATAATAAATAATAATGCACATGCATGTGCATGTGCATTTACATTTGATGATAATATTAATAATACTAATTGTAATAATAATAATAATAATGCATGCACGTGCATGGTAATAAATAATAAATAACATGGCTCATGCATGTGCATTTTCATGTGATAATGATAATAATAATGTTAATGATAATGATAATAATAATAATAATAATAATTGTGATAATAATAATAATAATAATAAAATAATAATACAAGTGCATTGCATATGAAAGTGCATTATAATAAATAATAAATAATAACTCATGTGCATATAAATTTCCTTATGATGATAGTAATAATAACAACAGCAGTAATAAAGGGAGTAGTAGTGGTGATAATAGTAGTAGTACCAATACATGTGATAATAGAATATCGCATGTGCATTACGTGTGCACGTGCATGGAAATAAATAATAACACCTGTGCATTGAATTTTCATGTGATAATGATGATGATCATAATAATAATAATAATAATATAAATATTAATAATAACAATGCATGTGATAGCCAACAAGATTGTACCCAAGTGGTACAAGCTCCTTCTTGGCATCCAAAAGACCCGGGATCAAATCGGGGCAGGGAAGAATTTTCGGGTTACCGTATTAGCCTTGTAGAAAGGTACTATAGCAGTACTGTAGCGGTGGCGGGTACTGTAGAAGTACTGTTCACAGAGGGTTCCTTTGGGCCAAAAAATGGGCTTTCAAGCCTTGTATTTAGGCCACATAGCCTTGGGCGTTCGGGCTATGTGATGGGTCTCCATCAACCCACACTAAAGAGGTATTTTCTTTAAAAAATAAATTGAGGCTTCGGTCCTATCCTTTTAAAAAAACAATGCATGTGATAATAGAATAACGAACATGCATTGAATATGGGTGTATGTGCGTTCGCATGTGCATTTTCATGGGATTATAATAACAATAACAAAAACAACAAAAAACAAAATAATAATAATAACAATAACAATAACAACCCATGTGATAATAAAATAATGTGTGTGCATTTCATGTGCACGTGTATGGTAATAAAAATATAATAATAACGAACGTGCATGTGCATGTTCTTGTGGATGAGATGATTATAATAATAAACTTGGTCCTCACTCGTCTCACGAGCTATGATTTGACTAGTAATAGCACTCAAAAGGACACCTGAAGGAGATGTTATGCCTATTTTAGTGAGTTGCGGGTTTCTTATGTTTTTAGGCACTAGGAGAGTTGCTCAATTTAAAATGACAATAACTTCTTCTACGTGTGTTCATTTTGGCTCTAGAACATACCAAATCGAATACTGTGAAAAGATACACACTCTGGTAACCACTGGAACCCTTTTTGACATTCTGCAACCCCCAAAAAGACCCAAAATCCCTTGGGATGGTCAAAAGATTGGCTTCTGGTGTACTTTTTGCAATAACATCTTCTATGGGTGTCCTTTTTGCCTCTACCACATATCAAATCTAAGCTTGCGGCTATACCTACACACCTATAACTACCAAAGCTCATTCTCACATCCTTGAAGGCCCAAAAAGGTACTTAAACCCTCCAAAAGATTTTAACTTCTACTCTAGGAGTCAGTTTTTCCTCTACCATATATCAAATCAAATAATTCGACTAGATCTAAACATATGTTACCAATAAGAACACCTTATCACATTATTAATGTCCCAAAAGGTCCTTAAGTTATCCAAATGACCATAACTTCTACTCTGGGTGTCCGTTTCACCTCTACCACATATCAAATTGAAGATTATGACTAGATCGACAAATCTGTGACAACAATGAACAAATAAATAACCCTAACAAACCATGAATAACACCATAAACACTAAAATCCATTTAAAACAATGACAAACCCTATCAAACCCTAACAAACCCTAACAAACACTAACAAACCCTAACAAACTAAAACACACCCTAACAAACTCTAGAAAACACCAAAAAACCCTAAAAAACATAACAAACACTAACAAACCCTAACACACCCTAACAAACCCTAATAATTCCTAACAAACCCAAAAAATCAGTAATAAACACCAATAACCACAAAAAAACCCTGAAAAACCCTAAAAACCACTAAGAAACCAAAAGAAACCCTAACAAAACCCTAAAAACCCTAACAAATCCCTAACCAAACCTAAGAAACACTAACACACCCTTAGAAACCCTAACACACCATTAGAAACCTTAACACACCCTTAGAAACCCTATCACACTCTTATAAACCCCAACACCACTATAGAAACCCTAACGAAACCTTAGAAACCCCTAGAAACCATAGAACACCCTTAGAAACCCTTACCCTCCTATAAAAACCCTCACCCACACTTAGAAACCCTAACACACTATTAGAAACCCTAACAAACCATTAGACACCCTAAATCACTCTAATAAGCCCTAATAAATCCCAACAAACCCAACCAACCAATAATAAACCATATTAAACCCTAATAAACCCTAAAGCCCACTACTAAACCCTAACAAACAATAATAAATCGTAATAAACCCTAAAAACCCTATTAGACCCCAATAAAAGCTACAAAATACCTAAAAACCCAAATATACAACAAAAATGCTATTAAACCATTCAAAATTCTAATATTGAAAATAAAACCCTAAAAACATGGAAAAGCCTGAAAAAACCCTAGAAAAACCATAAGAACCCAAAAAACCCAAAAAACCCCTAAATCTCTTAAAAACTCAAAAAAACCAAAAAACCCAAAAAACACCTAAAACCCCTAAAAACATGAAAGAACTGAAAAAACCCGAAAAAAACCTAAAAACCCTAAAAAACCTCAAAAACCCTAAAAATGATAAAAACGCTAAAAACCCCTAAAAATGCTAAAAAACCCTAAAGGCCTAAAAATTCCTAATAAAACCCTAAAAAACCCAAATAGACACTAATAAACACTAATAAACCATAATAAACCCTAATAAACACAAAAATGCCTAAAAATCCCAAATAAAACATAAATAAAGCCCAATAAACCCTACTGAACCCTAACAAACCTTAACACACCATAATAACCCCTAATAAAACCCTACAAAAACCTAATAAAGAAAAAAATTCTAGTATACCTTAAAAAATCCCTAATATCCCAGATAAAGTCTAATATAACCTAATAAACCCTAAAAACGTTCACAAACAATAAAAAAATGATCACAAACAATAAAATTGTGCTATATTACCTTAAAAGACCTAAAAACACTGATATAACCTAATAAAGACAAAAAATTCTAATATACCTTAAAAATCCCTAGAAACCCAAATAAATCACAATAAACACTAATATAACCAAAGAAACACTAAAACACTCACAAACAAAAGCAAAATGCTCACAAAAAATAAAAACATGCAATATTATTCTAAAAGACCTAACAAACACTAATATAACCTAATAAAACAAAAAAACTTATAAACCCCTAACAAACCCTAATAATCCCTAAAATCCCTAATAACCCCTAATAAAAATGAATAAACCCAAAAAAACCCAAAAAATAAATTCTCATCCCTAATAAATCTTGACACACCATAACAAAACCTAATAAAACCCAACTAAACCACAATAAAAAAACAAAATGCAAACAAACCATTAAAATTCCCTAGAAACCCCAATAAACCATAATAAATTCAAATAAAATCTAATAAACCATTCAAAATTCCCACAAACACTAAAAACACGCTAATAAAACCTGAAAAGTCATAACAATCCCTCATATATATTAACAAAAACTAAAAAACACACATATACCCTAATAAAAACACTAACAAACCCTACTAAACCCAAAAAATCCCTAACAAACCCTAATAAACCATACTCAACCCTAATAAACCATAATAAAACCATAATGATACTAAATCAACCCTAATAAAAATCTAAAAATACCTACTCAACCATAATAAACCTTAACACACCATAATAAACCATAATAATCCCCACTAAACCCTAAAAAATGCAAATATACCATTAAAAAGCCCTAAAATCGCTAATAAATGATAATAAAACCTAACAAAGCTTAAAAGCACTAATAATCCCGAATAAATACTACTAAACACTAAGAAACCCTAATATACCATCTTAAAAATTAATAAACCATAATGAACCTTAATAAAGACAAATAAATCCTAAACATACCCAAATATACCATAATATACCATAATATACCCTAATAAACCAAATTCAATCCTTATAAAACCCTAAAAATACCTAATAAACCCTAATAAACCTTGACACACCATAATAAACCCTAATAAAATCCTAATAACCCCCACCAAACTCTAAAAAATGCTAATATAACATTAAAAACCCTAAAAAACTAACAAACCATAATAAATGTTAATAACACCTAAAACTCCTAAATAATGATAGTAAACCCTAAAAATACCTCTAATAATAATAATAGTAATAACACACATGTATGTGCATGGTTTAAATAACAAATCATAACACATGTGCATGTGCATATGCATGCACATTTTCATGTGAATGATAACAAATAAAAAATTATAAATAATAATGCATGTGAATTGCATGTTTGTGTGCATGTGCATGTGAATGATAACAAATAATAAATAATAACGCACATCTAAGTGCTTGTGCATGTTCATGTGCATGTGCATGTGCAAGTGCATGGTAATAAACAATGAATAATAACAAAGTCCACATGAATGTGAATGTTAATGTGAATGATAATAAATAATAAATAATAAAACATGTGATAATAGAATAACACAAGTGCATTGCGTGTTCATGTGAATGAGAATAAATAATAATAACAAATGTGACAATAGAATAATGAAAATGCATTGCATTTTCATGTGAATGGTAATAAATAATATATAATAATGCACGTGTATGTGCATTTACATATAATGATAATGATAATGACGCATGCACGTGCATGCTAATAAATAATAAATAACAACGCACGTGCTTGTGCATTTGTATTTGATGATACAGATAATAATAATAATAATAATAATAGAATAATGAAAGTGCATTGAATGTGCATGTGCATAGTAGTAAATAATAAATAAATAATAGTAAATAAGAACACACATGCATGTGCATGTGCATTTACATTTGGTAATAATATTAATAATACAAATTGCAATAATAATAATTCATGCACATGCATGGTAATAAATAATAAATAACAACACACATGCATGTCGATTTTCATGTGATAATGATAATAATAATGATAATGATAATAATAATATTATTATTAATAATAATATTATTAATAATAAAATTGTGATAATAATAATAATAATAATAATAAAAGGGTAATACAAGTGCATTGCATATGCATGTTCATTGTAATAAATAATAAATAATAACGCACATGCATATGCATTTGCATGTGACGATAATAATAACAACAGTTGTAGTAGTAGTAGTGATAATAGTAGTAGTACCAATGCATGTGATAATAGAATATTGCATGTGCTTTAAGTGTTCACGTGGATGGTAATAAATATTAACGCGCGTGCATTGAATTTTCATGTGATGATGATGACGATGATAATAATAATAATATTATAATTATTTATAATAACAAATCATGTCATAAGAGAATAATGCACGTGCATTGAATGTGCATGTTTATGTATTTTCATGTGCATTTGCATGTGATGGTAATAACAATAATAACAACAACAAAAAAACCACAATAATAATAATAAAAATAAAAATAACGATGTATGTGATAATAAAATAATGTATGTGCATTGCAGGTGCACATGCATGGTAATAAAAAATAAACATTAATGCATGTGTGTGTGCATGTGCATGTGAATGAGATGATAATAATAATAATAATAATAGAAATAATAATAATAATAATAACAACAACAACGCATGTCATAATAGAATAATGCACATGCATTTCATTTGTAGTGCATGATAAAAAATAATAACACATAGTGCCCATGATGATAATAAATACAATAATAGTAATATTAATAATAATAGTGCATGTGATAATAGAATAATGCACATGTATTGAATGTGCATGTGTATGGTAATAAATAATAACGCACGTGCATTTTCATTTTCATTTGATGATAACAACAATAATAACAATAATAGTAATAATAACAATAAATATAAAAATGCATGTCATAATAGAATAATGTAGGTGCATTGCATGGGGGCGTGCATGGTAATAAATAATAACGGATGTGCATGTGCATTTGCATGTGATGATAATAATAATAATAATAGTAATAATAATAATAACAACAACAACAACATATGCACGTTCATGGAAATAAATAATAAATAATAAATAATAAATAATAACGCATGTGCATGTGCATTTGCATGTGACGTCAATAATAATAATAATAATAGTAATAACAATAATGATAATTATAAAAATTTTAATGATTATAATGATAATGATAATAATGATAATAATAACGTGTGTGATAATAGAATAACACAGGTCCTAAAAAACCCTAACAAAACCTAACAAACCCTAACAACCACTAAGAACCACTAATAAATCCAAATAACACATGAATACCATTATTAAACCCTAAAACCCTAATAAAGACTATTAAATCATAATAACCTGTAATAAACTATAAAAAACCCTATTAGACTCTAATAAACGCTACGAAATCCCTAAAACCCCAAATATACAATAAAAAGCACCATTGAACCATAATAAATCCTAATAATCACTAAAACCCAAACAAACTTGACAAAACACTACAAAAACCGCCAAATAATAGCCTACAAAACCCTACAACCCACTAAAAAACCCCAATAAACCCTAATAACCCCATAATAAATTGTAACAAATCCTAACAACCCCAAATAAATCGTAATAAATCCTAACAACACCAAATAAATCGTAAAAAATGGAAACAAACCATAAAAAACCCTTAATAAACCGTAATAAACCCTAACAAATCATAATAAACCCAAATAAATCGTAATAAACCAAAATACATGTTAATAAACACTAATAAATAAAATAAACCCTAAGAAACCCTAATAAATCCTAAATAACCCTAAAAAGGTTGATAAACCCTAAAAAAAGCTATTAATGCCATCAAAATCCCAATAAAACCCAAATATACAATAAAAAATTCTAATAAACTGTAAAAAATCCTAAAGAACACTAATAAACCCTAAATAACCCTAAAGAACCATAATAAACTCTAAAGAACACTAAAACCCCTAAAGAACCTAAAAAATGCTAAAACGCATTACATAAACCCTAAAAACCTCTACAATACCCAAACAAACCCTAAAACACACTAAAAACCCTAACAACCCCTATCAATCCCGAAAAAACAAATAAACCCTTAAAAACCACCAGAAAACCGTGGAAAACCCATCAAATACCATAAAAACCATAAACAGCTGTTAAGAACCCTTAAAAACCCTAAAAATCACTACAAACGACAAAAAACTGTTAAAACCCTAAAAAAGGGAACAAATAGATACATAAACCCAAAAAACGTTACATAAACTCTAAAAATGCAACAAAAACCCTAAAAATGCAACATAAACCAAAAAACGCAACATAACAACAAAAAAACACTATTAAAACCCAAAGAGCACTACATAAACCCTAGAACCATAACATAAACCCTAAACAATGCAACATAAACATTAAAAACGCTACATAAAACCTAAAAACACAACATAAACCCTAAAAACACTTCATGAACCCTAAAAATGTTACATAAACCCTAAAAATGAAACATAAAAGCTACATCACCCATAAAAATGCTACATAAAATCTAAAAACACAACATAAACCCTAAAAACACTTCATAAACCCTAAATATGTTACATAAACCCTAAAAAATGCAACATAAAAGCTACATCACCCCTAGAAATGCTATATAAACCCAGAAAACGCAACATAAACCCTGAAAATGCATCATAAAACCTAAACTCTAAACACGCTACATAAACACTAAAAACATTACATAAACCAAAAACAATGCTACATAAAACCTAAAACCGCTAACTAAACCCTAAAAGCACAACATACACACTAAAAATGAATCATAAACTCAAACAACGCTACAAAAACACTAAAAAATTCTATACAACCTTAAAGACGCTACAAAACCCTCAAAAATATTAAACCCTATTATACCATAATATAAAACATTAAACCCTAATAAACCCGTAATAAACTCTAATAATCCCTAAATTCGCCTTATAATCCCTAAAAACCCTAAGATACTCTACTCAACCATATTAAAACCCCAACAATACCTAATAAACCCTAATAAATGATAATAAATCCTAATAACCCCTAAAAACACATTAAGAAAACCTAAATATCCGTAACCAACCCTAATAGACACTAAGAAACACTAATAAACCATATTAAACCCCAAACAGGCCCTAAAAATCCCTAATAAACTATAAATAAATCCAAATAAACCCTACTCAACCCTAACAAACCTTAACACATCATAATGACCCCTAATAAAACCCTACAAAACCCTAATAATGAAAACAAATGCTAGTATACCTTAAAAAATCCCTATAAACCCCGATAAACTCTAATATAACCTAATAAACCCTAAAAACTCTCACAAACAATAAAAAAATGATCACAAACAATAAAAACACTCTATATTACCTAAAAAGACCTAAAAACATTAATATAACCTAATAAAGAAAAAAAATGCTAATATACCATAAAATCCCTAGAAACCATAATAAACCATAATAAACTCTAATATAACCTAAGAATCCCTAAAAATGCTCACAAACAAAAACAAAATTCTCACAAATAATAAAAACGCTTTATTATCTAAAAAGACTTAACAAACACTAATATAACATAATAAAACAAAAAAACTAATAAACCCCTAACAAACCCTAAACATCCCTAATAAACCCTAATAAAAACTAATAAACCCTAATAAAACCATAATAAAACCCTAAAAATACCTTTTCAACCCCAATAAACCCTTACACACCATAAGAAAACCAAATAAAACCCAAGTAAACCTCAGTAAACAAAAAAAACGCAAACAAACCATTAAAAATGATGCATGCATGAGCATGGTAATAAATAATAAATAACAAGGCACATGCATGTGCATTTGTATTTGATGATACAAACAAATAAAATAATAATAATAATAATATAACAATGTATGTGCATTTCATGTGCATGTTCGTAGTAGTAAATAATAAATAAATAAAGAATAAATAAGAACGTACATGCATGTGCATGTGCATTTACATTTGATGATAATGTTAATAATACTAATTGTAATAATAATAATAATAATAATAATAATAATAATGCATGCACGTGAATGGTAATAAATAATAAATAACAACGCACATGCATGTGCATTTGAATTTGATAATGATAATAATAATGTTAATGATAATGATGATAATAATAATAATAATAATTTTGATAATAATAATAATAATAAAAGAATAATACAAGTGCATTGAAAATGCAAGTGCATGGTAATAAATAATAAATAATAATGCGTGTGCATCTACATTTTCATGTGATGATAGTAATAATAACAGCAGTAGTAATAATAGTAGTGGTGGTGGTGATAATAGTAGTAATACCAATGCATGTGATAATAGAATATCGCATGTGCATTACCTGTGCATGTGCATGGAAATAAATAATAACACTTGTGCATAGCATTTTCATGTGATGATGATGATGATAATAATAATAATATAAAGATTCATAATAACAATGCATGTGATAATAGAATAATGAACGTTCATTGAATGTGTGTGTATGTGCATTTTCATGGGATGATAATAACAATAACAACAACAACAACAACTACCACAATTATAGTAACAACAATAATAATAACAACCCATGTGATAATAAAATAACGTGTGTGAATTTCATGTGCACATGCATGGTAATAAAAATTTAATAATAATGCACGTTCATGTGCATGTGCATGTGGATGAGATGATGATAATAATAAACTTGGTCCTCACTCATCTTAAGAGCTACGATTTGACTGGTCAGAGTGCTCAAACGGACACCCTAAAGAGATGTTATGCCTATTTTAGTGAGTTGCGGGTTTCTTAAGTTTTTGGGCACTAGGGGAGTTGCTCAATTTAAAACGATAATAACTACTGCTACATGTGTTCATTTTGGCTCTACCATATATAAAATCGAATATTGTGAATAGATACACACTCTGGTAACCACTGGAACCCTTTCAGACATTCTTCAACCCCCCAAAAGACCCAAAATCCCTTTGGATGGTCAAAATATTGGCTTCTGGTGTTCGTTTTGCAATAAAATCTTCTATTGGTGTCTTTTTTTATATACCACAAATCAAATAGAAACTTGTGACTATACCTACCACCTATAACTATCGAAGCACCTTCTCACATCCTTAAAGGCCCAAAAGGTACTTAAACCCTCCAAAAGACCATAACATAAACTTCAGGTGTCTATTTTTCCTCTACCATATATCAAATCGCATAATTCAACTATATCTAAACATATGTGACCAATAGGAACACCTTATCACTTTATTAAGGTCGCAAAAGGTCCTTAAGTCCTTCAAATGACCATAACTTCTGCTCTCGGTGTCCGTTTCACCTCTACCACATATCAAATTGAAGCTTGCGACTAGCTCGACACATCTGGGACAACCATGAACAACTAAATGACCCTAAAAACCCATGAATAACCCCATAAACACTAAAAAAATTTAAAACATTTAAAAACCCTATCAAATACTAACAAACCCTAATAAACACTAACAAAACCTAACAAACCCTAGCAAACACCAAAAAACCCTACAAACATAACAAACCCTAAAAACCCTAACTATCCATAAAAACCCTAACAATGCCTAAAAAACCCCCAACAAGCGCTATGAAACCCCAATAATCACAAAAAAACCGCTGAAGAAACCATAAAAACCACTAAGAAACCATAAGAAACCATAATAAAACCCTAAAACCCCTAACAAAACTATAACCAAACCTAAGAAACACTAACACACGCTTAGAAACCCTAACACACCATTAGAAACCCTAACACACCCTTAGAAACCCCAGAACACCCTTAGAAACACCAACACACACATAGAAACCCTAACACAACCTTTGAAACCCTTAGAAACCATATCACACCCTTAGATACCCTAACCTGCTGATAAAAACCCTAACCCACACTTAGAAAACCTAACACACCCTTAGAAAGACTAAAAAATCATTAGACACCCTAAATCATTCTAATAAGCACTAATAAATCCCAACAAACCCAACCAACTGATAATAAACCATATTTAACTATAATAAACTCTAAAGCCCACTACTAAACCCTAACAAACACTAAAAAATCGTAATAAACCCTAAAAACCCCATTAGACCCCAATAAAATCTAAAAAATACCTAAAAACCCAAATATACAACAAAAATTCTATTAAACCATTCAAAACGGTAATATTGACAAAAAAACCCTAACAAACCCGGGAAAACCTGACAAAATCCTATGAACCCAAAAAACCCAAAAAACCCTAAAACACCAAAAAACCCAAAAAAATCCTAAAAACCCTATAAAACCTAAAACCCCTAAAAACATGAAAATACTGAAAAAATGACAAAAACCCCTAAAAAACCCTAAAAACGCTAAAACCCCTAAAACCCCCTAAAAAGGCAAAAAAACCCTAAAAGGCCTAAAAATGCCTACCAAAACCCTATCCAACCCTATGAAACCCTTAAAACACCTAAAAACCCCCTAGTAAACCCTAAAAACCTCAAAAGAACCCCTAATACACCATAAAGAACCCTAAAGAACCCTAAAAACTCTAAAGAACCACTAAAGCCACTAACAACACTACATAAATCCTAACAATTGCTACAAAAAACCAAAAAAGGCTTCAAAACTCACAAAACACAACAATACCCCAAAAATGCTAAAATAAACCTAACGAAGCATAAAAAAATCCAAACACACCCATAAAACCCAAAAAATGAATAAAACCCCAAACAACTCAAATAAACCGTAACAACCCCTAAAAACCCTAACAAAATCTAACAAACCATAACGACCACTAAAAACCCCTTAGAACCACTAATAAACCCAAATAACCCCTAAACCCCATTATTAAACCCTAAAACCCCTAATAAACACTAATAAATCTAATAACTTGTAATAAACCCTAACAAACTTAATTAGACCCTAATAAACGTTAAAAAATCCCTAAAACCCCAAATATATAATAAAAAACACTATCAAACCATAATAAACCCTAATAATCACTAAAAACCCAAACAAGCAAGACAAAACGCTACAATAAACTTCTAAATAATAGCCACAAAAACCCTACAACCTACTAATAAACCCTAACAAACCCTAAGAAAACCCCCAAAGAAGAAAAGAAGAGGATGTCGCCGCTCTCTCTCAGGTCTCTGCCGACACGGCGATCTCTAGGGTTCCATCCTAGAACCCCCTTCAGCGGCTTCGTTGATCTCCTCAGGCTTTGCGATGCGGATGGATTGATGTTCGGGAAGCGTTATCTCCTGGTGCGATGGAGGTTTTCGCGACGGATGGATGACGACGCTGAGATCTTGAGGGCTGTTTCAGGTTGTGGCGGTTTTTCGTTTCGATCTGGATCAACGTTGCTAGATCTGGATTCTGCTCTCTCTGGTGGTAGAAAAGATGATTTTCCTGTGTGTTGGACGATACTGAAGCTATCGACGGTGAAGTCAACGCCGATGAGATGGTTGCTTTGCCGAATAGGATGGTTCGGCTTGCTGGTTTTTTGGTGCGATGAGAATTTCTGGTGTCAGGGGGAGGTATGGCCACGTCCTGGTGACAAACGGGTTCGTCAGGCTTTGCATCTACTTCGTGCGAGCATTGGCGTTGCGCTTGGTTCGACGCTGTCTGTCCGGATCCGAAGAGGTGCAGGCTTTTTGCTCATTGATCTTGCTGCTGACGAAGGTATAATCGCTATGTCCTGTGTTCGACTGATTTTTCTGGCTTGCGTGTTCTTGTTTGGTGGCTGGACTGGTTCTGTGTTGCTGCTTCGGCCAGACTTTGGTTGGATTTTTCATTCGTGGCCTCCCCCAAAGCTGTTGTTGGGGAGAAGAATTGGTGCTGATTTTTGGATGGTTTTTTGGCTTTGTTGTGGATGCTGGCTTCCGGTTCTATTGGGTGGAGATGATTCATGTTCTGTTGATGTTGTTTGTTCTATGCTGTTGGAAAGGGACCTTCTTGGTGAGAAGGTACTGGGTGCTGGATGTGGGTATTTTGTTGGTTTTGAGTGGATGGTGTATGGTAAATTCTGGATGACGTGTGGCTGTTTGGTATTTGCTGCTGCTGTGGATGAGTTTGTTGCTGTGCTGCTGGAGTGGAAGTGGGATGTTGGGAGATGTTTGGTGGTCGAAAGAGGTGCTGGCTGTCTGAAAATGAGGATGCTGGTTGCTGGTTTGTTGTGGATGCTGGTTGGTTGGTTGCTGCTGCTGGATGTTGTTTGCTGCTGTAGTCTGAATGCTGGTTGTTGGTTAGCTGTGAGCTTCTGGATGCTGGTTAACGCTGGAGGTAGTGCTGTTGGATGCTGGTACTGGCTGGATGTGACGTGACGATGCTGCGGTTTTGTCTGTTTTTGTGTCTTTTTCTTTCTTTGTTTTTCTTTCCTTGGCGTGGGTTGTAAGGGTTTTTGGGTGTGGGTCATTCGACCCCTCCCCTCCCTTGTCTGCAGTGATTGTGTCTTTTTGTTTAATAAATTTTGGGGGGTGCCAGGAATAGCCTGGACCCGAGCCTTCTTTGCCTAACAAACCCTAATAACCCCAAAATAAATCGTAACAAACCCTAACAACCCCATATAAATCGTAACAAATCCTAACAGTGCCAAATAAATCGTAAGAAACTGAAACAAACCATAAAACCCCCTAATAAACTACAATAAACCCTAACAAATCATAATGAACCCTAATAAATACCAATAAACCCAAATACAAGTTACTGAACCCTACTAATTAAAATAAACCCTAATAAACTCTAATAAATCCTAAATAATCCTAAAAAAGGTTGATAAACCCTAGAAAAAGTTATTAATGCCTATAAAAGCACAATAAAACTCTAATATACAAAAAAATTCTAATAAACTGTAACAAATCCTAAATAACACTAATAAACCCTAAAGAACCCTAATAAACCCTAAAATCCATATTAAACTCTAATGAACACTAAAAACCCTAAAGAACCCAAAAAACACGAAAACACATTATATAAACCCTAAAAACCACTAAAATACCCAAACAAACCCTAAAACTCACTAAAAATCCTAAAAACCCCTATCAATCCCAAAAAAACACAAATAAACCAATAACCCCCCCCGAAAACCATTAAAAATCCCTCAGATACCATTAAAAACCCTAAACACCCGTTAACAACCCTTAAAAACCCAAAAAACCCTACATACCATTCAAAACCATTAAAACCCTAAAACATTCTTCAAATAGAAACATAAACCCTAAAAACGTTACCAAAACCCTAAAAAAATGCAACAAAAACCCTAAAAACGCAACATAAATCAAAAAATGAAACATAAACAAAAAACTCTACATAAACCCTAGAACTGTAACATAAACCCTAAAAAACACATCATAAACCCTAAAAAATGCAACATAAACATTGAAAAATGATACATAAAACATAAAAACACAATATAAACCCTAAAAACACTACTTGAACCTTAAAAACACTACTTGAACCCTAAAAACGCTACATAAACCCTAAAAAATGCTACATAAACGCTATATAACCCCTAAAAATGCTACATAAACCAAGAAAATTCAACATAAACCCTACAAAATGCTACATAAAACCTAAACCCTAAACACGCTATATAAACCCTAAAACGTTACATAAACCCTAAAAATGATACATAAAACCTAAAACCACAAACTAAACCCTAAAAATGCAACATAAACACTAAAAATGCTATATAAACTCTAACAAAGCTACACAAACCCTAAAAAATACTACAGAAACACTAATGATGCTTCAAACCACTCAAAAATATTAAACCCTAATATACCATAATATAAAAAATCAAACCCTAATAAACCCCTAATGAACCACTAAATCCACTAAAAATTCTACATAAACCCTAACAATTGCAACAAAAAACCGAAAATTTATCAAAACCCACAAAACACAACGAAACCCCAAAAAATGCTAAAATAACCCTAACAAAGCATAAAAAATCCAAACACACTCACAAAACCCAAAAAACACATAAAACCCCAAACAACTCAAACAAACAATAACAAACCTTAAAAACCTAACAAAAACTAACAACCACTAATAACCCCTAAGAACCACTAATATACCCTAATAACCCCAAAAACCCACTATTAAACCCTAAAACCCCCAATAAACACTAATAATCATAATAACCTATAATAAATCCTAACAAACTCTATTAGACCCTAATAAACACTACAAAAGACCTAAAACCCCTAATATACAATAAAAAACACTATTAAACCATAATAAACCCTAATAATCACTAAAACCCTAACAAACCCGACAAAATGCTACAAAAACCTCCAAATAATACCTTAAAAATCCTACAACCCACTAATAAACCCTAATAAACCATAATAACCCCAAAATAAATCGTAACAAACCCTAACAACCCCAAATAAATCATAATAAATCCAAACAACGCCAAATAAATCGTATCAAAATGAAAAAAACCATAACGAACCCCTAATAAACCGCATTAAACCCTAAAAAAGTATAATAAACCATAATAAATCGTAATAAACCCAAATATATGTTACTAAACCCTAATTAAAAAAATAAACTCTAATAAACCCTAATAAATCCTAAGTAACCCTAAAAAAGGTTGATAAACCCTAGAAAAAGCTATTAATGCCTACAAAGCCCAATAAAACCCTAATATACAATAAAAACGCTAATAAACTGTATCAAATCCTAAAGAACACTAATAAACCCAAAAAATCCCTAAAAACCCTAAATAACCATATTAAACTCTAAAGAACATTAAAAAATCCTAAAGAAACCAAAAATGCTAAAACAAATTATATAAACCCTAAAAACTCCTACAATAACCAAACAAACCCTAAAACACACTAAAAACCATAAAAACCCCTATCAGTCCCAAAAAAACAAATAAACACAATAAACCCCCCAAAAACCATTAAAAAGCCATCAGATACCATAAAAATCCATAAATACCCGTAAACAACCCTTCAAAACACTAAAAAACTCTACAAACCTTAAACAACCATTAAAACTCTAAAAAAGGCATCAAATAGATACATAAACCCTAAAAACGTTACATAAACCCTAAAAAATGAAACAAAACACCTAAAACGAAACATAAAAAAATGCAACATAAACCCAAAAACACTACATAAACCCCAAAAACACTACATAAACCCTAGAACTATTACATAAACCCTAAAAACACCACATAAACCATAAAGACACAACATAAAGATTAAAAAACGCTATGTAAAACCTAAAAACACAATATAAACCCTAAATAGACTCCATGAACCCTAAAACATTACATAAACCCTAAAAAATAAAACATAAATGCTACATCACCCATAAAAACGCTACATAAACCCAGGAAACGACACATAAACCCAAAAAAAATGCTACATAAAACCTAAACCCTAAACATGCTACACAAACCCTAAAAACATTACATAAACCCTAAAAAGGATACATAAAATCTAAAACTGCTAACTAAACTCTAAAAATTCTACATAAACACTAAAAATGCTACATAAACTCTTACAATGCTACACAAACCCTAAAAAATTCTACAAAACCCTAAAGACGGTTTAAAACCCAAAAAATATTAAACCCTAATATACCATAATATAAAAAATTAAACCCTAATAAACCCCTAATAAACTCTAATAATCCCTAAAACACCTTATAATCCCTAAAATTCTACGAAACTGTACTCAACCCTAATAAAAGCCAAAAATTACCTAATAAACCCGAATAAATGATAATAAAACCTAATAATCCCTAAAAACACGTTAAGAATACCTAAACAACCCTAACCAACCCTAATAGACAATAATAAAAATAATAAACCGTAATAAACACCAAACAAACCCTAAAAATCCCTAATAAACCATAAATAAAGTCAAATAAACCATACACAACCCTAACAAACCTTAACACACCATAATAACCCCTTATAAAACACTACAAAACCCTAATAAAGAAAAAAAATTCTAGTATACCTAAAAAATCCCTAGAAACCCTCATAAACTCTAATATAACCTAATAAACCCTAAAAACGCTCACAAACAATAAAAAAAATGATCATAAACAATAAAAACGCGCTATATTACCTAAAAAGACCTAAAACACTAATATAACCTAATAAAGACAAAAAATGCTAATATACCTTAAAAATCCCTTAAAACCCTAATAAACCATAATAAACTCTAATATAACCAAAGAAACCCTAAAACGCTCACAATCAAAAAACAAACACTCACAATCCACAAAAACAAGCTATATTATCTAAAAAGACCTCACAAACACTAATATAACCTAATAAAACAAAAAAACTAATATACCCGTAACAAACCCTAATAAACACTAAAAATCCCAATTAAACACTAATAAAAACGAGTAAACCCTAATAAAACCCTAAAAATACCTTCTCAATCCTAATAAACCTTGATACACCATAACAAAACCGATTAAAACCCAACAAACCCCCAATAAACAAAAAAACGCAAAGAAACCATTAAAAATCGCTAAAAACCCTAATAAACCATAATAAATTCAAATAAAAGCAACTAAACCATAAATAATACTCACAATCACTAAAAACATGCTAATAAAACCAAAAAAGTCATAACAACCCCTCATATATATTAACAAACACTAAAAAACATTCATATAACCTAATAAAAACACTAACAAACCCTAGTAAAACCTAAAAAACCCTAACAAACACAAATAAACCATACTAAACCCCAATAAACCCTGATAAAACTGTAAAGATACCGACTCAACCCTAATAAAACCCTAAAAATACCTACTCAACACTAATAAACCTTAACACACCATAATAAACCATAATAAACCCCACTAAAACCTAAAAACTCAAATATACCATTAAAAGACCTAAAACCCCAATTAAATGCTAATAAAACCTAACAAAGCATAGAAGCGCTAATAAACCCGAATAAACACTACTAAACACTAAAAAATCCTAATATACCCTCTTAAAATTAATAAACCATAATGAACCATAATAAACCCTAGTAAATCCTAAACATACCCCAATATTCCATAATATACCATAATATACCCTAATAAACCCAACTCAATACTAATAAAACCCTAAAAATACCTAATAAACCCTAATAATCCTTGACACACCCTAATAAACCATAATAAAATCCAAATAACCCCCACCAAACCCTGAAAAATTCTAATATACCATTAAAAAACCCTAAAACCCTAACAAACCACAATAAATGTTAATAACACCTAAAAATCCTAAAAATGATACTAAACCCTAAAAATAACTCTAATAATAATAGTAGTAATAACCCACGTGCATGTGCATATGCATGTACATGGTTTAAATAAGAAATCATAACGCACGTGCATGTGCATATGCATGCGCATTTGCATGTGAATGATAATAAATAATAAATTATAAATAATAATGCATGTAAATTGCATGTGTTTGTGCATGTGCATGTGAATGATAAAAAATAATAAATAATAACGCACATCCAAGTGCATGTGCATGTGCATGGTAATAAACAATAAATAAAAACAAAGCCCACATGAATGTGCATTTTCATGTGAATGATAATAAATAATAAATAATAACACATGTGATAATAGAATAACACAAGTACATTGTGTGTGCACGTGCATGAGAATAAATTATAATAACACATGTGACAATAGAATAACACAAGTGCATTGCATTTTCATGTGCATGGTAATAAATAATATATAATAACACATGTGAATGTGCATTTACATGTAATGATAATGATAATGACGCATGCACATACATTGTAATAAATAATAAATAACAATCCACGTGCATGTGCATTTGTATTTGATGATGCAAACAACGACAACAATAATTATAATAATAAACTCTGATAATAATAATAATAATAATAATAATAATAACAACAAAATAATAATACAATTTCATTGCATATACACGTTCTTGGTAAGAAATAATAAATAATAACGCACGTGAATTTGCAATTGCATGTGATGAAAATAATAATAACAGCAGCAGTAGTAGTAGTGATAATAATAGTAGTACCAATGCATGTGATAGTTGAATATTGCATGTGCATTACGTGTGCATGTGTTTGGTAATAAAGAATAACACGTGTGAATTTCATTTTCATGTGATGATGATTGCGATGATAATAATAATAATAATAACAATAATATTAATAATAACAACGCATCTGATAATAGAATAATGCATGTGCATTGAATGTTAATGTTTATGTATTTTCATGTGCATTTGCATGTGCATTTTCATGTGATGATAATAATAAGAACAACAAAAACAACACCAACAACCACAATAATAATAATAATAACAATAACAATGAAAATGTATGTGATAATAAAATAACGTGTGTGCATTGCATGCGCCCGTGCATGGTAATAAAAAATAAATAATAATGCACATGCATGTGCAGGTGCATGTGCATAAGATGATGATGATAATAATAATAATAATAACAGTAATAATAATAATAATAATAACAACAACAACGCATGTGATAATAGAATAACGCACATGCATTGCATGTGCAGTGCATGATAATAAATAATAACTCATAGCGCACGTGATGATAATAATAACAATAATAGTAATATTAATAATAATAGTACATGTGATAATAGAATAACACACATGTAATGAATGTGCGTGTGTATGGTAATAAATAATTACACATGTGAATTTGCATTATCATTCTATGATAATAACAATAATAGTAATAATAGTAATAATAAAAATAACAATAAAAATGCATGTGATAATAGAATAATGTAGGTGCATTGCGTGTGCGCATGCATGGTAATAAATAATAACGGACGTGGATGTGCATTTTCATGTGATGATGATAATAATAATAATAATAATAATAATAATAACAACAACAACAACATATGCACGTGCATGGAAATAATAACCCATGTGCATCTGCATTTTCATGTGATGATAAGAATAATATTAATAATAATAGTAATAAAAATAATGATAATTAGAAAAATGATAATGATAATAATGTAATGATAATAATGATAATAAAAACATGTGTGATAATAGAAAAACACACATCCTAAAAAACCCTAACAAAACCTAACAAACCCTAACAACCACTAATAACCCCTTTGAACCACTAATAATCCCAAATAACACATGAAACCCACTATTAAACCCTAAAAACATAATAAACACTAATAAATCAAAATAACCTGCATTAAACCCTAAAAACCATATTAGAATCTAATAAATGCTACAAAATCCCTAAAACCCCTAATATACAATAAAAAACACTATTGAACCATAATAAATTCTAATAATCACTAAAAACCCTAGCAAACCCGAAAAACAATACAAAACCCACCAAATAATACCCCACAAAACCCTACAACCTGCTAATAAATTCTAACAGACCCTAAAAACCCCATAATAAATCGTAACAAACCATAACAACCCAAAATAAATCATAACAAATCATAATAACACCAAATAAATTGTATCAAACTGAAACAAACCATAACAAACCCCTAATAAACCGCAATAAGCCCTAACAAAACAAAATAAACCCTAATAAATCTTAATAAAACCAAATACACATTAATAAACCCTAATAAATAAAATAAAACCTAAGAATCCCTAATAAATCCTAAATAACCCTAAAAAGGCTGTTAAACCCTAGAAAAATCTATTAATTCCTACAAAATCCCAATAAAACCCTAATATACAATAAAAAACACTAATAAACTGTAACTAATCCTAAAGAACACTAATAAACCCTAAAGAACCCTAATAAACCCTAAAGTACCATAATAAACTCTAAAGAACACTAAAAAATCCTAAAGAACCCAAAAAACTCTAAAACACATTACATAAACCCTAAAAACTGCTACAATACCCAAACAAACCCTAAAAACACTAAAAAAACCTAACAATCCATATCATTCCCGAAAAAACAATTAAACCCTTAAAACTGTTGAGTTAATAAGGTTTTCCTTATGGCTTTTCTATTCCTTCATACTTGGGGGAGATTGGTGAGTCATTAAGGTTTTCCATATGGCTTTTCCATTCATTCTTGTTTTGAAAATCACAAACACCTGATCTCAAGGAAATACTCTTTTTACCCTTTGTTTTACCACTATAAGGAAAAATTTCCTTCTCTAAGGAAATTTATCCTTATCATGTTTTGTTGTTCACATCACAATTTTTCTAAGTGTAAAATTTGGTTTTAATCCAAAACCTCAGAATCCTATAATAACCTATATATGAAGCATTCTGTTTTAGGATCCGAATTCTCAGAATTTTGTTTATGAACTCTTATGTGTTCTGACTCCGAATTCTGAATCAGAATTCTGGATACTAACTCTTTCTGAGTTCTGACTCTGAATTCTGAATTAGAATTCTAGTTACGAACTCTTCTGAGTTCTGATTACAAATTCTGAGTACGAATTCTGATTACGAATTCTGGTTATGAAATTTTCTATGTTCTGACTCTGAGTTCACTGAATACAGACTCCGAACTCTTCTGAGTTCAGACTCCGAATTCTCATGAACTCTGACTCCAAACGTTGTAAGTTTAGGTTCTGAATTCTTGTGAGTCCAGATTCCGAATTTCCTTGAATTCAAATTCAGACTCCGAAATTCTATAGAATCCACGTTTTGAATTCCTACAGAACAGAATCCGAATATCCTTGTATTGTAGACCCCGAATTCAATTTTTTGTTAGACTTTTAACATTCATTTACTTACATTATGAATAACAGATTTTAGTGATACTTACACTTGTTTTGTTATAAAATAATGTCGTGCTTTCATTTACTAACTGACCCTTGTTTGAGTGACATGTGTACAGGTCCCTCCGAAATTCAAGGAAAAATATGACCGTTGGAAGAGGGAGCCGACCGTTGGAGCGGTGCCTATAAATAGGATCTAATTTTAAAGAGCTCACAACAATTTTTTACAATTATGCTTACATGATTTTGAAGTGATTTCTAGAGATAGAGGCTCTTATAAACTCTCAAGATTCGTGAAGAATGTTTGAACGGCTTGTTCATACTTTGATTCGTGTAGATTTTCATTGTGCAACTCCTATTGTCGTTGTTTACAATCGAGGGATTCTGGGGATAGGAAGACAGAGGTGCCTACTACCATGAAGTTGAGGTCTTGCGGGGATAGCAATACAGACTCTGATCTTCGTATCGAGGGCTTACCCTGGTGTGGGTAAGACAGACTTTCTTGTAAGTATAAATCAAAGGACCTTTATCCAAGGTTGTTGGATACCCTTCTCTTTGAGTTAAAATATTTACTACTTGTTACTTGTTTTGTTACATGTTTTCCACTATATTTGTGTTGTTGAGGAAAGTATAACTATCTTATACTTCCTTATACTAGTACTTTGATTTAGTTAGATTCGGTACGCTTTAAGGTAAAATCTTCATCTTTGTAAACTTTCATTAATTTTCATTTCCGGAATCATTTTTCCTAAATTTATTTCTCAGAATCAAATTTCCCGAATCAAGCAAGTGTTTAGAACATATATATTTTATGAATTATCTTGTTTAACCTTGTTAAACATAACCATATTTAAAAGTTCCAAAGGAATTTTTAAAAGTGTTCAATTCACCCCCCACTAGTATTTGAGCGTCTCATCTTTATATATTCGATCCAACATTTGGTATTATAGAGTATATCATACTCACATACCATCTCAAAAATTGGTATCAGAGGAGGTGACCTCTAAATTAATCTCACGATTAGGTTCAGAAGAGATTTCTTGGAATTGAACTTTCAGATTCACACTTTTTCGGAATCATTTTTTTAGACTGGTATAGTTCGGAATCATTATTTTAGAGATACTCTTGTTCTATATTTTTATTGATTGGGAATATTTTCCTTGTTTACAAACATTTTCTATTAAAAGTTTTTATAGAAAGATTTTTCTTTAAGATGGCAGGAATCAATATCGGTTCCATAGACAATGTCATTCCAACAAGACCACCTATCTTTGATGGAAATGATTATGAATACTGGAGAGATCAAATGAAGACTTTCATTATCAATACTTGTGTTGACAATTTTTTTATTCTTACTGGAGGATATAAAATCCCTGAAAAATAATTTAGTACCATTGCCAATCATGAAAAGCATGAATATCAAATAAATTATAAGGTACACAATAATTTTCTTTGTTCCATGACTAGAAACATATATAGCCGAATTTCATCTTGTGAAGAAGCAAATTGTATATGGAAGAAACTTGATGTTACTCACTTTGGAACTTCCAAAGTAATTGAAACAAGAAGAGCCATGCTCAGAGCTTAATATCGTGGTTTATGCTTTCCTTATGGAGAACCCATATGTAGGGTACAAAAAAGATTCATGACTATTTTGAATAGTTTACAATCCATGGGTGAGAAAGGATTAGATGATGAATCTCTTGTTGATAAGATCACAGACATCATGCCAAATGAATGGTAATCCAAAAGGACTACTATTGATGAGAACAGAAAGGTTACTCAGATTTCCTTAGATATGTTTTTTAGAACTCTTCTTCAGCATTAGACTAGAATGGAGAGAGATGCTGATAATGTAAAGAAGAAGAATGGGAATGGCATTTTTTATTTTTCTACAACTTCTAATAATGTTATAGAAAAGACTCTAAAGAGAGTTACTAGATCCAAATCTAAGAAATTTGTTATCCAATCCAAATTTAGTGGAAGTGAATCCTCAGAACATAAATTAGAAAATCTTTCTCGAAGGATGAACAAGATAGCAGGATAGAGGATCTTTCAATCCAGATATAAAAAAAAAGCAAATGAAATATAAGAATGATTCATAAGTCACATATTACAAATGAAAGAGAGCTGGACACATAAGACATGATTGTCCTATGCTTAAGAGAAAAGAAAGAAAGGAAAATCATTCAGAGAGAAACAGAAAGAAGTATTAGAAGGATAAATATAAGAATATATTGAAATCTAATGACACCTGGAGTGCCAGTGGTGGAGACTCTTTAGATGAATCTTCAGATTATAAATCTTCTAGACAGGAGAATATTATTCTAATAGCTAGACTACATATTGAAAATCATTGCTTATAAGATAAGGTACATAATTTTGAATCATTGAAGAATGTTCCTTTGAATGCTAATGATAGTAAATATTATGACTCTTCAGATGAAGAATCTTATTCTGGTGAAGATAATTCTTTACCTTCCTATGAAAAAGTTTCTAGTTTTTCCAAACTTCTTGAGATTAAGAATTCAAAACTCATGAAAATACATGAAAAGGAAAATTCTAGGAATATTATTCTTACTAAGTAAATATCAGATCATTCTAAAGATCTTGATAATAAAAATGCTGGTTTTGAATATATTTAAAAAAATCTTGAGTATGTAAGTTCTTAGAAGAATAAACTTTCCAATGATCTAGAAAACGTAATTTATAATAAAAATGTTTTCAGGCCTAGCTCTATTTCAAAATAAAATGTTTTGGAAGACAAGAACTTAGTTATCAAACTCAAATCTGAAATATTTTCCTTGAGGGACTGTTTTTCAAACTTTAACATAGGTAAAGAAAATTTTGATCAAATGTATTCTCAAATATGACCTCTAAGGAATAGTTCTGGTTTTGGTTATACTGGTTCTAAACCAATTTTTAGTAACAATTACTTTGTTCCTCAAAGTTCTCCATTCTGTACTAAGTTTCGGTGTGGTGGAAATTGGGAAATGAATTGTTCTCTACACAAAACCCAGTTTTTAGGATTCCATAAATCCTATTTTTCTAAGAAGATGGGGGTTCCTAAAATTTTTCTTTCTAAAATTTCCGGATCCATGAAAAATTGGATTCTAAAAGTCTAACTCTTTTGTTTTTAGGAAAATAGGGAAAGTACCAACAACAATACATGGTACATGGATAGTGGGTGTTCCCTACATATGACTGGTAACAAAAACTATTTTGAAAATATTATCAAGAAGAAAGGAGGAAAAGTAACATTCAGAGATAATTCTCAAGGAGAAATTATTGGTATATGTAACATCGTTCTTCTTGGAAAAACTTTGATTTAAAATGTTTTATTTGTTAAGGTTCTTAAACACAACCTCATTAGAAAAATCCAATTTTGTGATGAAGGTTACCTTGTGAATTTTAGGAATGAGAAGTGCTTAGTACACATTTCCAAGGAAGTGTTTATTCTTTCTGTCCATAGGCAAGAGAATTTTTACATACTAAACATTGAAAACCTTAGGATCCAAGACTTACCTTGCCTTAGTGCAATGGAAGATCATTATTGGTTATGGCATAGAAGGTTAGGTCACTTTAACCTTAGGAACTTATGCAAACTTTATAAGAAAAGATTAGTTAAGGATCTACCAGAGCTTAGATTTGATTCTTCAAAAGTTTGTGACCATTGTCAATATCGAAAGCAACATAAATCAAGTTTTAAGTTAGTCAGTGAAGCCTCAACTACTGATGCATTACATATAGTGCCTATGGATCTTTTTGGTCCTACTCAAACTGGAATCATTAGGGGAAAGTATTATGTATTTTTCTTGGTTGATGATTACAATAGATTTATGTTGGTCTATTTTTTAAAAAAGAAGTCTGAATCTTTTTCATATTTCAAAAGATTTAGAGCCCAATTGAAAAATGATAAAAATGTTCCACTAAAAACCATTCATAGTGATCTTGGTGGATAATTTCAAAATTCTGATTTTGAAACTTTTTGTAGTAGAAAAGGTATTAGTCATAACATCTGAGAACCCAGAACACCTAAATAGAATGGTGTTATTGAAAGAAGAAATAGAATTCTTTAAGAGATAAATAGAACCATGTTGAGTGAGTATTCTATAGACGAACATTTTTGGGCTGAAGCTGTATGTACTTCTTGTTATACTATAAATCGTGTTTTGATTATACCTTTTCTTAAAAAAACTCTTTATGAGTTACGAAATGGTAGAAAACCTAGACTTTCCTACTTTAAAGTTTTTGGTTGCAAGGTATTTATTATTAATACTAAAGATAATCTACATAAATTCACACCAAAATCTGATGAAGGAATTTTCATAGGCTACACCACAACTTCTAAGGCATATAGAGTTTTCAATAAAAACACTTGTACTGTTGAAGAGATAGTACATGTTAAATTTTATGAAACTGATCCTTTAGTTTTTAAACAACCCCAACCTTCATCCTCGAATGTGTTTTCAAAAACTGATTTTAAACCTTTGATTGAAGATCCTTATGATAAGGAAAATGTTCAAGAAGATACTGCTGAAACATTTACCCCAGATGATTTCCTACCCTATGTTGATGAACAGGTTTTACAAAACCCAAATCAGTCGTTTCTCAAGAATCATCCCAGTAATAGCATCATTGGTGATGTAAATCAACCTGTAATGACTAGAAGTTCTTTAAGAAATGACGTAGAACATCTAGCATTTCTTTCCCAATTAGAACCAAAAAGCACTGATGAATCTTTAGGTGATGATGATTGGATTAAAGCCATGCAAGATGAATTAAATGAATTCAAAAGGAATAAAGTCTGGACCGTGGTTGAATGACCTAAGGAAACTTCTGTTATTGGAGTAAAATGGGTCTTCAGAAATAAGTGTGATGAAAATGGAATCATTGTAAGAAATAAAGATTTATTAGTTGCTAAAAGCTATAATCAACAAGAAGTAATAGACTATGAAGAAACCTATGCTCTAGTAGCTAGACTTGAATCTATTCGTATTTTACTTTCCTTTGCAGCATTCTTCAATTTCAAACATTTTAAAATGGATGTGAAATGTGCTTTCCTTAATGGTTATGTTTAAGAGGAAGTTTTTGTTGAACAAATTCCTGGCTCTGAAGATAAAAAACAACCTGATTATGTTTTTAGACTTACCAAAGCTCTGTATAGACTAAAATAAGCCCCTCGAGCTTGGTATGATATACTTACAGGATTTTTACTTCAAAATGACAATGTTAAGGGAAATTTAGATCCAACCCTTTTTATGAATAAAGATAATAAATTTTTTTGATTGGTTAAATTTATAATTATGACATTATATTTGGTTCAACTCAGTAATCTTTAACTGATTCCTTTGCAGATATAATGAAACTTGAGTTTGAAATGAGTATGATGGGTGAGTTAACATTTTTCCTTGGTTTTCAAATCTCTCAAAAACCAGAAGGAATCTATATATAACAACATAAGTATATTAAAGATCTTCTTAAAAAGTATGGATATAGAAATACTAAAAGTACAAGTACTCCCATTGGTACCTCAAACACACTTGATCTTGATGAAGTTGGGAAACCAGTAGATCAAACATCTTTTAGAGGTATGATATGATGCTTATGTTACTTGACAGCTAGTCATCTAGACATAATGTTTTCAGTATGCTTATTTGTATTATATCAATCCAATTCCAAGGAATCTCATTTAAAAGAAGTGAAAAGAATTTTTCACAACATAAAGGGAACCATGGATTTAGGACTATTTTATACAACTGGAAATGATTATGTTTTAAAAAGATTTTTTGTTGCTGACTTTGGTGGATGTAAAATGGATAGAAAGAGTACATCCGGAACATGTCATTTCCTAGGTGATTCATTAGTTTTTTTGGTCTTGGAAGAAGAAACACTCAGTAGCACTTTCCACTGCTGAAGCTAAATATGTAGCAGCTGGATTTTGCTGTGCTCAAGTGTTGTGGATGCAACACATAGTCATAGACTATGGTATGAGTTTTACCAAAAAAAAATTTGTGTGATAATACAAGTTCCATTGACCTTAGTAAAAACCCTGCACATCACACTCGTTCAAAGCACATAGATATTAGGCATCACTTTCTTAGGGATCACACACAAAAAGGAGATATCATTATTCAATTTATTGGAATGCAATATCAACTTTATGATATTTTCACAAAATATTTACCTTCTGATATATTTGAATACATTAAACAGAAGATAGGAATGATAACCGTAAGGTAATCCTCCTCAGTAACTTCCTGTTGAACCAATATCCTTACAGTAAAGAACTCATTTTCATAGTGGGAGTACATTTTTAATGAAGTATTTCATATTTTTCATAATGAAGTCTTTCATATTTTTCATAATGAAGACTTTTATATTTTTCTTAATGAAGTCTTTCATATTTTTTGTAATGAAGTACTTCATATTTTTCATAATGAAGTCTTTCATATTTATCGTAATGAGGTCTTTTATATTTTTTATAATGAAGTCTTTCATATTTTTTGTAATGAAGTCTTTCATATTTTTCATAATGAAGTCTTTCATATTTTTCATAATGAAGTCTTTCATATTTTTCGTAATGAAGTCTTTCATATTCTTCGTAATGAAGATGTTCATATTTTTTGTAATGAAGTTGATCATATTTTTCATAATGAAGTTTTTCATATTTTTTCTATTGAATTTTTTTTCATACTTGAAATTTTCTTAATGAAGTTTTCATACTTGAAATTTTTCGTAATGGATTTTTTGTACTTTAGATTTTCATAATGAAGATTTTTGTAATGAAACTTTTCTTAATGAAGATCTGAGTACTAAATTCTTTTTCGTACTCAATTTTTTTTCAGAATCTAATGTCCTTCATGAAGAATTTTCCTCAATATGAATAATTCACCTGAGAATTCGAAAGGTATGATTCTTTCTTTTTGTTTTTGTAATTAAATTTTAATTGCCGGTAGTTTCTTAAGTTTTTAAAATTTCTTGGATTCTATTTTCCTTAAATCTGATTTTTTTTTAAAAACCTCAAAAGATCACATCCTACCAAATTTTCCTTGCAGATATTATTTCAACCGTTAGATCAGATCAGAATAATTCTCAGTCATTGGATTCAGATGGGAAGTTCAATCGTCGCTTAAACACCTATAAAAGGGGACCCCCAGTGGTTGTTCCACATCGTTTTTCAAAGAATTTTCATGTCGAATCTCTACCCAACTTCAAAATCCCATTCCAGATTTTCAGAGTTTTCAAAAGTCCGAATGTCTGCTAAAATTACTTCTCAAGAAATGTCTTCTGTCAAGAGGATTTCGGAGTGGAAAATTTACAGGGAGAGGTTGGTACATCCAAAATTCTTTTATAAGTATGACTCTATTATCTCAAAGAATATCAGGCTTAATGGGTGGGAGAGTATATCCATTTAAAATACAAGAGCTCAGGATGTTGTGTATCCAGATCTACTTATAGAATTTTATGAATCAGTTTGCTTTTTCAAAGAAGATGGTAGGGAAAAAATTTCCTTCATGAGTTATGAAAAAACGTATGCACTCTCTTACACCAAGGCTGCTAGCTTGGTGGGGCAGTCATATGAATGAGAATCCGAGTTTTTATCCCACAAGTTGGCAGATGTTCAAGGAAGTTTCATAAAGGTGAAGGCTATGGAATGCCTTGGACTTTCTGATGTCAAGATCGCAAAAATTACCCATCTGTCTACCAACAATCAGATCCTACAGTTATGGGTTCAGGGCCTTATCGTACAGTGAAAGGGTGACAAGGACACTCTTAAGAAAAGTGATATGTATATCTTAGATTTTTTGGTAAATCTAAGGAAAATAAATCTGATGAATCATATTCTCATTATGAGAGAGAATATCAAGAATGGGAATCTAGAGCCCAGATAATCATGTATCCTGCCCGACTCTCCAAACTGATAGTTCTGTGCCTTGATTCATTCAAGATCCCCTACAGTTCCAGGATGAGGAATTGAAATGTAATGTTAATCAGTGATGATACCCTCAAGAGGATGAAAGTAGTTTTTTTAAAGGAGTCTGGTCAGTTTTATGATCTACCTGAGGATGAGGTAGAAGCCGTTCCGAAAAATGTTGAAGAAGATGAACCTTCAAAGAGAGCTGAAAAGAAGAGGAAACTAAAGGAATTGGAAGAAATAGAGAAAACCACTATGTACAAAGAAGCTCAACCCGTACCTCCAAAGCCCAAAAATCATAAATCCTATCCAGATGAAGTGGTTGCCAAATGGAGGGAGGATAAAAAGACTCAGAAGGAAGGGGAACCACAATTTTGCCTAGACCCTACAGAGGCCAAAGCACTGAAAGAGAAAGCTGTTGAAGATCTTGAGAAGTAATCCAAATAAAAGAAGAAAAAGAAGAAGATTACATAGGCTAAAATTTGTCAATCCCTTCTAAGGGATTCTAAAATTTCATCCGAGAACATTCCCGTACCGAAAAACTTCCTAGTTGAACCATTACCTAAAACACTATGGAAAAAGATTATGACTCCACACAAAGCGCAAGAGAAGGATGTTGAAAAGGAAGTTGTGGAAGAAGTTCAGGAATCTCAAAGCACTGAAGATACAGCTGATCTGATAAAGAAAGTAGAAGACTTTCATGAAAAGGAATGTTCTTCCGAAAAGTTGTTAATCCAGACTTCTCAAGCCAGATCATCAAAACTTTCTACTCCTAGAATAGATGAGAAGGGTGAAGAGGAAGTAAAAAAGTTATCTAAGTAAGAGAGTCATAATCATGAATTCATTCTTCCTGAAGACATTGAGGTAGGAGCTAAAAAAGTGAAAATTGATGAAGATAAGATTGTACAGTTATCTGGAAGTGAGCATGAATCTCCCGATGTAGAAGTTATTCCAAGAACCAATAAGGGGAAACAAGTGGTTTTTGATAACCCAAAAAAAGATATTTTGAGGAAGAAAGAAGCTGGAGGATCCTCTAAGAGGAATTTTGTAGATATAGAGGAAGAACCATCTCCAAGAAAAATGTCAGATTCAGAGTCATCATCTTTAAGACATGATTTTATCGTTCAGTCCCTGAAGAAGCTAGTGGACAACATTCCGATCTTTCTAACTATTAATTCCAGATGTTAGATGCTCTAGCATAGCATGAATCCAAAATCAGACTCTGTATCCATGGTGATGGATATGTGAGTAAAGGTTTTTTCTGAACACAAAAATTTCCTTATCAACTATGAAGCCTATAGAAAATCATGAAAGAAAATGACCACCTGGTCGAAGAAAATCATTGAATATCTGAGAGAGCTTGATCAATTTCAAGAAGATGTCAAGGAAGCGTTTGATAATGAAGAAACCAAAATCAAGGATCTTACAAACAAATTTCAGGAAAAGATAAATCTTGAACAAAATTCTCGGATTTAGGATGTCAAAGACCTGAATGGGAAGTTGAATTTTGTTGTCCAATGTTGGAAAATAGAGAGGGATGTTATGATCAAGATGGAAGAAAAGCTAGTGAATCAAGATGATTTGCTAAAGGCTCAAGCAGAGGCCCTGAAGGAACAAGATTATAGGATCACAGTCTTAGAAAATCATGTAGAGGAGGATCACAAATAACTAAAAAAGATGGAAACCACTGTGAAGAAGCTGATACCCAAGGAAAAAAGAAGAAAAATAGATCCAAATTAGATCTTTTGTTGTATCTATTTTTACTTGCATAAATAATTCCAATCTTAATGAAATTGTGGATGCTTGTTTTTTTTGGATCTTTGTACTAATATTTCAGGTACAATATTTTTTCCATTCCCTCAAACTCTTTTTGAAAATCACAAAGTGGGAGAAGGAAAAAATAATTCTTAGTAAAAGAAGAAATATCCCTATGTAAGAGGGAGTTTATATGGGGGGTTCTCATTACGAATATTTCCATACTCAAGATAATGAAAATTATCATTCTAGAAATCTAGAATACAATCCTTAGAGTTCCAAAGTCTTAGGGGGATTTAGTCGTATTCACCATTGACCATGAATGAAGGGAGATAAGTTTTATTTGCAAAGTCTAGTAAAATATTTTCTAAGTCCTTATATTCATCTTTGTAAGGATGTTTCTGCTTTCCAAAAAGGGGGAGATTTTTGAGTTAATAAGGATTTCCTTATGAATTTTCCATTCCTTCATACTTGGTGGAGATTGGTGAGTCATTAAGGTTTTCCTTATGACTTTACCATTCCTTCTTTTTTTGAAAATCACAAACAACTTATCTCAAGGCAAAACTCTTTTTACCCAATGTTTTACCTATATAAGGAAAAATTTCCTTCCCCAAGGAAATTTATCCTTATCATGTTTTATTGTTAATATCATAATTTTTCTAAGTGTAATATTTGGTTTGAAACCAAAACCTCAGAATCCTATAATTACCTAGATATGAATCATTTTGTTTTAGGATCTGAATTCTCAGAATTCAGGTTACGAACTCTTATGAGTTCTGAATCCGAATTCTCAATCAGAATTCTGGATACGAACTCTTTCTGAGTTCTGACTCCAAATTCGGAATCAGAATTCTGGTTACGAACTCTTCTGAGTTCTTATTACGAATTCTGATTACAAATTCTGATTACAAATTCTGGTTATGAAATTTTCTAAGTTCTGACTCCAAATTCTTTGAATACAGACTCCGAACTCTTATGAGTTCTGAATCCAAATTCTCATGAACTATGACTCTGAACGTTGTAAGTTCTGGTTCCAAATTCTTGTGAATCCAGATTCTGAATTTCCTTGAAATTCATACTCCGTAATTCTATAGAATCCAGGTTCCGAATTCCTACAGAACAGAATCCGAATATCCTTGTATTATAGACTCCAAATTCAATTTTTGGTTAGAATCCGAACATTCATTTACTTTCATTCTAAATATCAGAATTTAGTTATACTTTCACTTGTTTTGTTATAAAACAATGGTGTGATTTCAGTTACTAACTAACCGTTGTTTGAGTGACACATGTATAGGTCCCTCTGAAATTCAAGGAAAAATATTAGTGTTGGAAGAGGGAGCCAACCGTTGTAGCTGTGCCTATAAATAGGAGCTCATTTGAAAGAGCTCACAACAATTTTTGACAACTGTGCTTACATGCTATTGAAGTCATTTATAGAGAGAGAGGCTCTTATAAACTCTCAAGCTTCGTGCAGAAAGATTGAATGGATTGTTCAACCATTGCTTCATGAAAAATTGCTTTGTGCGACTCCGATTGTAGATGTGTACAATCGAGGGCTTCCGGGGATAGAAAGACAGAGGTGTCAACTACCTTGAAGTTAAGGGCTTGCAAGGATATCAAAACAGACTCCGATATTCATATCAAGGGCTTATCCTGGTGTGGGTAAGACATACATTCTTGAAAGTATAAATCAAGGGACCTTTATCCAAGGTTGTTGAATACCCTACTCTTTGGGTTAAAAGATTTATTATTTGTTACTTGTTTTGTTACAAGTTTTCCGCTACATTTGTATTGTTGAGGAAAGTATAACTATCTTATACTTACTTATACTTGTATACTAATTTAGTTAGATTCTATACGATTTAAGGTTGAATCTTCATCTTTGTAAACAATCATTAAGTTTCCTTTCCGGAATCATTTTTCATGAATTGCTTTCTCGGAATCAAATTTCCTGAATCAAGGAAGTGTTTAGAACGTAGAGGTTTTGTGAATTATCTTGTTTAACCTTGTTAAACATAACCATCTTTAAAAGTTCCAAAGGAATTTTTAAAAGTGTACAATTCACCCCCTCTTGTATTTGAGCATCTCAGCTTTATATATTCGATCCTACATTTGGTATTATAGAGTATATCATACTCACATACCATCTATACAAAACCCACAAAAAACCATTGAAAACCCATCAAAAATCATAAAAATCATAAACACTTGTTAACAACCATTAAATACCCTAAAACCACTACAGACCATAAAAAACCATTAAAACCCTAAAAAGAAAACAAATAGATACATAAACCGATAAAACGTTACATAACCCCTAAAAATGCAACATAAACCCTAAAAATAAAACATAAACCCAAAAAACACCACATAACCCAAAATACTCTATATGAACCCAAAAAGCACCACATAAACCCTAGAACCGTAACATAAACCCTAAACAACGCAACATAAACATTAAAAAATGCTACATAAAACCTAAAAACACAATACAACCCCTAAAAACACTCCATGAAACCAAAAAACGTTACATAAACCCTAAAAAATGCAACAAAAATGCTACATCACCCCTAAAAATGCTATATAAACCCAGAAAATGCAATATAAAACCTAAAAAATGCTACATAAAACCTAAACCCGAAACACGCTACATAAACCCAAAAAACGTTACATAAACCCTAAAAAATGCGACATAAAACCTAAAACCACTAACTAAACACTAAAAGCGCTACATAAACACTAAAAATGCTACATAAACTCAAACAAAACTACACAAACACTAAAAAATGCTACGAAAACCCAAAAGACGCATCAAGAACCTCAAAACTATTAAACCCTAATACACCATAATATAAAACATTAAACCCAAATAATCTCTAATAAACCCTTAAAACGCCTTATAATCCCTAAAAACCCAAAGAGACTCTACTCAACCCTAATAAAACCCCAAAAATACCTAATAAACCCTAACAAATGATAATAAAACCTAATAACCCCTAAAAACATGTTAAGAAAACCTAAATAATAGTAACCAACCCTAATAGACACTAATAAACACTAATAAACTGTAATAAACCCCCCAAAACCCTAAAAATCCATAATAAACTATAAATAAATCCATATAAACCCTACTCAACCCTAAAAACCCTTAACACATCATAATGACCCCTAATAAAACCCTACAAAACCCTAATAACGAAAACAAATGCTAGTATACCTTAAGAAATCCCTATAAACCCTGATAAACTCCAATATAACCTAATAAACCCTAAAAACTCTCACAAACAATAAAAAAATGATCATAAACAATAAAAACATGCTATATTACCTAAAAATACCTAAAAACACTAATATAACCTAATAGAGACAAAAAAAATACTAATTTACCATAAAAATCCCTAGAAACCATAATAAACCATAATAAACACTAATATAACCTAAGAATCCCTAAAAATGCTCACAAAAAAAATCAAAATTCTCACAAAAAATAAAAACGCTTTATTATATAAAAAGTCTTAACAAACACTAATATAACCTAATAAAACAAAAAAACTAATAAACCCCTAACAAACCCTAATAAACCCTAAACATCCCTAATAAACCCTAATAAAAACTAATAAACCCTAAATAAACCATAATGAAACCCTAAAAATACCTTTTCAACCCCAATAAACCTTTACACACCATAATAAAACCTAATAAAACCCAAATAAACCTCAGTAAACAAAAAAACGCAAACAAACCATTAAAAATGACGCATGCACGAGTATGGTAATAAATAATAAATAACAAGGCACGTGCACGTGCATTTTTATTTGATGATACAAACAAATATAATAATAATAACAATATAATAATAACTTAAGTGCATTTCATGTGCATGTGCATAGTAGTAAATAATAAATAAGAATGCACATGCATGTTCATGTGTCTTTACATTTGATGAAAATGTTAATAATACTAATTGTAATAATAATAATAATAATAATAATAATGCATGGACGTGAACGGTAATAAATAATAAATAACAATGCTCATGCATGTGAATTTGAATTTGATAATGATAATAATAATGTCAATGATAATGATGATAATAATAATAATAATAATATTGATAATAATAATAATAAAATAATAATACAAGTTAATTTCAAATTAAAGTGCATGGTAATAAATTATAAATAATAATGTGCGTGCATATACATTTCCATGTGATGATAGTAATAATAACAGTAGAAGTAATAATAGTTGTAGTAGTGGTGATAATAGTAGTAATACCAATGCATGTGATAATAGAATATCGCATGTGCATTACCTGTACATGTGCGTGGAAAAAAATAATAACACTCGTGCATTGCATTTTCATGGTATGATGATGATAATAATAATAATAATATAAATATTCATAATAACAATGCATGTGATAATAGAATAATGAACGAGCATTGAATGTCTGTGTATGTGGATTCGCATGTGCATTTTCATGGGATGATAAAAAAAATAACAACAACAAAAAACACCACCACAATAATATTAACAACAATAATAATAACAACCCATGTGATAATAAAATAACGTGTGTGAATTGCATGTGCACGTGCATGGTAATAAAAATTTAATAATAACGCACGTGCATGTGCATGTTCATGTGGATGATATGATGATAATAATAAACATGGTCCTCACTCATCTCATGAGCTACGATTTGACTGGTCACAGTGCTCAAACGGACATTCGAAGGAGAAGTTATGCATATTTCAGTGAGTTGCGGGTTTCTTAAGTTTTTGGGCACTAGGGGAGTTTGTCAATTTAAAACGACAATAACTTCTGCTATGTGTGTTCATTTTGGCTCTACCGCATATAAAATCGAATATTGTGAAAAGATACACACTCTGGTAACCACTGGAACCCTTTCTGACATTCTTCAACCCCCCAAAAGACCCAAAATCCCTTTGGATGGTCAAAAGATTGGCTTCTGGTGTCCGTTTTGCAATAACAACTTCTATTGGTGTCCTTTTTTCCTCTACCACATATCAAATCTAAGCTTTTGACAATACCTACACACCTATAACTACCGAAGCACCTTATCACATCCTTGAAGGCCCAAAAGGTACTTAAGCCCTCCAAAAGACCACAACTTCTACTTCGGGAGTCCGTTTTTCCTCTACCATATATCAAATCAAATATTTCGACTAGATCTAAACATCTGTGACCAATAGGAACACCTTATCACTTTCTTAAGGTCCCAAAAGTTCCTTAAGTCCTTCAAATGACCATAACATCTGCTCTGGGTGTCCGTTTCACCACTACCACATATCAAATTGAAGCTTGCGACTAGCTCGACACATCTGGGACAACCATTAACAACTAAATGACCCTAACAAACCATGAATAACCCCATAAAAACTAAAAACAATTTAAAACAATTAAAAACTCTATCAAACCCTAACAAAACCCAACAAACACTAACAAACCCTAACAAACACTAACACACCCAAAAAAACCCTAGAAAACACCAAAAAACCCTAAAAACATTACAAACCCTAAAAACCCTAACAATCCCTAAAAAACATTAACAATCCCTAAAAAACCCCAACAAGCACTATGAAACCCCAATAATAAAAAAAACCCGAATAAACCCTAAAACCACTAAGAAACCATAATAAACCCTAATAAAACCCTAAAAACCCTAACCAAACCATAATAAAACCTAAGAAACAATAACACACCCTTAGAAACCCTAACACACCATTAGAAACACTAACACACCCTTATAAACCCTAGCACACTCTTAGAAACACCAACACACCCATAAAAACCCTAACACAACCTTAGAAACCCTTAGAAACCATATCACAACCTTAGAAACCTTAACCCACCGATAAAAACCCTAAACCACATATAAAAACCCTAACATTCCCTTAGAAACACTAAAAAACCATTAGACAACTTAAAAACACTAAAAACATGCTAATAAACCTAAAAAGTCCAAATCCCTAACAAACCCTAATAAACACTACTCATCCCTAATAAACCCTAATAAAACCCAAAAGATACGTACTCAACCCTAATAAAACCCTAAAAATACATACTCAACCCTAATAAACCTTAACACACTATAATAAACCATAATAAACCCCACTAAACCCAAAAAAAATTTCCATTAGAAAGACCTATGACCCCTAATAAATTCTAATAAAAACTAACAAATCCTAAAAGAACTAATAAACCCTAATAAACACTACAAAACCCTAAAAACCCCTAATATACCCTCTTAAAAATTAATAAACTATAATGAGTGATAATAAACCCTAATAAATCTTAATCATACACAAATATACCATAATAAACCATAATATACCCAAATAAACCCAACTCAATCCAAATAAAACCATAAAAATACCAAATAAACCCTAATAAACCTTAACACACCATAATAAACCCTAATAAAATCCTAATAACCCCCACCAAACCCTAAAAACGATAATATACCATTAAAAACCCTAAAACCCTAACAAACCATAATAAATGTTAATGACACCTAAAAATTATACAAAATTATAGTAAACCCTAAAAACACCTCTAATAATAATAATAGTAATAACGCACGTGCATGTGCATGGTTTAAATAATAAATCATAATGCGCATGCTTGTGCATATGCCTGCGCATTTGCATGTGAATGACAATAAATAATAAATTTTAAATAATAACGCATGTGAATTACATGTGTATGTGCATGTGCATGTGAATGATAATAAATAATAAATAATAACGCACATCCAAGTGCATGTGCATGTGCTTGTGCATGTGCATGGTAATAAACAATAAATAATAACCAATTCCATATGAATGTGCATTTTCATGTGAATGATAATAAATAATAAATAATAACACATGTGATAATTGAATAATTCACATGCATTGTGTGTACACGTGCAGGAGAATAAATAATAATAACACATGTGATAATAGAATAACCCAAGTGCATTGCATTTGCATGTGCATGATAATAAATAATATATAATAACGCATGTGCATGTGCATTTACATGTAATGATAATTATAATGGCGCATGCACGTGCATGGTAATAAATAATAAATAACAACGCACGTGCATGTGCATTTGTATTTGATGATACAAACAAAAACAACAACAACAACAACAATAATAATAATAATAGAATAACGCAAGTTCATTTCATGTGCACACACATAGTAGTAAATAATAAATAATAATAATAAATAAGAATGCACATGCATGTGTATGTGCATTTACATTTGATGATAATATTAATAATACTAATTTTAATATTAATAATAATAATAACGCATGCATGGTAATGGTAATAAATAATAAATAACAATGCACATGAAAGTGCATTTGCATGTGATAATGATAATAATAATGATAATGATAATAATAATAATAATAAATTGTGATAATAATAATAATAATAATTAAAGAATAATACAAGTGCATTGCATATGTACATGCATGGTAAAAAATAATAAATAATAATTCACATGCATCTCTATTTGCATGTGATGATAGTAATAATAACAACAGTAGTAATAATAGTAGCAGTAGTGGTGATAATAATTGTAGTACCAATGCATGTGATAATAGAATATTGCATGTGCATTACGTGTGCACGTGCATGGTAATAAATAATATTGCATGTGAATTGTATTTGCATGTGATGATGATGATGATAATAATAATAACATAAACAACAACAAAGAAAGTGATAATAGAATAATGCACGTGCATTGAATGTGCGTGTATGTGCATTTGCATGTGATGGTAATAACAATAACAACAACAACAACCACCACCATAATAATAATAACAACAATAATAATAACAACACATGTGATAACAAAATAATGTGGGTGCATTGCATGTGCAGGTGCATGGTAATAAAAATATAATAATAACGCACGTGCATGTGCATGTGAATGTGGATGAGATGATGATTAAAAGTAATAATAAGTTATAGTTGTATGAAAAAATAGCGCACATGACAAAAATTCTAGAAATGGGGTCTTGAAAAACCTAACAAATAACAAAGTCATTGAAAAAAGGCATAACGTCTTCTTCAGGTATCCATTTCCACTCCTTGAATACTCAAACTGAATCTCATGGAAAGAACTTAGATAAAAACAGGTTCCGGAGGCCGAACAGACACACAGATCAGAAGTTATGACCATTTTATGAAATATTATCAGTACATGGAAATGGATTTTTGGAGTACTTCGGATGGGTTTCTAGGGATTTAGGTTATCAAAGATAACTTAAACATAGTTCAAGTCATCCTTCTACGTATATCTCTTTGCTACTTTCGATTTTATATGTGGTAGAGCTCAAACGGGTGACCGGAGCGAAAGTAATGGCCGTTTGTAGTTGGACTTTTTTTTGGAGTGGTATAACTAATATATCTTATATTTCGTTGTTCTTCTCACAGTTTCTACTAAAATTTGTCCTCATTCATCTCACGAGCTTCGATTTTACTGGTCACAGCACTTAAACAGACACTCGAATGAGAAGTAATGCCTATTTTAGTGAGTTGTGGGTTTCTTAGGTTTTTAGGCGTTGTGAGAGTTTCTCAATTTAAAACGACAATAACATCTACTAAGTGTGTTCATTTTCGCTCTAACACATATAAAATATAATATTGTGAAACTATACACACTCTGGTAACCACTAGAACCCTTTTTGACATTCTTCAACCCCCAAAGAAACACAAAATCCCTTTGGATGGTCAAAATATTGGCTTCTGGTGTCCGTTTTGCAATAACTTCTTCTCTAGGTGTCCATTTTGCTTCTACCATATATAAAATCGAAGTTTGCAACTAGAACTACACTCCTATAACCACTGAAGCACCTTCTCACATCCTTGAAGGCCCAAAAAGGTACTTAAGCCCTCCAAAAGACCATAACTTCTACTCCGGGAGTCTGTTTTTCCTCTAACATATATCAAATCGAACCATTCGATTAGATCTACACATCTATGACCAATAAGAACACCTTATGACATCCTTAAAGTCCCAAAAGGTCCTTAAGTCCTCCAAATGACCATAACTTCTTCTTTGGGTGTCTGTTTCACCTCTACCACATATCAAATTGAAGCTTGCGACTATTTCTAAACATCTGTGACAACCATGAACAACTAAATAACCCTAACAAACCATGAATAGCCCCATAAACACTAAAAACCATTAAAAACCATTCAAAAGCCTAAAAAATCCTAACAAACCCTAACAAAACCTAACAAACACTAACAAACCCTAACAAACACTAACAAACCCTAACAAACCCTAACAAACCCCAAAAAAACCCAAAAAACATAAAAAACCCTAACAAAAACTAAAAAACCCTAAAAACCCATAAAAATCCCTAACAAACCCCAAGAACCACTAAGAAACCCAAATAAACCCAAAACAACCCTATGGAATCCTAAAAACCCTAAGAAACCATAAGAAACCCTAACAAAACCCTAAAAACCCTAACAAAACCCTAAACAAACCTAAGAAACACTAATACACCCTTAGAAACCCCAACACACCTTAGAAACCCTAAATCACCCTTTGAAACCCTAGCACAACCTTAGAAACCCCAACACACTCATAGAAACCCTAACACAATATTAAAAACCCTTAGAAACCATAGCACACCCTTAGAACCCCTAACCCACCCATAAAAACCCTAACCCACCCGTAGAAACCCTAACACACCCTTAGAAACCCTAAAAACCCCTTAGACACCCTAAATCACTCTAATAAGCACTAATAAATCCTAACAGACCCTACCAACCAATAATAAACCATAATAAACCCTAAAGCCCGCTACTGAACACAAATAAATCGTAATAAACCCTAAAAAACATATTAGATCCCAATAAAAGCTAAAAAATACCTAAAAACCTAAATATACAACAAAAGGGCTATTAAACCATTCAAAACGCTAATATTCACAAAAAACCCCAACAAACCAGGCAAAACCTGACAAGACCCTAAAAACCCTAAAACCCAAAAAAAACCCAAAACACCCAAAAAACCCTAAAAAACCATAAAACCCAAAAAAACATGAAAAAACTTAAAAAACTTGAAAGAAAAGTTAAAAAACCCTTATAAACCTCAAAAAACCTCAAAACACGTAAAAAAAAGCTAAAACCCCTAAAAAAGAAAAAATCACCCTAAAAGCCTATAAATGCCTAAAAAAACCCTAACCAACCCTATAAAACCATTAAAAACCCTAATAACACCCTAGAAAACAGTAAAAACCTCAAAAGAATCCCTAATACACCATAAAGAACCCTAAAGAAACCTAAAACCCCTAAAAAACCACTAAAGCCACCAATAATGCTACATAAACACTAACAATTGCTACAAAAAACAAAAAAAAAATCTTCAAACCCACACAATGCAACAAAACCCCAAAAAATTCTAAAATAACCCAAACAAAGCATAAAAATCCAAACACAGCCATAAAACCCAAAAAAACGCATAAAACCCCAAACAACTCAAATAAACTATAACAAAACCTAAAAACCCTAAAAAAATCCAACAAGCCCTAACAACCACTAATAACCCCTAATAACCCCTAATAATCCCTAATAACCCCTAAAACCCACTATTAAACACTAAAAACCCTAATAATCACTAATAAATGGTAATAACCTCTAATAAACCATAACAAACTCTAATAGACCCTAATAAATTCTACAAAATCCCTAAAACCCCTAATATACAATAAAAAACTCTTAAACCATAATAAACCACAATAATCACTAAAAACCCAAACAAACCTGACAAAACGCTACAAAACCTCCAAATAATATCGTACAAAACCCAACAACAAACTAATAAACCCTAAAAAACCCTAATAACCCCAAAATAAATCGTAACAAACCCTAAAAACCCCAAATAAATCGTAACAAATCCTAACAACGCCAAATAAATAGTAACAAACAGAAATAAACCATAAAAAACCCCTAGTAAACCGCAATAAACCCTAACAAATCATAATAACCCCTAATAAATCGTAAGGAACCAAAATACATGTTACTAAACCCTAATAAAAAACTATACCCTACTAAATCCTAAATAACCCTAAAAATGTTGATAAACCCTAGAAAACCATATTAATGCCTACAAAAGCCCAATAAAACCCTAATAAACAATAAAAAATGGTAAAAAATGGTAAAAAATCCCAAAGAACACTAATAAAACCCAAATAGCCCTAATAAACCCAAAAGAACCATACGAAACTCTATAGAACACTAAAAAACCCTAAAGAACCCAAAAAATCTAAAACACATTATATAAACCCTAAAAACTACTGCATTACCAAAACAAACCCTAAAACAAACCAAAAACCCTAACAAACCCTATCAATCCCAAAAAAAATAAACCCATAACTCCCCCAAAAAACAATTAAAAAGCCATCAGATACCACAAAAACCATAAACACCCTTTAACAGCCCTTAAAAACCCTAAAAAACTACATACCATAAACAACCATTAAAACCCTAAAAAAGTCTTCAAAAAAATACATAAACCCTAAAAATGTTACATAAACCCTTAAAATGCTAACAAACCATTAAAAATGCTCACAAACACTAAAAACATGCTAATAAAACAATAAAATTCATAACAACCCATCATATATATTAACAGAAACTAAAAAACACTCATATACCCTAATAAAAACACTAACAAACCATAGTAAAAACTGAAAATCCCTAACAAACCCTAATAAACCGTATTCAACCCTAATAAACCCTAATAAAACATTAAATATATAGACTCAACCCTAATAAAACCCTAAAAATACCTACTCAATCCTAATAAACCGTAACACACCATAATAAACCCCACTAAACCCTAAAAAACGCAATTATACCATTAAAAATCCCTAAAACCTCTAATAAATGATAATAAAACCTAATAAATCTTAAAAGCGCTAATAAACCTGAATAAACACTACTAAACACTAAAAACCCCTAATATACCCTCTTAAAAATTAATAAACCACAACAAACCATAATAAACCCTAATAAATCCTAAACATAACAAAATATACCATAATATAGTATAATATACCCTAATAAAACCAACTCAATACTAATAAAACCCTAAAAATACCTAATAAAGCCTAATAACCTTTGACACACCATAATAAACCCTAATAAAATCCTAATAACCCCACCAGACCCTAAAAATGCTAATATACCATTAAAAAATCCTAAATCCCAAACAAACCATAATAAATGTTAATAACACCTAAAAATCATAAAAAATGATAGTAAACCTTAAAAATACGTCTAAAAATAATAGTAATAATAATGCATGTGCATGTGCATATGCATGTGCATGGTTTAAATAATAAATCATAACGCACGTGCATGTGCATATGCCTACGCATTTTCATGTGAATGATAATAAATAATAAATAATAAATAATAATGCATGTGAATTGCATGTGTGTGTTCAAGTGCATGTGAATGATAGTAAATAATAAATAATTACGCTCATACAAGTGCATGTGCATGTGCATGTGCACGTGCATGTACATGTGCATAGTAGTAAAAAATAAATATTAACCAAGTCCACATGAATGTGCATTTTCATGTGAATGATAATAAATAATAAATAATAACACATGTGATAATAGAATAACACACGTGCATTACTTGTGCACATGGATTAGAATAAATAATAATAACACATGTGAAAATAGAATAGCGCAAGTGCATTTCATTTTCATATGCATGATAATAAATAATATATAATAACACACGTTCATGTGCATTTACATGTAATGATAATGATAATGACGCAAGCATGTGCATGGTAATAAATAATAAATAACAATGCATGTGCATGTGCATGTTCATTTGTATTTGATGATACAAAGACCAGCAGCAACAATAACAACAGCAACAAAAACAACAACAACAACAATAATAATAGAACAACGCAAGTGCATTTCATGTGCACGAGCATAGTAGTAAATAATAAATAAATAATAATAAATAAGAACGCACATGAATGTGCATGTGCATTTAAATTTTATTATAATATTAATAATACTAATTGTAATAATAATAATAATAACGCATGCACATGCATGGTAACAAATAATAAATAACAACGCACATGCATGTGAATTTTTATGTGATAATGATAATAATAAAAATAATAATAATAACTGTGTTAATAATAATAATAATAGAATAATACAAGTGCATTTAATATGCACGTACATGGTAATAAATAATAAATAATAACGCACGTGCATCTACATTTTCATGTTATGATAGTAATAATAAAAACCCTAGTAATAATAGTTGTAGTAGTGGTGGTGATAATAGTAGTAGTACTAATGCATATGATAATAGAATATTGCATGTGCATTACGTTTTAATGTGTATGGTAATAAATAATAACTCATGTGAATTGCATCTTAATGCGATGATGATGATGATAATAATATTAATTATATTAATAATATTAATAATAACAATACATGTGATAATAGATTAACACACTTTCATTGAATGTGCATGTATGGGCATTTGGATGTGCATTTTAATGTGATGATAATAACAATAACAACAACAACAACCATAACAACAACAAAAACCACAATAATAATAATAATAACAATAATAATAACAACGCATGTGATAATAAAATAACACGTGTGCATTGCATGTGCATGTGCATGGTAATAAAAATTTAATAATAACACACGTGAATGTGCATGTTCATTTTCATGAGATGATGATGATAATAATAATAATAACAATAACATAAATAATAAGTTATAGTTGTTTGAAAAAACAGTAGAGTGGTATAACTAATATATATTTTGTTTCTTTGATCTTCTCACAATTTCGATTAGAATTGGTCCTCACTAATCTCACGAGTATTGATTTTACTAGTCAAATTGCTGAAACAGACAACCGAAGGAGTAGTTATTCCTATTTTAGTGAGTTTTGGGTTTCATAGGTTTTTAGGCGCTAGGAGGGTTGCTCAATTTAAAATGACAATAACTTATGCTACGTGTTTTCATTTTGGCTCTACCACATATCAAATCGAAGATTGTGAAAAGATAGACACTATGGTAACCACTAGAACACTTTCTGACATTCTTTAACCCCCAAAAAGACCCAAAATCCCTTTGGATGGTCAAAAGATTGGAATCTGGTGTCCGTTTTGCAATAACTTCTTCCATGGGTGTCCATTTTGCCACTACCACATATCAAATCGAATCTTGAGACTAGACCTACACTCCTATAACCCCTGAAGCACCTTCTCACATCCTGGAATGCCCGAAAAGGTACTTAAACCCACCAAAAGATCATAACATCTACTTTGGGAGACCGTTTTGCCTCTACAATATATCAAATTGAAACTTTCGACTAGATCTACATATCTGTTACCAATAAGAACACCTTATCACATTCTAAAAGACCCAAAAGGTCCTTTATTCCACCAAATGACCATAACTTCTGCTCTGGGTGTCTGTTTCACCTCTACCACATATCAAATTGAATCTTGCGACTAGCTCTACACATCTGTGACAACCATGAACAAATAAATGACCCTAACTAACCATGAATAACCCCATAAACACTCAAAACCATGAAAAACCCTAACAAACACTAGAAAACCCTAACAAACTCTGACAAACCCTAACAAACCCTAACAAACTCTATCGAACCCTATCAAACCCCAAAAAACACTAAAAAACATAACAAGCCCTAAAAACCCCTAACAAACCCCAACAAGACCTAATAGACCCCAAGAAGCACTAAGATACCCCAACAAACCCAAAAAACCTGAAGAAACCCAAAAAACACCTAAGAAACCACAAGAAACCCTAACATAACCCAAAAACCCTAAAAAACCCTTAGCAAACCTAAGAAACACTAACACACCCTTAGAAACCGTAACACATCTTTAGAAACACTAACACACCCTTAGAAACCCTAACACACCCTTAGAAAACCTAGCACACCCTAAGAAACCCTAACGAACCCATAGAAACCCCAACACAACAGTAGAAACCCCTAGAAACAATAACACACCCTTAGAAACCCAAACTCGCCCATAAAAACCCTAACCGACCCTTAGAAACCCTAAAACACCCTTTGAAACCTTAACAAACCCTTAGACACCCTAAATCACTCTAATAAGTACTAGTAAATCCTAACAAACCCTACCAACCAATAATAAACCATAATAAACCCTAATAAACCCTAATAAACCCTAAAGCCCATTACTAAACACTAATAAACACCAATAAATCGTAATAAACCCTAAAACCCATATTAGACCCCAATAAAAGCTACAAAAATACAAAAAAACCAAATATACAACAATAACGCTGTTAAACAATTCAAAATACAAATTTTCACAAAAAAAACCCTAAAAACCCAAAAAAACCTCTAAAAACCCTAAAAACCTTAAAAAACCCTAAAAACCCTAAAAAACCTAAAAAATCCTAAAACCCATAAAAACTCGAAAAAACAAAAAAACCCCGAAAAAAACCAAAAAACCCTAAAAACCCTAAAAAAATCTCAAAAAACCCTAAAAACATAAAAACCACTAAAAACGCTAAAAAAACCTAAAAATGCCTAAAAATGCTTAACAAAACCCAAACCAACACTATGAAACCCTTGAAAACCCTAGAAACCCCATAGAAAACCCTAAAAACCTCAAAACCCTAATACACACTATAGAACCCTAAAAAACCCTAAAAACCCTAAAGATCCCTAAAGAACCACTGAAGCCACTAACAACACAACAGAAACCCTATCAATTGCTACAAAAACCCGAAATATGCTTCAAAACCCACAAAATGCAAAAAAACCCCAAAAAATGCTAAAATAACCCTAACATAGCATAAAAAATCCAAGCACACCCATAAAACCCAAAAAACACATAAAACCTCAAAAAACACAAACAAACCGTAAAAAACCCTAAAAACCCTAACAAAACCTAACAAACCCTATGAACCGCTAATAACCCCTAATAACCACTAATAAACACCAATAACCTATAAAACCCACTATTAAACCCTAAAAACCCTAATAAACACTAATAAATCTTAATAACCTGTAATAAACCCTAAAAAACTCTATTAGACCCTAATAAACGCAAAAAAAAAACCTAAAACCCCTAATATACAATAAACACACTATTAAACAATAATAAACCTTAATAGTCACAAAACCCCAAACAAACCTGACAAAATGCTACAAAAATCTCCAAATAATAGCCTAAAAAACCGTACAACCAACTAATAAACCCTAAAAACCCCTAATAACCCCAAAATAAATCGTAAAAACCAAAACAACCCCAAATAAATCATAAAAAATCCTAACGACGCCAAATAAATCGTAACAAACCATAACAAACACCAAATAAACCCCAATAAACCCTAACAAATCATAATAAACACTAATAAATCGTAATAAACACAAATACACGTTAATAACCCCTAATAAATAAAATAAATCCTAATAAACCTTAATAAATACTAACTAACCCTAAAAGGTTGATAAACCCTAGAAAAATCTATTAATGCCTACAAAAGCCCAATAAAACCCTAATATGCAATAAAAATGCTAATAAACTATAAAAAATCCTAAAGAACACTAATAAACCCTAATAAACCCTAAAGAACCATATTAAACTCTAAAGAACACTAAAACCCTAAAAAACCCAAAAAAACGCAAAACCACATTATATAAACCACTACAAAAAAAACAGTACATTAGATGGGGTAATTTAGAGGGGGTTATTTAAAAACCCCTCTAAATTCATTCTCTAAACATTAGAGGGGGTTCTGCACAACCCCCTCTAATCATATAATTTATAGGGGGTTCACAAACCCCGCTAATTTTTTTTGCATTTTATTAATATGTTGTTGGATTTTAAAAACGATTATGTTAAAAATGTCGCTACTTTAATAATTATTGGTGCTTTATATTTAGTTAAGTGCACTATATATTTGGTTAGAGGCACTATATATATACATACATAAATACATATATATATATATATATATATTCAGTTAGATTTTAGAGGTGTTATATGTGTGTGTGTGTTATACGGAATTTGTTTTTTTTTTTGAAAATTGTTGGGGTTAAAAACCCCTTCTAATGTAAGACATTGGTGGAGGTTCAAAACCCCCTCTAATATAAGTCATTAGTGGGGGTTCAAAACCCCCTGTTGAACCCCCACTAATGTCTTACATTAGAGAGGGTTGTGAAACAACCTCTAATGTCTTGCATTAGAGGGGGTTGTCAATCCCTCTCTAATGTATTGCATTAGAGGGGGGTCACCACCCCCACTAATTTAAGATATCAGAAGGGTTGTGAACCCCTACTATATTATTAAAAAATTCCTAATATATATATTATATATATTGTATACATATATGAATGTATTTATAAAATGTATAACATATTATATTCATATAAATATGTAATATATATATATATTAATTGTGTACGTATAAATAAAATATGTATGTATATATTTGCATAATATATTTGGGTAATATATACGTGTGTGTGTGCGTGCGTGTACGTGTATTCAAATAAATATAAACAATTACAAATAAATATATAAATACACATTTGTGTTTGTGTGTTTGATATAAATGTATTTATAAATACATACATATATAATTTTATTTAAATATATGTAAATATATAATTTATAGAGGTGTGCAGAAAATATATATACATATACATATATATTTATATACATATATATTTATATTTATATAAATATAGATAGAAGTTATTTATTTAATATATTTAAATATATTGTGCAAATAATGTTTATCTTAATAAACATTATTAATATATGTGTAAATGATTTAATATAAATTATGTGTAAATGAGTTAAAATATATATGTTTATTAATATATATGCTTATTTTAATAAACTTATTATATGTATTTAAATATATTATTTTAATAATGTTTATTTTAATAAAATTATTAATATATATATATATACAATAATATATAAAATATGTGTAAATTTGTTAATATATATATGTTTATTAATATATATGCATATTTTAATAAACTTATTATATGTATTTAAATATATTAGGAAAATAATTTATATTTTAATAAACATGTCAATATATATTAATAGAATAATATATGAAATAAATAAGCAAGAATAGGGTTGTGGTAGGCGTATGCTGTTTACGGTGGAGAATGGGTCTTCGAATCCCGTCGGCTTCAGTAATTTTAGAACCCCCTCTAAATTTGCAGACTGAAAAGAAACTAGGTGTGTGAGACCGGTGTGGCTGGACCGGGACATGCACGCAGAGACCGATGGTCATGAAAGACCGGAGGCATGGATGGAGACTAGCGCGACGGGGGACAGACACTGATAGACACATAGCAGACACACGGCGGGCGACCGGGGACAGACGCACGCAGGAGGACCGTCATGCGGAAACCATGACAGGGGGAATGAAGGGACACGCACGCGGGGGGACGAAAAAGTGGGGACCGCGGGCGACAGACACGGATAAGTGGGGCGAGGATAGGACAACCACGCACGCGAGGGACAAAAGACACACATCGCGGGTGTGAGAGTGACAGACCCAGACTGGAAGTGGGGAATTGCAACAGGGCAGGCTGGGGGGGACACGCACCGCGCGGGTACAAGAGACTGGGAATAGGGCATGCCGCGTGGGTGGGCTATTATTTCTAAAAAAGGAAGCATTAGAGGCAGTTTTACACAACTGCCCCTAATGCAATCAACCATTAGGGGCGGTTCAAACTGCCCCTAATGCCTCTATTAGAGGCGATTATAACCCTAACCACCCCTTATGACACCTATTTGTGACAAACTTTCGACAATATTACAGGGGGTTTAAACCCCCTGTAATGTAACTGCTGCTACATTCACCACAAATTTATGAGTGCTTCCCAAAACCGCCCCTACTAACAGTAGGTGGGCACATTAGCGGCGGTTTCTCATAACCACTGCTAATGTCTTTAGATGGGGTTATAACCCCTTCTACAGTTTTCATTTTTTTTGTAGTGAACCCTAAAAACCGCTACAATACCCAAACAAACCCTAAAACACACTAAAAAACCCTAACAACACCTATTAATCTAAAAAAACAATAAACCCACAACCCCCCCCCCCCCCAAGAAACCAATTAAAATCCATCAGATACAATAAAAAACCATGAACACCCATTAACAGCCCTTAAAACCCCTAAAAACACTACAAACCATAAAAACCCATTAAAACCTTAAAAAAGGCTTCAAATAGATAAATAAACCCTATAAACGTTACATAAACCGTAAAAAATGAAACAAAAACCCTAAAAATGCAACATAAAGAAAAAAACCCAACATAAACCCAAAAAACGCTACATAAACCCTAAAAGTAGTACATAAACCCTAGAACTGTAACATAAACCCAAAAAAACACAACATAAACCCTAAAAAATGCAACATAAACACTAAAAAACACTACATAAAACCTAAAAAACAACATAAACCCTAAAAACACTACATAACCCCAAAAAACATTACATAAACCCTAAAAAATACAACATAGATGCTACATCACCCCTAAAAACGCTACATAAACCCAGAAAATGCAACATAAACCCAAAAAAATGCTACATAAAACCTAAACCCTAAAAATGCTATAAAAACCCTAAAAACGTTACATAAACCCTAAAAATGATATGTAAAACCTAAAACTGCTAACTAAACCCTAAAAATCTATATAAACACTAAAAATGCTACATAAACTCGTACAACGCTACACAAACCATAAAAAACGCTACAAAAACCCTAATGACGCTTCAAAACCAATAAAAATTATTACACCCAAATATACCATAATATAAAAAATTAAACCATAATAAACCCCTAATAAACCTCTAATAAACTATAATAATCCATAAAACACCTTATAATCCCTAAAACCCTAAGAAACTCCACTCAGCCCTAATAAAATTCCAAAAATACCTAATAAACCATAATAAAAGATAATAAAACCTAATAAACCCTAAAAACACGTTAAGAAAACCTAAACAACCCTAACCAACCCAAGTAGATACTAATAAACACTAATAAATCCTAGTAAACCCCAAACAACCCCTTAAAAAGCCTAATAAACCATAAATACAGCTAAATAAACCCTACTCAACCCAAACAAACCTTAACACACCATAATAACCCCTAATAAAACCCTAAAACCCCTAATAAAGAAAAAACTATAGTATACATTAAAAAACCCTAGAGACCCTGATAAAGTCAAATATAACCATGTAAACCCTAAAAATGCTCACAAACAATAAAAAAAATGATCACAAACAAAAAAATGCGCTATATTACCTAAAAAGACCTAAAAACACTAATATAACCTAATAAAGACAAAAAATGCTAATATAACTTAAAAATACCTAGAAACACTAATAAACTATAATAAACTCTAATAAAACTTAAGAAACCCTAAAAATGCTCACAAACAAAAACAAAATGCTCACAATCAAAAAAAACATGCTATATTATCTAAAAAGACCTAGCAAACACTAATATAACCTAATAAAACAAAAAAACTAATAAACCCCTAACAAAACCTAATAAACCATAAAAATCCCTAAAAACCCTAATAAAAAACTAATAAACCCCAATAAACCCCAATAAAACCCTAAAAATACCATCTCAACCCTAATAAACCTTGACACACAATAACAAAACCAAATAAAACCCAACTAAACCCCAATAAACAAAAAAACTCAAACAAACCATTAAAAATCCCTAGAAACCCTAATAAACCATTATAAATTCAAATAAAAGATAATAAACCATTAAAATAAATAAAACAATAAAAACACGCTAATAAAACCTAAAAAGTCATAATAACCCCTCATATAAATTAACAAAAACTAAAAAACACTCATATACCATAATAAAAACACTAACAAACCCTAGTAAACCGTAAAAATATCTAGCAAACCCTAATAAACCGTACTCAACAGTAATAAACCCTAATAAAACTTTAATGATACCAACTCAACCCAAATAAAACCCTAAAAATATCTACTCAACCCTAATAAAACTTAACACACCATAATAAACCATAATAAACCCCACTAAACCCTAAAAAATGAAAATATACCATTTAAAATCCCTAAAACCCCTAATAAATGCCAATAAAACCTAACAAAGCTTAAAAGCGCTAATAAACCCGAATAAACACAACTAAACACTAAAAACCCAAATATACCCTCTTAAAATTTAATAAACCATAATAAACCATAATAAACCCTAATAAATCCTAAACATACCCAAATATACCATAATATACCATAATATACCATAATATACCATAATATACCATAATATACCCTAATAAACCCAACTCAATCCTAATAAAACCCTAAAAATACCAAATAAACCCTAATAAACCTTGACACACCATAATAAACCCAAATAAAATCATAATAACCCCCACCAAACCCTAAAAAATGCTAATATACCATTAAAAAACCCAAAAAACCTAACAAACCATAATAAATTTTAATAACACCTAAAAATCCTAAAAAATGATAGTAAACCCTAAAAATGCCTCTAATAATAATAGTAGTAATGAAACAGGTGCATGTGCATGCATGTGCATGGTTTAAATAATAAATCATAATGCATGTGCATGGGCATATGCATGCGCATTTTCATGTGAATGATATTAAATAAAAATTATAAATAATAACGCATGTGAATCACATGTGTATGTGCATGTGCATGTGAATGATAATAAATAATAACACACATCCAAGTGCATGTGCATGTGTTTGTGCATGTGCATGTACATGTGCATGTGCATGTGCATGGTAATAAACAATAAATAATATCAAAGTTTAGATGAATGTGCATTTTCACATGAATGATAATAATTAATAAATAATAACACATGTGATAATAGAACAACACAAGTGCATTGCGTGTGCACATGCATGAGAATAAATAATAATAACACCTGTGATAATAGAATAAGGCATGTGCATTGCATTTTCATGTGCATGGTAATAAATAATATATAATAACACACATGTATGTGAATTTACATGTAATGATAATGATAATGGTGCATGCACGTGCATGGTAATAAATAATGAATACCAACGCATGTGCATGTGCATTTGTATTTGATGATACAAACAACAACAACAACAATAACAACTATAATAATAATAATAGAATAACGCAAGTGCATTTCATGTGCACGTGCATAGTAGTAAATAATAAATAAATAATAGAAATTAAGAACGCATGCACGTACATGGTAATAAATAATAAATAACAACGCACCTGCATGTGGATTTGCATGTGATAATGATAATAATAATGATGATAATAATAATAATAATAATAACTGTGATAATAATAAAAAAAATAAAAAAAAGAATAATACCAGTGCATTGCATATGCACGCGAATGGTAATAAATAATAAATAATAACACGCGTGCATCTGCATTTTCATGTGATGATAATAATAATAACAGCGGCAGCAGTAGTAGTGATAATAGTATTAGTACCAATGCATGTGATAATAGAATATTACATGTGCATTACATGTGCACGTGCATGGTAATAAATAATAATGCATGTGCATTGCATTTTCATGTGATGATGATGACGAGGATAATAATAATAACAACGCATGTGATTATTGAAAAATGCACGGGCATTGAATGTACATGTTTATGTATTTGCATGTGCATTTGTGTGTGCATTTGCATGTGCATTTTCATGTGCATTTGCATGTGATGATAATAACAATAACAATGACAACAACAACAATAATTGCAACAACAATAATAATATTAACAATAAGAATAACAACGTATGTGATAATAAAATAACATGTGTGCATTGCATGTGCACGTGCATGGTAATAAAAAAATGAAAAATAATGCACGTGCATGTGCATGTTCATGTGCATGAGATGATAATAATAATAATAATAATAACAGAAATAATAATAATAATAATACCAACAACGAATGTGATAATAGAATAACACACATGCATTTCATGTGCAGTGCATGATAACAAAAAATAACTCATAGCGCACGTGATGATAATAATAACAATAATAGAAATATTAATAATAATAGAGCATGTGATAATAGAATAACACACTTGTATTGAATGTGCGTGTGTATGGTAATAAATAATAACGCACGTTCATTTTCATTTTTATTTGATGATAATAAAAATAATAACAATAACAATAAAAATGCATGTGATAATAGAGTAATGTAGGTGCATTGTGTGTGCACGTGCATGGTAATAAATAATAACAGACGTGCATGTGCATTTGCATGTGATGATGATAATAATAATAATAATAATAATGACAACAATAACAACATATGCATGTGCATGGAAATAAATAATAATTAATAATGCATGTGCATTTGCATTTGCATGTGACGATAATAATAATAATAATAATAATAATAATAATGATAATTATATTAATGATAATTATAATAATGATAATAATAACATGTGTGATAATAGAATAACACACGTCCTATAAAACCCTAACAAAACCTAACGAACCCTAACAACCACTAATAAACCCAAATAACACCTGAAACCCACTATTAAACCCTAAAACCCTAATAAACACTAATAAATCATAATAACCTGTAATAAATCCTAAAAACCCTATTAGAATCTAATAAATGCTACAAAATCCTTAAAACCCCTAATATACAATAAAAAACACTATTAAACCATACTAAATACTAATAATCACTAAAAACCCTAACAAACCCGACACAACACTACAAAACCCACCAAATAATAGCCTAGAAAACCCTACAACCCGCTAATAAACCCTAAAAAACCCTAATAACCCCATAATAAATCGTAACAAACCCTAAAAACCACAAATAAATCGTAACAAATCATAAAACAGCCAAATAAATTGTAACAAACTGAAACAAACCATAACAAACCCCTAAAAACCGCAATAAACCCTAACAAATCATAATAAACCCTGACAAATCGTAATAAACCCAAATACATGTTAATAAACCCTAAAAAATAAAATAAACCCTAAGAAACCCTAATAATTCCTAAATAACCCTAAAAAAGGTTGATAAACCCATGAAAAAGCTATTAATGCCAACAACAGCCCAATAAAACCATAATATTCAATAAAAAATGCTATTAAACCGTAACAATCCTAAAGAACACTAATAAACCCTAAAGAACCCTAATAAACCATAAAGAACCATAATAAACTCTAAAGAACACTAAAAAACCCTAAAGAACCCAAAAAATGCTAAAACACATTACTTAAACCCTAAAAACCGCTACAATACCCAAACAAACCCTAAACCACACTAAAATCCCATAACAACCCCTATCAATCCCAAAAAACAAATAAACCCTTAAAACCCCCCAAAAACTATTGAAAACACATCAAATACCATAAAAACCATAAACACCTGTTAAAAACCCTTAAAAACCCTAAAAACCACTACAAACCATAAAAAACCATTACAACCCTAATAAAGGCAATAAATAGATAAATATACCCAAAAAATGTTACATAAACCATAAATATGCAACATAAACCCTAAACACAAAACATAAACTGAAAAAACGCATCATAAACCCAAAAAATGCTACATAAACCCAAATGAACTACATAAACCCCAGAATTGTAACATAATCCCTAAACAACACAACATAAACCATAAAAAACGCTACATAAAACCTCAAAACACAACATAAACCCTAAAAACACTACACGAACCCTAAAAACGTTACAAAAACCCTAAAATTGCAACATAAACACTACATCACCCCTAAAAATGATACATAAACCCAGAAAACGAAACATAAATCCTAAAAAATTCTACATAAAACCTAATCCCTAAATACGCTACATAAATCCTAAAAACGTTACATAAACCCTAAAAATGGCAACATAAAACCTAAAACCGCTATCAAAACCCAAAAATCACTACATAAACTCTAAAAAAGCTACATAAACTCAAATAATGCTTCACAAACACATTAAAATGCTACAAAAACCCTAAAGACGCTTCAAAACCCCCAAAAATATTAAACTCGAATAGACCATAATATAAAAAATTAAACCTTGATAAACCCATAATAAACTCTAATAATTCCTAAAAATGCCTTATAATCCCTAAAAACCCTAAGATACTCTACTCAACCCTAATAAAACCCCCAAAAAACATAATAAATCCTAATAAATGATAATAAAACCTAATAAACCCTAAAAACACGTTAAGAAAACCTAAACAACCCTAACCATCCCTAATAGACACTAGTAAACACTAATAAAACATAATAAACCCCCCAAAACTCCTAAAAATCCCTAATAAACCATAAATAAATCCAAATAAACCCTACTCGACCCTAAAAAACCTTAACACACCATAATGACCCCTAATAAAACCCTACAAAACCCTAATAACGAAAAAAACGCTAGTATACCTTAAAAAATCCCTGCAAACCCTTATAAACTCTAACATAACCTAATAAACCCTAAAAATGTTCACGAACAATAAAAAAATTATCACAAACAATTAAAACATGCTATATTACCAAAAAATACCTAAAACACTAATATAAACTAATAAAGACAAAAATGCTAATATACCTTAAAAATCTATGGAAACCATAAGAAATAATAATAAACTCTAATTTAACCTAAAAACCACGAAAAACGCTCCCAATCAAAAATAAAACACTCAAAAACAATAAAAAAGGCTATATTATCTAAAAAGACTTTACAAACACTAATATAACATAATAAAACAAAAAAACTAATTAACCCCTAACAACCCCTAATAAACCTAAAAAACCCCTAATATAAACTAATACACCCTAATAAAACCATAATAAAACCCTAAAAATACCTTCTCAACCCTAATAAAACTTGACACACGATAATAAAACCTATTAAAACCCAACTAAACCCCAATGAGAAAAAAATCCCAACAAACCATTAAAATGCCTTAGAAACCCTAATAAACAATAATAAATTCTAATAAAACCTAATAAACCATAAAAAATTATCACAGACACTAAAAACATTCTAATAAAATCTGAAAAGTCCTAACAACACCTCATATATATTAGAAAAGACTAAAAAACACTCATATACCATAATAAAAACACTATGAAACCCAAGTAAACCCTAAAAATACCTAACAAACCATAATAAACACAACTCAACGCTAATAAAAGCCTAAATATACCTACTCTACCCTAATAAAACCCTAAAAATACCTACTAAACTCTAATAAACCTTAACACATGATAATAAACCATAATAAACCCCACTAAACCCTAAAAAACACAAATATACAATTAAAAAGCCCTAAAAACCATAATAAATGCCAATAAAACCTAACAAAGCTTAAAAGAACTAATAAAGCCTAATAAGTACTACTAAACCCTAAAAACCTAATATACCATCTTAAAAATCAATAAACCATAATGAATGATAATAAACTCTAATAAATTCTAAACATACCCAAATATACCATAATATACCATAATATACACTAATAAACCCAACTCAATCCTAATAAAACCCTAAAAATACCTAATAAACCCTAATAAACCTTAACACACCATAATAAAACCTAATAAACTCCTAATAACCCCCACCAAACCCTAAAAAATGGTAATATACAATTAAAAAACCCTAAAACCCTAACAAACCATAATAAATGTTTATAACACCTAAAAAATCTAAAAAATGCTAGTAAACCCTTAAAATACCTCTAATAATAATAATAGTAATAACGCACATGCATGTGCATATGCACGTGCGTGGTTTAAATAATAAATCATAATGCACGTGCATGTGCATATGCTTGTGCATTTTCATGTGATTGATAATAAATAATAAATAATAAATAATAATGCATGTGAATTACTTGTATTTGTGCATGTCCATGTGAATGATAATAAACAATAATTAATAATGCACATCCATGTGCATGTGCATGTGCATGTGCATGGTAATCATCAATAAAAAATAACCAAGTCCACATGAATGTTCATTTTCATGTGAAGGATAATAAATAATAAACAATAACACAGGTGATAAAAGAATATTGCACATGCATTTCATGTACACATGCATGAGAATAAATAATAACAACACATGTGATAATAGAATAACGAAAGTGCATTGCATTTGAATGTACCTGATAAGAAATATATATAATAACGCACGTGCATGTGCATTTATATGTAATGATAATGATAATGACGTATGTTCCTGCATGGTAATAAATAATAAATAACAACCCGCGTGAATGTGCATTTTTATTTGATGATACAAACAAAAATAAAAATAATAATAATAATAATAGAATAACGCAAGTGCATTTCATGTTCACGTGCATAGTAGTAAATAATAAATAAATAATAATAAATAAGAACACACATGCATGTGCATGTGCATTTACATTTGATGATAATATTAATAATACTAATTCTAATAATAATAATAATATTGCATGCACGTGAATGGTAATAAATAATAAATAACAACGCACATGCATGTGCATTTTCATTTGATAATGATAATAATAATGATAATGATAATAATAATAATACTGAAAATTCTCTTTTTTTGGATTTTTAATAAACCCGCTTTATGGGTAAGCGGTAACCAAAACAGATCAATTCAAAATAAAAATTACAGGACCCGAGGAAACCTCGAGCCACAAGAACCCTCAACATTCAATCCCATCGCCATCCGCCATCACGCATTCCGGAGCACCTCGTCTGCTGGATCGACGTCCCCATCACGCTATTCACCATCATCACCAAACCCTTGAGCCGTGAGCCTGCACTGCCTCGAGCACCACATCACCGGAGCGCCGACGAGCTTCACCGGAGCTCCGGCGAGCTTCACCGGCATCCGTCGTCGCCAAATCAACCAGAAAACATGGAAAATAACAGAGATTTCACAAACATCTTAGAACCACCGAAAAATGAACTAGAAAATCCAAAGTCTTCAACCCAATCGCTGGGAAATGTCACTTATGATCCTCAAATGACTCAACCACAGTGGGATAGTGGCAACCAGCTGAAGCTGAGACCTCCCCATAGGACCAACGAAACTGCTGAGAACAAACCTGGAGCGCTCCGGAGAGTATGTCGGCGAAAACACGGTCTTACACCCGCAGCTCTGAATCAGCAACCACGGTAGCCCATAGCGAAAATCCACAGTAGGAGAGGAAGCCACGGTACCACCGCAGGGAGCACAGAGGGGTCCGAAGCAAAAAACACCACTAGAGGGAGAAACCCTAGCGCATCCATCACAGAGATGGAACCTTCAACCATTATGAAAAATAAAAAAAAACAGGATGCAAAGACCTCCCCTCCCCGGACCAAATCGGCTCCGTCGTCAAACTTCAAAGAGTCGCTGTCACCGTCGCGTTGAGATCAGCCGCGTAGCACCTCCAAAGCGCTGAGGCGAACCCGATGAAGAGGGTTCGGGATTCGGCGGCAGCCGAAGAGGGAAGGATCACGATGATGGGGAAAACCCTAGTCGCCCCAGAATGGGAAGGAGACGCCGCTCAGAGGCCCTCGGGTCCCATGATAATAATAATAATAATAACAATAAATTGTGATAATAATAATAATAATAATAAAATAATAATACATGTGCATTGCATATGCACATGAATTGTAATAATTAATAAATAAAAATGCACGTGCATTGCATTTTCATGTGATGATGATGACAATAATAATAATAATAACAATATTAATAATAACAATGCATGTGATAATAGAAAAATGCACGTGCATTGAATGTTCCTATATGTGCATTCACTTGTGCATTTTCATGTGATGATAATAACAATAACAACAACAACAACAACAACAACAACAACAACAACAACAACAACAACCACAATAATAATAATAATAACAAAAATAACAACAACGCATGTGATAATAAAATAACGTGTGTTCATTGCATGTGCACGTGCATGGTAATAAAAATATAATAATAACACACCTACATGTGAATTTTCATGTGGATGAGATGATGATAATAATAATAATAATAAAAGTAATAATAAGTTATTATTATTTGAAGAAACAACAGACAGGACAAAATTACTAGAAATTGGGTCTCGAAAAACCTAACAAATCACATAGTCATTAAAAAAGGCATAAATTATTCTCTGGGTGCCCATTTCCACTCCGTAAATAGTCAAACTGAATCTCATGGAACAAAATATGATAAAAATAGGTGTTGGAGGCCGAACTTACACACATATCCGAAGTTATGACCATTTTATGAAAAATTTGACAGGGATCCGTACACAGAAATGGATTTTTGGAGGCCTTCTGATACGTTTCTGGGATTTAAGGATCACAAATATGAATTGAGCTATGTTCAAGTCATCCTTCTGCGTACATCTCTTCACTACATTCGATTTGATATGTGGTAGAGCCCAAACGGACAACCGGAGCGAAAGTTATGGCCGTTTAAAGTTGGACATTTTTTGAGTGGTATAACTAATATATATTATTTTTCATTTATCTTCTCATAGTTTCTACTAGACTTGGTTGTCACTCATCTCACGAGCTACGATTTGACTGGTCACAGTTCTCAAACAGACACCTGAAGGAGAAGTTATGCCTATTTTAGTGAGTTGCGGGTTTCTAAGGTTTTAGGCGCTAGGAGAGTTGCTCAATTTAGAACGACAATAACTTCTGCTACATGTGTTCATATTGGCTCTACCACATATCAAAACGAAGAATATGAAAAGACACACACTCTGTTAACCAATGGAACCCTTTCAGACATTCTTCAACCCCCAAAAATACCAAAAATCCCATTGGATGGTCAAAAGATTAGCTTCTGGTGTCCGTTTTGCAATAACTTCTTCTATGGGTGTCTTTTTGACTCTACCACATATCAAATCGAAGCTTGCGACTAGACCTACACTCCTATAACCACTGAAGCACCTTCTCACATCCTTGAAGCCCAAAAAGGTACTTAAACCCTCCAAAATACCACAACATCTACTCTGGGAGTCCGTTTTGCCTCTACCATATATCAAACTGAAGCTTTCGATTAGATCTACACATCTGTGATCAATAATAAAACCTTATCATGTTATTAAAGTCCCAAGAGGTCCTTAAGTCCTCCAAATGAGCATAACTTCTGCTCTCGGTGTCTGTTTAACCTCTACCACAAATCAAATTGAAGCTTGAGACTAGCTCAACATATCTGTGACAACCATGAACAACTACTTGACCCTAACTAACCATGAATAACCCCATAAGTACTAAAAACCATTAAAAACCACTCAAAACCCTAACAAACCCTAAGAAACCCTAACAAACACTAACAAACCCTATCAAACCCTATCAAACCCTAAAAAAACCTAACAATCCCTAACAAACCCCCCAAAACCCCTAAAAAACATAACAAACCCTAACAAACGCTAACAAACCCTACCAAGCCCTAACAAACCCCAAGGTTCACTAAGAAACGCAAATAAACCCAAAAAAACACAAAGAAACCCTGAAAACCCCCTAAAATCCATAAGAAACCCTAACAAAACCCTAAAACCCTAACAAAGCCCTAAGCAAACCAAAGAAACACTAACACACCCTTAGAAACCCTAACACACCTTTAGAAACCCGAACACACCCTTAGAAACCCTAGAACACCCTTAGAAACCCCACCACACCCATAGAAACCCTAACACAACCATAGAAACCCTTAGAAATTATTGCACACCCTTAGAAACCATAACCCGCCCATAAAAACCCTAACCCACCCTTAGAAACTCTAACACACCCTTAGAAACCCTAACAAACCCTTAGACACCCTAAATCACTCTAATAAGCTCTAATAAATTCTATCAGACCCCAATAAAAGCTACAAAATATCTAAAAACACAAATATACAACAAAAATTCTATTAAACCATTCAAAATGATAATATTCACAATAAACCCTAACAAACCCTACAAACCCTAATAAAACCCTAAAACCCCTAAAAACCCAAAAAACCCAAAAAACCCAGAAAACACAAAAAAACCCCTTAAAACCCTAAAAAATCATAAAAACCCTAAAACCCTAAAAAACCCTAAAACCCCTAAAAACATGAAAAACATGAAAACCCCCCCAAAAAACCTAAAAATCCTAAAACCCACAAAAAACCTCAAAAAACCTCAAAAAATGATAAAAACCATATAACCCCTAAAATGCTAAAAACCCCCAAAAATGCCTAAAAATGCCTAACAAAACCCTAACCAACCCTATGAAACCCTTAAAACCCCTAAAAATCACTATAAAACCATAAAAACCTCAAAAGAAACCCTAATACACAAAAAATCACCCTAAAACCCCTAAAGAACCACTAAATCCACTAACAACGCTACATAAACCCTAACAATTGCTACAAAAAATATAAAAATACTTCAAAACACAAAAAATAAAACAAAACCCCAAAAAGCGCTAAATTAACCCTAAAAAAGCAAAAAAAATCAAAACACACCCATAAAACCCAAAAAAATGCATAAAACCCTAAACAACTCAAACAAACCATAACAAACCCTAAAAACCCAACCAAAACATAACAAACCCTAACAACCACTCATAACCCCTAAGAACCACTAATAAACCCTAATAACCCCTAAAACCCACTATTAAACCCTAAAAACACTAATAAACACTAATAAATTATAATAACCTATAATAAACCCTAACAAACTCTATTAGACCCTAATAAACACCAAAAAAGCCCAAATACCCATAATATACAATAAAAACACAATTAAACCATAATAAACCCTAATAATCACTAAAAACCCTATCAAACCTGACAAAACGCTACAAAAACCTCTTAATAATAGCCTACAAAACCCTACGACCCACTAATAAACCCTAAAAAACCCTAATAACCAAAAAAATAAATTGTAACAACCCCTAACAATCCCAAATAAATTTTAATAAATCCTAACAGTGCCAAATAAATCGTAACAAGCCAAAACAAACCATAACAAACCCATAATAATCCACAATAAACACTAACAAATCATAATAAACCCTAATAAATCGTAATAAATTCAAATACACGTTACTAAACCCTAATAAATGAAATAAACCTTAATAAACCCTAATAAATCTTAAATAACCCTAAAAAGGTTGATAAACCCTAGAAGAAGCTATTAATTCCTACAAAAACCCAATAAAACCCTAATATACAATAAAAACTCTAATAAACTTTAACAAATCCTAAAGAACACTAATAAACCATAAAGAACCCTAAAAAACCCTAAGAACATATTAAACTCTAAAGAACACTAAAAACCCCAAAAGAACCAAAAAATGCTAAAAACACATTATATAAACCCTAAAAACTGCTACAATACCCAAACAAACCCTAAAACACACCAAAAACCCTAACAACCCATATAAATCCCAAAAAAAAAAACAAATAAACCCATAACCCCCCCCAAAAAAAAACCATTAAAAGCCATCAGATACCATAAAAAACCATAACCACCCATTAACAACCCTTAAAACCCCTAAAAAAGACTACAAACCATAAAAAACCATCAAAACCCTAAATACGCTTCAAATAGATACATACACCCTAAAAACGTTACATAAACCATTAAAAATGAAACAAAAACCCTAAAAATGCAACATAAACCAAAAAACACAACATAAACAAAAAAAATGCTACATAAACCCTAAAAGCACTATATAAACCCTAGAACTGTAAAATAAACCCTAAAAACAAAACATAAACTCTAAAAAACACAACAAAAACATTAAAAAACACTACATAAAACCTAAAAAAACAATATAAACCATAAAAACACTACATGAACCCTAAAAAAATTACATAAACCCTAAAAAATGCATCATTAATGCCACATCACCCCTAAAACGATACATACACCCAAAAAACGCAACATAAACCGTAAAAAACGATACATAAAACCTAAACCCTAAACACGCTACATAGACCCCAAAAACGTTACATAAACCCTAAAAATGGTACATAAAATCTAAAACTGCTAACTAAACCCTAAAAACACTACATAAACACTGAAAATGCTACATAAACTCTAACAACGCTACACAAACCCTAAAAAATGCTAAAAAAACCCTAAAGATGCCTGAAAACCCTCAAAAATATTAACCCCTAATATACCATAATATAAAAAAATAAACCCTAATAAACTCTTAATAAACTCTAATAACCCCAAAAAAACCTTATAATACCTAAAAACCCTAAGACACTCTACTCAACCCTAAAAAAACCCCTAAAATACCTAATAAACCATAATAAATGAAAATAAAACCTAATAAACCCTAAAAACATGTTAAGAAAACATAATCAACCCTACCCAACCCTAATTGACACCAATAAACACTAATGAACTATAATAGACCCCAAAAAATCCTAAAAATCTCTAATAAACCATAAATAAAGCCAAATAAACCCTAATCAGCCCTAAGAAACCTTAACACACCATAATTACCGCTAATAAAACCCTAATAAAGAAAAAAATGCTGTTATACATTAAAAAATCCCAAGATACCCTGATAAACTCTAATATAACCAAATAAACCCTAAAAATGCTCACAAATAATAAAAAATGTTCACAAACAATAAAAACGTGCTATATTACCTAAAAAACCCTAAAAACACTAATACAACCTATTAAAGACAAAAAATGCTAATATACCTTAAAATCCCTAAAAACCCAAATAAACCATAATAAACTCTAATATAACCTAATAAAACCTAAAAATGCTAAGAAACAAAAACAAAATGCTCAGAAACAATAAAAACATGCTATATTATCTAAAAAGACCTAACAAACACGAATATAACCTAATAAAACAAAAAAATTATTAAACCCTAATAAACCCTAAAAATCCGTAATAAACCCTAATAAAAACTAATAAATCCTAATAAAACCATAGTAAAACCCTAAAAATACCTTCTCAACCCAAATAAACCTTGACATACCATAACAAAACCTAATAAAACCCAACTAAACTCCAACAAACAAAAAAATGCAAACAAACCATTAAAATGCCCTATAAACCCTAATAAAGCATAATAAATTCAAATAAAAGATAATAAACCATTAAAAATTCTCACAAATACTAAAAAAATTCTAATAAAAACTAAAAAGTCATAACAACCCCACATATATATTAAAAAAACTAAAAAACACTCATATATCCTTATAAAAACTCTAACAAACACTAGTAAACACTAAAAATCCCTAATAAACCCTAATAAACTGTACTCAACCCTAATAAACCCTAATAAAACCTTAAAGATACCGACTCAACCCTTAAAAAACCCTAAAAATACCTACTTAGCCCTAATACACTTTTACACACTATAATAAACCATAATAAACCCCACTAAACCCTAAAAATGCAAATATACCAATAAAAAGCCGTAAAACATCTAATAAATGATTATAAAATCTAAAAAATATTTAAAGCGCTAATAAACCTGAATAAACACTACTAAACACTAAAAAACACTAATATACCCTCTTAAAAATTAATAAACCACAATGAACCATAATAAACCCTAATAAATCCTAAACATACCCAAATATACCATAATATACCCTAATAAACACAACTCAATCATAATAAAACCCTAAAAATACCTAATAAACCGTAATAAACCTTGACACACCATTATAAACCCTAATAAAATCTTTATAACCCCTACCAAACCCTAAAAACGCTAATATACCCTTAAAAACACCTAAAACCCTAACAAACAATAATAAATGTTAATAACACCTAAAATCCTAAAAAAATGATAGTAAACACTAAAAATACCTTTAATAATAATAATAGTAATAATGCACATGCATGTGCATATGCATGTGCATGGTTTAAATAATAAATCATAACACACGTGCATGTGCATATTCCTGTGCATTTGCATGTGAATGATAATAAATAAAAAATTATAAATAATAACGCATGTGAATTGCATGTGTATGTGCATATGCATGTGAAAGATAATAAATAATAAATAATTACGCACATACAAGTGCATGAGAATGTGCATGTGCATGTTCATGGTAATAAACAATAAATAATAACCAAGTCCACATGAATGTGCATTTTTATGTGAATGATAATAAATAATAAATAATAACACTTGTGATAATAGAATAATGCACATGCATTGCGTGTGCACGTGAATTATAATAAATAACAATAACACACGTGATAATAGAATAACACATGTGCATTGCATTTTCATGTGCATGATAATAAATAATACATAATAATGCATGTGCATGTGCATTTACATGTAATGATAATGATAATGACGCATGCATGTGCATGGTAATAAATAATAAATAACAACGCACATGCATGTGCATTTGTATTTGATGATACAAACAACAACAACAACAACTAGAATAATAATAATATTATTATTATTAATAGAATAATGCAAGTGCATTTCATGTGCACGTGCATAGTAGTAAGTAATAAATAAATAATAATAAATAAGAACGCTCATGCTTGTGCATGTGCATTTACCTTTGAGGATAGTACTAATAATACTAATTGTAATAATAATAATAATAATGCATGCACGTGCATGGTAATAAATAATAAATAACAATGCACATGCATGTTCATTTGCATGTGATAATGTTAATAATAATGATAATAATAATGATGATGATGATAATAATATTAATAATAATTGTGATAATAATAATAATAATAAAATAATAATACAAGTGCATTTCATATGCACGTGGATGGTAATAAATAATAAATAATAACGCACGTGCATCTACATTTTCATGTGATGATAGTAATAATAACAGCAGTAGTAGTAATAGTGGTAGTAGGGGAGGTGATAAAAGTAGTAGTACTAATGTATAAGATAATAGAATGTTGCATGTGCATTACGTGTGCAGGTGTATGGTAATAAATAATAACTCTTGTGCATTTCATTTTCATATGATGATGATGATGAGGATGATAATAATAATAATAATAATAATAATAATAACAACTCATGTGATAATAGAATAAAATACGTTCATTGAATGTGCGTGTATGTGCATTTGTATGTGCATTTTCATGTTATGATAATAAAAATTACAACAACAATAAGAACAACAACAACAACAACAACAACAATAATAATAACAATAATAATTACAATTCATGTGATAATAAAATAACGTGTGTGCATTGCATGTGCACATTCATGGTAATAAATATATAATAATAAAGCACGTGCATGTAAATGTGCATTTGCATGAGATGATGATAATAAAAATAATAATAAAGGTAATAATACATTATATTTTTTTTGAAAAAACAGCAGACGGGACAAAACTTCTAGAAATGGTGTCTCGAAAAACCTAACAAATCACATAGTCATTAAAAAAAGCATAACTTATTTTTCAGGTGTCCATTTCCACTCTATGAATAGTCAAACTAAATCCCATGGAACGAACTACCATAAAAACAGGTTCCAGAGGTGGAACATACACACAGATCAGAAGTTATGACAGTTTTAAGAAATATTTGACAGGGATCTCGTCACAAAAATGGAGTTTTGGAGGCCTTCTTATGGGTTTTTGGGATTTTAGGTTCCCAAACATGACTTGAACATTGTTCAATTTATCCTTCTAATACGGGAGTCCGTTTTTACTCTACCATATATCAAATCAAAGCCTTCAACTAGATCTACACATCTTTGACCAATAGGAACACCTAATCAAGTTCTAAAGGACCCAAAAGGCCCTTATGTCCTCCAAATAACCATAACTTCTGATCTGGTTGTCCCTTTCACCTCTACCACATATAAAATTGAAAATTGTGACTAGCACTACACATCTGTGACAACCATGAAAAACTAAATAACCCTAACAAACCATGAATGACCCCATAAACACTAAAAATCATTTAAAACCATGTAAAACCCTAACAAACCCTAACAAACACCAAGAAACCCAAAAAAACCCTAACAAACCCTAAAAACCATAATAAACCCAAAAAAACTGAAAAAAACATAACCCCTAAAAACCCTAATAAACCATAACAAGCCCTAACAAACCCCATGAAGCACTAATAAACTCCAATAAACACAAAAAAAACCCTAAGAACCCCTAAAAACCCTAAGAAACCAAAAGAAACCCTAACATAACCCTAAAAACCCAAAAAACCCTAACAAAACCCTATGCAAACCTAAGGAACACTAACACACCCTTAGAAAATCTAACACACCCTTAGAAACCCTAACACACCCTTAGAAACTGTAGAACACCCTTAGAAACCCCAACGCACCCATAAAAACCCTAACACAACCTTAGAAACCCTTTGAAACCATAGCACACCCTTAGAAACCCTAACCCACCCATAAAAACCATAACCCATCCTTAGAAAACCCAACACATCATTAGAAACCCTGAAAAACACTTAAGAACCCTAAATCACTCTAATATGATCTAATAAATCTTAACAAACCCTACCAACCAATAATAGACCCTAATAAACCCTATTAAACCCAAAAGTCCACTACTAAACCATAATAAACACTAAAAAATCGTAATAAACCCTAAAAACTCTATTATACCCCAATAAAAGCTAAAAAATACCTAAAAACCAAAATATACAACAAAAATGCTATTAAACCATTCAAAATGCTAATATTCAGAAAAAACCCAAACAAACCCCGAAAAACCTGAAAAAGCCAATAAAAACCATAAAAACCCAAAAAAACCCTAAAAACCCTAAAATCCCTAAAAAGATTAAAAAACCCAAAAACGATAAAAAACCTCAAAAAACCTCAAAAAACCCTAAAAACCTAAAAACTACTAAAAATTCTAAAAAACACTAAAATGCATAAAAATGCCTAACAAAACCCTAAAAACCCTATGAAACCCCTAAAAGCCCTAAATCCCCCTAGAAAACCCAAAAAACTTCAAAAGAAACTCTAATACTTCCTAAAGAACCCTAAAAACCCTAAAAACACTAAAAACCCCTAAAGAACCACTGAAGCCACTAACAATGCTACATAAAACCTATAAATTGCTACAAAAACCAGAAAAATGCTTCAAAACCCAGAAAATGCAACAAAACCCCAAAAAACGCTAAAATTACCCTAACAAAGCATAAAAAATCCAAACACACCCATAAAACACAAAAAAAATATAAAACCCCAAACAACTCAAACAAACCGTAACAAACCCTAAAAGACCTAACAAAACCTAAAAAACCCTAATAATTACTAATAACCCCTATGAACCACTAATAAAACCTAATAACCCATAAAACCCACTATTAAACCCTAAAAACCCTAATAAATACTAATAAATCATAATAACCTGTAATAAACCCCAACAAAATCTATTAGACCCTAATAAATTATACACAAGCCCTAAAACCCCTAATATAAAATTACAAAAAACTATTAAACCACAATAAACCTTAATAATCACTAGAAACCCTAACAAACCTGACAAAACGCAACAAAAATCTCCAAATAATAGCCTACAAAACCCTGCAACCCACTAATAAACCCTAAAAACCCTAATAACCACAAACTAAATCGTAACAAACCCTTACAACCCCAGATAAATCATAACAAATCCTAACAACGCCAAATAAATTGTAAAAAACTGAAACAAACAATAACCAACCCCTAATAAACCCCAATAAACCCAAACAAATCAAAATATACCCAAATAAATCATAATAAACCCAAATAGACATTACTAGACACTAATAAATATAATAAATCCTAATAAACACTAATAAATCCTAAATAACCCTAAAAAGTTTGATAAACCCTAGAAAAAGCTATTAATGCCTACAAAATCCCAATAAAACCCTAATATACAATAAAAAACACTAATAAACTATAACAAATCCTAAAGAACACTAATAAACCCTAAAGAACCCTAATAAACCCTAAAGAACCATATAAAACTCTAAAGAACACTAAAACCCCTAAAGAACCCAAAAAATTCTAAAACACATTATATAAACCCTAAAAACAGCTACAATACCCAAAAAAACCCTAAAACACACTAAAAAACCCTAACAACTGCTATCAATCCCACGAAGACAAATAAACCCATAAAAACCCCCAAAAACCATTAAAAACCATCAGATACCATAAAAACCATAAACACGCGTTAACAACCCCTAAAAACCCTAAAAAACACTACAAACCATAAACAATCATTAAAACCCTAAACAAGACTTTAAATAGATATATAAACACTAAAAATGTTAAATAAACCCTAAAAAATCCAACAAAACCCCTAAAATAACAACATAAACCAAAAAACGCAACATAAACCCAAAAAACGCGACATAATCTCTAAAAGCACTACATAAACCCTAGAACTGTAACATAAACCCTAAAAACACAACATAATCCCTAAAAAACACAACATAAACCTTAAAAAACGCTACATAAAACCAAAAAACACAATATAAACCCTAAAACACTCCATGAACCCTAAAAATGTTACATAAACCCTAAAAAATGAAACATAAACGCTACATCACCACTAAAAACTCCACATAATCCCATAAAATGCAACATATACCCTAAAAAATTCTACATAAAACCCATACCCTAAACACGCTACATAAACCCTAAAAACGTTACATAAACCCTAAAAATGGTACATAACATCTAAAACCGCTATCTAAACCCTAAAAACACTACATAAACACTAAAAGTGCTACATAAACTCTAACAACGCTACATAAACCCTAAAAAATTCTACAAAAACTCTAATGACACATTATAACCCTCAAAAATATTAATCCCAATTATACCATAACATAAAAACTTAAACCCTAATAAACCCCTAATAAACTCTATTAATCAATAAAAACACCTTATAATCCCTAATATCCTAATAAACTCTACTCAACCCTAATAAAACCCCAAAAATATCTAATAAACTCTAATAAATGATAATAAAACCTAATAAACCCTAAAAACATGTTAAGAAAACCTAAACAACCCTTACCAACACTAATAGACACTAATACACACTAATAAACCCTAATAAACCCCAAACAAACCCTAAAAGACCTAATAAACCATAAATAATGCCAAATAAACCCCAATAAACCTTAAAAAACCTTAACACGCCATAATAACCCCTAATAAAACCCTACAAAACGCTAATAAAGAAAATAAATGCAATTATACCTTAAAAAATCTCTAGAAACCCTGATAAACTCTAATATAACCTAATAAACCCAAAAAATGCTCAAAAACAATAAAAAAATGATCACAAACAATATAAATGTTCTATATTATCTAACAATTCCTAAAATCACTAATATAACCTAATAAACACAAAAAACGCTAATATACATTAAAAATACCCAGAATCCCTAATAAACCATAATAATCTCTAATATAACCAAAGAAACTCTAAAACACTCACAAACAAAAAAATGCTCACAAACAATAAAAACAAACTATATTTTCTAAAAAGACCTAACAAACACTAATATAACCTAATAAATCAAAAAAACTAATAAACCCCTAACAAATCCTAATAAACCCAAAAAAATCCTTAATAAACCCTAATTAAAACAAATAAACCCTAATAAAACCATAATAAAACAATTAAAATCCCTTCACAACCCTAATAAACCTTGACACACCATAACAAAACCTAATAAAACCCAACTAAACCCCAATAAACAAAAAAACGCAAATAAGCCATTAAAAAGCCCTAGAAACCCTAACAAACCCTAATAAACTGAACCTAACCTTATAAACCCAAATAAAACCTCAAAGATATCGACTCACCCCTAATAAAACCCTAGAAATACATACTCAACCCAAATAAACCTTTACACACCATAATAAACCATAATAAACCCCACTAAACCCTAAAAAAAGCAAATATACCATTAAAAAGCCTTAAAACCCATAATAAATGATAATAAAACCTAAAAATGCTTAAAAGTGCTATTAAACCCGAATAAACACTACTAAACACTAAAAACCCTAATATTCCCACTTAAAAATTAATAAACCATATTGAAACATAATAAACTCTAATAAATCCTAAACATACCCAAATATACCATAATATACCATAATATACCATAATATACCCTAATAAACCCAACTCAATCCTAATAAAACCCTAAAAATACCTAATAAACCCTAATAAACCTTGACACACCATAATAATCCCTACCAAAATCCAAATAACCCCAACTAAATCCTAAAAAAATGAAAATATACCATTAAAAACCCCTAAAACCCTAAAAACCATAATAAATGTTAATAACACCTAAAAATCCTAAAAAATGATAGTAAACCCTAAAAATACCTCTAATAATAATAGTATTAATAATGCATGTGCATGTGCATATGCATGTGCATGGTTTAAATAATAAATCATAAAGCACGTGCATTTACATATGCATGTGCATTTTCAGGTGAATGATAATAAATAATAAATTATAAATAATAACGCAAGTGATTTGCATGTGTATGTGCATGTGCATGTGAATGATAATAAATAATAAATAATAACACCCATCCAAGTGTATGTGCATGTGCATGTGCATGTGCATGGTAATAAACAATAAATAATAACAAAGTCCACATGAGTTTGTATTTTCATGTTAATGATAATAAATAATAAATAATAACACATGTGATAATAGAATAATGCAAGTGCATTGTGTGTTCACGTGCATGAGAATAAATAATAGCTACACCTGTTATAATAGAATAACGCAAGTGCATTGAATTTTCATGTGCATAGTAATAAATATTATATAAAAACACACATGTATGTGCTTTTACATGTAATGATAATGATAATGATGCATGCACGTGCATGGTAATAAATAATAAATAACAACGCACGTGCATGTGAATTTGTATTTTATGATACAAACAACAAGAAGAATAATAATAATAGAATAACGCAAGTGCATTGCATGTGCACGTTCATAATAGTAAATAAAAAATAAAAAAATAGTAAATAAGAATGCACATGCATGTGCATGTGAATTTGCATTTGATAATAATATTAATAATACTAATTGTAATAATAATAATAACAATGCATACATCTCCATGGTAATAAATAATAAATAATAACACACATGCATGTGAATTTTCTTGTGATAATGATAATAATAATGATAATGACAATAATAATAATAATAATAAAAATTGTGATAATAATAATAATAATAATAATAATAATAAAAGAATAATACCAGTGCATTGCATATACACGTGCATGGTAATAAATAATAAATAATAATGCACATGCATCTGCATTTTCATGTGATGATAATAATAAAAATAACAGTAGTTGTAGTAGTGATAATAGTAGTAGTACCAATGCATGTGATAATAGAATATTGCAAGTTCATTACGTGTGCACGTGCATGGTAATAAATAATAACTCGCGAGCATTGCATTTTCATGTGATGATGATGACGACGATGATAATAATAATAATAATAATAATAATATTATTATTATTATTATTATTATTAATAATTATAACAATGCATGCGATAATAGAATAACGAATGTGCATTGAATGTGCGTGTTTATGTATTTGCATGTGCATTTTCATGTGATGATAATAACAATAACAACAATAACAACAACAACAACAACAACCACAATAATAATAATAACCATAAGATTAACAACATATGTGATAATAAAATAACGTGTGTGGATTGCACATTCATGTGCATGATAATAAAAAATAAATAATAATTCACGTGCAAGTGCATGTGCATGTGCATGAGATGATAATAATAAAAATAATCATAACAATAATAATGATAATAAGAACAACAACAACAACAACGCTTGTGTTAATAGAATAACGCACGTGCATTTCATGAGGAGTGCATGATAATAAATAATAACTCATAGCGCACGTGATGATAATAATAACACTAATTGTAATATTAATAACAATACCACATGTGATAATAGAATAACACACATGTATTGAATGTGCGCGTGTATGGTAATAAATAATAACGCATGTGCATTTAAATTTTCATTTGATGATAACAACAATAATAACAATAATAGTAATAATAACAATAAAAATAAAAATTCATGTGATAATAGAATAATGTAGCTGCATTGCGTGTGTGCGTGCATGGTAATAAATAATAATGAACGTGCATGTGCATTTTCATGTGATGATGATAATAATAATAGTAATAGTAATAATAATAATAATAATAACAACAATAACAACATACGCACATGCATGGAAATAAATAATATATAATAAATAATAAATAATAATGCATGTGCATCTGCATTTACATGTGACGCTATGAATAATAATAATAATAATAATAGAAATAATGATAATGATAATAAATATAATGATAAAAATGATAATGATAATAATGATAATAATAACGTGGGTGATAATAGAATAACACACGCCCTAACTAACCCTAACAAAACATAACAAACCCTGACAACCACTAATAACCCCTAAGAACCACTAATAAACGCAAATAACACCTGAAACCTACTTTTAAACCCTAAAACCCTAATAAACACTAATAGATCATAACAACCAATAATAAAGCCTAAAAACCCTATTAGACACTAATAAATTCTACAAAATCCCTAAAACCCCTGATATACAATAAAAAACACTATTGAACCATAACAAAACCTAATAATAACTAAAAACCCTGTCAAATCCAGAAAAACACTACATAACCCATCAAATATTAGCCTACAAAACCCTACAAGCCACTAATAAACCCTAACAAACCCTAAGAACCCTATAAAAAATCGTAAAAAACCCCAACAACCCCAAATAAATCGTAACAAATCCTAACAATGACAAATAAATTGTAACAAACAGAAACAAACCATAACAAACCCCTAATAAACTGCAATAAACCCTAACAAATCCTAATAAACCATATTAAATTTTAATAAACCCAAATACACATTAATAAACCCTAATAAATAAAATAAACCCTAATATATCCTAAATAACCCTAAAAAAGTTTGATAAACCCTAGAAAAAGCTATCAATGCCTATAAAACCCAATAAAACCCGAATAAAAAATAAAAACGCTAAAAAACCATAACAAATCAAAAAGAACATTAATAAACACAAAATAACCCTAATAAACCCTAAATAACCATAATAAACTCTAAAGAACACTAAAAAACCCTAAAGATCTCAAAAAACGCTAAAATAAATTACATAAACCCTAAAAACTACTATAATACCCAAACAAACCCTAAAACATACTAAAAAACCCTAATAACTCCTATCAATCCCGAAAAAACAAATAAACCATTAAAAACCCCAAAAAACCCATTGAAAACCCATCAAATACCATAAAAACCGTAAACACCGGTTAACAACCCTTAAAAACCATAAAACCACTACAAAACATAAACAACCATTAAAACCCTAAAAAATGAAACAAATAGATACATAAACCCAAAAAATGTTACATAAACCCTAAAAATGCAACATAAACCCCAAAAATGCAACATAAACCCAAAAAACGCTACATAAACCCGAAACCACTAAAAACCATAGAACTGTAAAAATACCCTAAACAACGCATCATAATCATTAAAAAACGCAACATAAAACCAAAAAACAAAACATAGACCCAAAAAACACTACAAGACCCTAAAAACGTAGCATAAACCCTAAAAAATGCAACATAAATGCTACATCACACCCAAAAACACTACATAAACCCTGAAAACACAACATAAACCCTAAAAAATGCTACATAAAACCTAAACCCTACAAACGCTACATAAACCCTAAAAACGTTACATAAACCCAAAAAAATGCTACATAAAACCTAAAACCAATAACTAGACCCTAAAAGTGCTACATAAGCACTAAAAATGCTATATATACTCAAAAAACGCTACACAAACACTAAAAAATTCTACAAAAACCCTTAAGACGCTTTAAAACCCACAAAAATATAAAACACTAATATACCATAATATAAAAAATTAAAATTTATTAAACCCCTAATAAACTCTAATAATCCCTAAAAATGCCTTATAATCCCTAAAAACCCTAATAGACTCTACTCAACTATAATAAAACCCCAAAAATACCTAATAAACCCTAATAAAAATATAATAATACCTAATAAACCCTAAAAACACGTTAAGAAAACCTAAACAACCCTAACCAACCCTAATAGACACTAATGAACACTAATAAACCATAATAAACCCTAAAAATCCCTAATAAACCATAAATAAATCCAAATAAACCCTACTCAACCCTAAAAACCTAAACACATCATAATGACCCCTAATAAAACCCTACAAAACCCAAATAATGAAAACAAGTGCTAGTATACCATAAAAATTTCATAGAAACCCTGATAAACTCTAATATAACCTAATAAACCCTAAAAATGCTCACAAACAATAAAAAATGATCACAAACAATAAAAACATGCAATATTACATAAAAAGACCTAAAAACACTAATATAACCTAATAAAGACAAAAATGCTAATATAACTTAAAAATACCTATAAACCATAATAAACCATAATAAACTCCAATATAACCTAGGAAACCCTAAAAACAGTAACAATCAAAAACAAAACACTCACAAACAATAAAAAATTCTATTTTATCTAAAAATACTTAACAAACACAAATATAACCTAATACGACAAAAAAACTAATAAAACCGTAACAAACCCCAATAAACCCTAAAAATCCCTAATAAACCTTAATAAAAACTAATAAACCCTAATAAAACCATAACAAAACCCTAAAAACAGCTTCTCAACCCAAATACACCTTGACACACCATAATAAAACCTAATAAAACCAAACTAAACCCCAATAAACAAAAAAACTCAAACAAACCATTAAAAAGTCCTAGAAACCCTAATAAACCATAATAAATTCTAATAAAACCTAATAAACCATAAAAAATTCTCACAAACACTAAAAACAGACTAATAAAACCTAAAAAGTCCTAACAAACCCTCATATATATGAACAAAAACTAAAAAACACTCATATACCCTAATAAAAACAGTAACAAACCCTAGTAAACCCTAAAAATCTATAAAAACCCCCAATATACAAAACTCAACCCAAATAAACCCTAATAAAACCCTAAAGATACCTACTCAACCATAATAAAACCCTAAAAATAACTACTCAACCCTAATAAACCGTAACACACTGTAATAAACCATAATCAACCCTAATAAACCTTAGCAACGGTCACAATTCTTAACATAAAAACAATGAAGTTGACATTTTATATATACATTATACATAAAGAGACATTTAATTAGATCAAGAGGTATTTCCATTAATGAAAGTTTGGGTCGTTACAATCTTTCCCCCTTAAGAAATTTTTCCCTCAAAATTTCCTTTTCCCATAGTAAAACAGATGTGGGTAACTCTACTTCATCATTTCCTCCGATTCCCACATCGCTTCTTCAAACTTGTGGTTTTGCCACAAAACCTTGACAAGGGGCATTGGCTTATTTCATAGAACTTGTTCTCTATGATCTAAGATCTTCACTGGTTGCTCCTTGTAAGAAAGATCATCCTCTAACTATACCACCTCTGAATAAAGTACATGTGAAGGGTCTGGTATGTACTTCCTTAAGAGGGATACATGAAAGACATCATTTAACATGGCCATGGTAGGTGGAAGTTCTAGTTTATAGGCCACAACCCTGATATGATCAAGAATATCGAAGGGGTTTATGTACCTTGGACTTAACATCCCTTTCTTTCAAAACCTCATGACCTTATTCAATGGAGATATGCATAGAAATATCATGTCTCCAAATTTAAACTCAAGGTCTTGTCAACAGTTATCTGCATAACTCTTCTTTCGACTCCGGGATGCCTTGATATGATGTTGAATGGTTTTCACCTTCTACACCATTTCTTCAACCATTTCTAGTCCAAGCAGCTTACGCTCACCGACCATATCCCAACATGCCAGTGTTCTTCACCTTTTCCCATAAAGGGATTTATATAGAACCATTTGTATGCTCGAGTGGAAACTGTTATTACATGAGAACTCAACCAGAAGAATATGTTGATCCCATCCTCCTTCAAATTTCATTGAGCATGCTCTTAAAATGTCCTCAAGTATTTTGATAGTACGTTCTAATTGGCCACTAGTTTGAGGATGATAGGCCATACTGATGTTCAGTTCAGTATTCAAAGCATGTTGAAGACTGTTCCAAAACATAGAGATGAATCTTGGATCTCGATCAGACATAATAGATGGTGGTACTCCATACAGCCTTACCACTTCCCTGATATATATCTCTACCATTTGATCCAATGTAAAATCCTCCCAAATAGCATTGAAGTGTGCAGCCTTTGTAAGACGATCCATAACAACCCATATTGCATTGTTTCCATTGGATGTATTCGGAAGTCTGGTGACAAAGTCTAGGGTGATGTTCTCCCATTTCCATTCTGGTATAGGAAATGGTTGCATCATCCACTTAGACATCTACCTCTCTGCCTTCACATGCTGACACACCATGCACCTTGATGTATATTCAGCGAACTTCTTCTTCATATTACCCCACCAATAATGCTCTGTGAGATCTCGATACATCTTTGTGTTTCCTGGGTGAATAGAGAAATTTTAACTATGTGCATCATCAAAAAGTTCCTTCTTTAGCTCCGGACTTGAAGGAACACATAGTCTTTTCCCAAATCTAACAATTCCTTCTACATTAACATTAAACTACGAGGATTTCCCTTTTTCGATAGCTTCCACTTTTTCATGAATTTCCCACATCATCTTTTTGAGAATCTTTTAACCTTTCCAAAAGTGATGGTTGAGCAGTCATTTGTGAAAGGATTGATGATGTTCCCTTCTTTATGATTCCCATGTCCATCCTCATAAAATCTAAAAATATTGTATCCTTTTCAATTCTTTTCAATGATAGAATCGCTGGGTCCTTTCTACTTAGGGCATATGCCACCTTGTTCGCTTTCCCAGGGTGGTAATAGATTGAGTAGTCATAGTCTTTGATCAGCTCTAACCATCTTCATTGGCGTATATTAATCTCTTTCTATGTGAATATATATTTGAGACTCTTTGCATTCGTCACTCCAAGAAAAATTTACTCCCTTCCGATTTAGCTAGGTAAGAGGGTTGGAAAATCGTGATAAATTTCTCACAAATCGTCGATAATATCTAGCTGACCCCAAGAAGCTACGGATATCTTTTACCGATGTTGGCCTCGACCATCCTTTAATTTCATCTGTTTTGGATGGATCCAAATATATCCCATGGCTTGTGATGATATGTCCCATGAATGATACCTCCTTCAACTAGAACTCACACTTTCTGTACTTTTCATAGAGCTTCTCCTTCCGCAAGGTCTCTAGTACCATTCTTAGATGCTCCTCATGATCCTACTTGATTTTGGAGTATATCTGAATATCATCTATAAAGACTACCACAAATTTGTCAAGGTAATATCTAAAGACTCTATTAATCATGTCCATAAAGATTGCAGGAGAATTGGTGAGTCTAAAAGGCATTACTATGTATTCATAGTGCCTGTATCTTGTACAAAAATCAATCTTGGGGATATCTTATTTCATCAAAATTACTTGATAATATCATGACCACAAATCCACCTTGGTGAAGTATTGTGTTCCACGTAGCTAATCGAACAAGTAATCAATTTTTGGGATAGGATACTTGTTCTTTATCATTATTTTGTTGAGCTCACGATAATCGATGCACAGGCGTATTGACCCACCCTTCTTCTTGACAAAGAGGACTATTGCACCCCATGGTAAAGCCCTTGGGCATATAAACCCTTTATCCCGATTCTCCAGTAGTTGTTTCTTTTAACTCCTCAAGCTCCACAATATCCATTCTATATAGAGTTTTGGATATTGATAATTCATCTGGTATAAGTTCATTTGAGAATTCAACATCTCTTCTATGAGGAAGACCAGAAAATTCCTCCGGAAACACTTCAGAAAATTCCCTCACAATAGGCATGTCTTCAAGGATGGTTTCCTCCTAATATTCAATCATATGAGCCAGATACGCATGCTCATAGGGCAGTAATATCTATTCTTGAGATGATTGAACTAAAGAAGATTCATCTTCCTCTTTGCACTTGTAAAGAATCAGGGGTCGATTTTCCACATGGAGAGTGATTTCCCTGTCATGGAAATTTATGTTTGCTCTATATAAAGAAAGACAATTAATGCCAAGAATGAATCAAATTTCACCATAGGGAGTATGAAGAGGTTTTCCGGGAAGTTCAATCAACAGATTATGACAGGGGGGAGTTATATTCATGGGATTCAATGATTTCCCCATTTTCCATACTCACCAACATCTTCACTTCCATGATTTGTGGTGGTGCTGGGATTGTTATACTAAAATTTCGAGATATAAAAGAATGCGTAGAACCTGAATCAAAAAGTACATTTGCTATTATTGAATGAATAACTTCGTACCTATCACTACTTCATTGTCGGGGTTCAATTTGGCAGTAGTGATGGAAAAAGATCACCCTTGCTTCCTTGGAGGTTGTTGGTTGCCTCCGAAAACCCTTGGCTTAGGGCAGTGATTTGCAAGATGCCCTGGTTCTTTGCAGTTGTATCAATGAACCACATGTTGAGGTTGGAACGAAGCGTTCCTATCCTCTATCATAGTCGTGGTTCTTTTTTGCCGACAGTTAACAGCCAGGTGCCCTTCTCTTCCACACCTATAGCATTTTCTTGTACCCTTAAATCAATTTTTAGGGTTCTTCTTTCCGCACCTTTGGAAAGTGGGGTGATGGGTCTTCTTAACACCGTTTTATTTATCCATCGGTCTGCCAACATTGAATTCCACCTTATTATTCTTTTCCTCATGATACCCCTGATATTCTACAATCTCCATTTTGACCTTGAGGGAACATCAGACAATTTTCTCAAAGTTGTTGAAGTCCTTGATAGCCAACGCTTTCCGCATGCTAGGTTTCAGCCCACTAAAGAAGATATTAACCTTGAATTTGGGGGTAACGACAAATCCGGAAGTATATCTTGAAAGCCTTGTGAAGTTTTCCTCGTACGCTCCAATAGATTCGTCAACTTTTTTGCTTTAGGGAAAAGAAGCCCCTCTCCCTCTTAAGCTGGAGGGTGTGCGGAAAATATTTATCGAAAAACAACTTCTGAAAATCCTTCCATTTCAACACCTCAATCGCCTCCTCAGGATTTGTATTTTTGATCAATGTCCACCATTGATCAGCTTCACCCTCTATACGATAAGCATCCCGGAAAACCTTTTTTTGTTCAGAACATTGATCGATAGAGAAGATATTTTCAATGGAGTTGATCCATTGTTCAGTGATTGAGGGATCAGATAATCCATTAAAAGTAGGAGGCCTTTATCTCATGAAGCTCTCAAAAGCGACTAGTTCTTTATTAAGGGAGGGGGGAATTGAACGTTTCTCTTGACCCATGTTTCTATTAAAATCTTGAGTTAGTTGAGAGAGAAGCATGAAAAATTTCATGATTACCACTCTCATTGGATTGGGAATCTCATTAGTACAGTCATCACATTGATCTTCACATCGGTTGTTAGCCCGAGTCCTCCTATTTCCGGCCATTGGCTGGAATAAAAGGAATGTTAGGGGTAACACATAAAGGGTAATACGAGGAAAAAACTGATGACATATAAATAAATTTTATTTCCTTAACATATGAATCTATTGGCATCATTCTATGTTATCCATGATCTACATTCTAACATATATTCTTAGGGCATTTTTTGTCCATTAATAATGATTCATACTAAGTTTGTGAATTTACCAATGAATATCCCCCAGGAGTGTCAAAACCAAGAGTGCAGCAAGGCCCATTATCATGCACTAGTTCTCATTCGAGTCTAGCTCTAAGCGGTGTTTTTGGGTTTTACCCCTACGATACATATGTGCCAGAGCCGCCTTTACCTGCTTGTATCCAGACAAGGATGTATTTGCGTGATAAATCACTTAATCAATACTCACCAAAACATAGGGATGTTTTTATTTATGTTAGTATTGTCTCTAAGGCTTCACCAGGGTTTTCTAATCGTAATCCCAATAATAAATAAACATATCCTCTGATACCAACTATGACAACCCTTATTTTTATTACACAATTAAACATAATTTATTACATAAACTTCACTTGATACAACATAAAAGATTCAGAGGTCTAGTGTCTTTGGGTACTAGTATCATTACATAACAACTTAAAACATGAAATACATCATCATTATTGAAAACATTCTTTACATGACCACTACATTGCCTCATACTTAGCATTTCATGGGATAACCTGAGGACATGCATAAGTAAAGGGTGAGATATAAATCCCAATAAGGGAATAATCATTGAATAACATGAGGAATAAAATACATGTTAGATAATAGTAATATCAATAGAGAACAAGAGAATCATGAACATAAAGGCATGATAATGCATGATAATTATAACATGGAAATGTCGCAACAACACTTAACATGGAATTTGCATGGGCCAAGGATCATTTCACATGGAGCATGAGTAAATCCTCATTGCACATGAAGAATGAGAAAAATCTCATTTCACTTGAATTACCATGAGTAAATACCCATTGAACATGAAGTATCATGATACTATACTTCACCCAATGCATTGGAGTGCTATAAGGGATCACCCTTCTTAAACATTAAATTTCATTCACAAGTGTGCCACCTAGATCATATAACATGGATTCATAAATATCATCATTTATTCCACGATAAAGGAAAGTGGAATTAATAAATTAAACTTTATAATCAGTAAGTAAATGTTCATAAAGGTGAATACCCTTTATAGAGAAATGGGCATGGTATTTACTACACAATGACGTTGGCTTGGAAAATCAGTGCAATTTCGGCAGCGTAACAGTGTGATGTAAGAATTCATAAAAAAAATTGCTGATGAGAGAGAGAGGGTTTTCTCATCATATTTACATGACATTGATAGTAATGGGTTCATATAGATACATGTCCCAACAATTATAATGGAATTTAGATTCATGATACAAAATAATTGCTTGAATGTAAATGAGGAGAGAGAAATTTCTTTCGGAATTTTAGCATATTAACAGGTCTACATGGGAGGAATTTAATGAGAGAGAATGGGGTCTCCCATAATTCAAACATAAATAGTGAGGTATGGGGGAGGTTCGAAACCATACCCCAACATTTATTATTGAAATTAAAAGGGCATAACAACTTAAAGAAAATTGGACAAAAATGAGAAACGAAGAAAAAACCCTTACATGGAAGTGAGCTTCCAAAATCTTGATAGAGGCTTAAGAGAGGCTTCTAGGGAGATTGGGTCACCTTGGGAAGATTCTAGAGAGAGTAGGGAAGAGTTTGGTTGAGTTCCAAATGCTTTGAGTGTGGAGGAAGTGGGAGCTTGGTTGGGTTTATATAAGAAAGATGAGGGAATCCTTTATTATTTAGGCTTGGAACCCTCATTAAACTAATCTAAACCCCAAACTAGCCCATGATTTTTACCTAGGTTTTTGGAAAAGGGAATTGGAAAAAAAATTATATGGCCAATGTACTAACATCTTAAAATAATGGGGTTACTTGTGTGGAGGTGAGTCACACTCCCAAGGAAAACAATTTAAAAAGACAAGATGTTTAATAAGTCTTGAAGGGTCCATTAATGCTTTGTATAATAATTAAAAAAAACCCAAAATCAGATTATTTTAATGGTAAAACATATATTGGCCAAACATAAATCTTATAGTATTTTATTACATCACTATTGGGTCATTATGATGTCATAAAACACATTGTATATTTAAATTTTATTTAAATTTTCCCAAAAATTTGACTCTCAGAAAATTATGAAAAATTCACTATTAGGTAATTTCGACATCCTAATTCCAGAAATAATATTTATTTTCTCAAAATAATTTTCTAAATATGTTAATTTTCACTTTTAAAATAAAAGCCGACATTTAACCAAAATTCACAGGTTTTGACAAAAATGACTTTCGAACCTTAATAAAAATTACAATTGCATTCATAAAATTATATGATCATTTATATTTAATAAAATTAAAAATAATAATAATAATAATATTTTATTAAAATATTATTTAATTCAAAAATCCATTAATTCATCAAAATAGATTTCTTAGTAGAACTTTAACTTAAAATAATATTTGAGCTTTGCAAACTATTTAAAAGGTAAAAATAATGAAAGTTTATTCATTGTTATAAAAAAAAATTATGTACATAACCATAGTGATAATGTCTTGTCACATAACCCCTTATAACACCGGCATACGACTGAAGAGTAAGGTGTGTGATGGTGACAGACTCTGGGGGTGGATCAGATAACATTGCTCAGGTGGTAATCTCTATTAACTTCCACTTCTCTCATAGGCGGTCCCGCTAGAGCTTAACATATTCAAGCTTAGCTTGGGATTGGTCAAGAGGGAAGCCCAAAGATGCAACCCCCTTTCCAATCTCTAACAAATGGGATTTGTATGCGGCACATCTACTTGATGAGGTCATGGCTTCCATTGTCTGAGTAAATTGGATTCATTAAAGCCCAATATTTATACTAATAATGTGATCACTGTTTAAGGTCTATATTAGCAATGGTCACAATTCTTAACATAAATCCAAAGAAGTTGACATTTGATATAAAAATTTTACCTAAAGAGACATTTTATTTGATCAAGATGGATTTAAATTAATGAAAGTTTGGGTTGTTAAAATCTTCCCCCCCTTGTGAAATTTCTCCCTCGAAATTTCATTTTCCCACACTAAAGAAGATGTGGGTAACTCTGCTTCATCATATCCTCTGATTCACACATCGCTTCATCAAACTTGTGGTTTCGACACAAAACCTTGACGACGGGCATTATCTTATTTCTTAGAACTTTTTCTCTATGATCTTTGATCATCACTGGTTGCCTCTCATAAGAAAGATCATCCTCAAACTGTACCACCTCTGAAGAGAGTACATGTGAAGGGTGTGGTATGTACTTCCATAAGAGGGATACATGAAAGACATCATGTACCTTGGCCATGGTAGGTGGAAGTGCTAGTCGATAGGCCACAACCCTGACATGATCAAGAATCTTGAAGGGTCCAGTGTACCTTGGACTTAACATCCCTTTCTTTCCAAACCTCATGACCTTCTTCCACGAAGATACGCATAAAAATACCATGTATCCAAATTTAAACTCAAGGTCTCATTGAAGGTTATCTGTATAACTCTTCTATCGACTCTAGGCTGATTTGATATGCTGCTGAATGGTTTTCACCTTCTTCACCATTTCTTCGACCATTTCTTGTCCAAGTATCTTATGCTCAGTGAACTCATCCCAACCCACTGGTGTTATGTACCTTTTCCCATAAAGGGATTCATATGGTGCCATTTGGATGCTGAAGTGGAAACTGTTATTATAATAGAACTCAACGAATGGAAGATGTTGATCTCATCATCCTTTAATGTCCATTGAGCATGCTATCAACATGTATTCAAGTGTTTGGATAGTCTAATCGGATTGGCCACCAGTTTGAGGATGATAGGCCGTATTGATGTTCAGTTCAGTATTCAGTGCATGTTAAAGATTCTTCCAAAACATAGAGGTGAATCTTGGATATCGATCAGACACAATAGATAGTGGTACTCAATGCAACCTTACCACTTCCCTGATATATATCTGTGCCAGTTGATCCAATGAGAAATCCTCCTGAATAGCAATTAAGTGTGCATCCTTTGTAAGACTAATCAAAACAAACCAGATTGCATTATTGCCTTTGGATGTATTTGGAAGTCCAGTGACAAAGTCCATGGTGATGTTCTCCCATTTCCATTCTGGTATGGGAAATGGTTGCATCATCCCCTTAAAATTTTTCCTCTCTACCTTCACTTGCTGACAGACCTGGAACCATGATGTATATTCAGTGATCTCCTTATTCATATTATCCCACCAATAATGCTCTCAGAGATCTCGATACATCTTTGTGTTTCCTGGGTGAATAGATAAATTTGAACTATGTTCATCATCCAAAAGATCCTTCTTCATCTCTGGACATGATGGAACACATATTCTTTTCCCAAATATCACAATTCCTTCTTCATTAATATTAAACTCAGAGGATTTAATTTTTTCGATAGCTTCCACTTTTTTTTAAATTCCCACATCATCTTTTGGAGCTTCTTTTAACATTTCCATAAGTGATGGTTGAGCAATTATTCGTGAAAGGATTGATGATGTTCCCTACTTTATGATTCCCATGTCCATCCTCATCAAATCTAAGAAGATTGGATCTTTTTCAATTCTCATCAGTGATAGAATCGTTGGGTCCTTTCTACTTAGGGTGTCTACCACATTATTCGCATTTCTAGGGTGGGAATGGATTGAGCATTCATAGTCTTTGATCAGCTCTAACCATCTTTGATGGGGAATATTATGCTATTTCTATGTGAATATATATTTGAGACTCTTGTGGTCAATATATATCTCATATTTCTCCCCATAGAGATAATGCTGCCAGATTTTTAAGGCAAATATCACAGCTGCCAACTCCAGATCATGAGTTGGATAGTTTTGTTCATGAACATTCAATTTCCTTGAAGCATAGTCAATGAATTTGTCAATTTTCATCAACACATATCCTAGGACCCTCTTCGAAGCATCACTGAATACCACAAAAATTTCTCCACTTGTGGGTAAAGTTAGCACATGTGCAGTGATAAGCCTCCATTTCAACTCCTTAAAGCATTATTATAATTCATCACTCCAAGAATACTTTACTCCCTTCTGAGTTATCTTGGTAAGAGGGTTGGACGATTGTGAGATATTTCTCACAAATCGTTGGTAATATCCCGCTAACCCCAAGAAGCTATGGATATATATTACCGATGTTGGACTCGTCCATCCCTCAATTGCATCTGTTTTGGAGAGATCCACAGATATCCCATTTCTTGTGATGATATGGACCAAGAATGATACATCCTTCAACCAGAACTCACCCTTGTTGTACTTTTCATAGATCTTATCCTTCCGCAAGGTCTCTAGTATTGTACTTAGATACTCCTCATGATCCTCCTTGGTTTAGAGTATATCAGAATATCATCTATAAAGACTACCACAAATTTTCTGAGGTAATATATAAAGACTCTATTATTCATGTCCATGAAGTTTGCTGGAGCATTAGTGAGTCTTAAAGGAATTACTATGAATTCATGGTGCCCGTATATTGTATGAAAAGTAGTCTTGGGGATATCTTCCTTCTTCACAATTACTTGATAATATCCCGACCGCAAATCCTCCTTGGAGATTTATTTTGTTCCACACAGCTGATCGAACAAGTCATCAATTCGTGGGATAGGATACATGTTCTTTATCATGATTTTTTTGATCTCATGATAATCGACGCACATGCGCATTGACCCATCCTTCTTCTTGAAAAAGAGGATGGCTTCACCCCATGGTGAAGCCCTTGGGCGTATAAACCCTTTATTCAGATTCTCCTGTACTTGTTTCATCAGATCCTCAAGCTCCACAACATCCATTCCATATGGAGTTTTGGATATTGGTAATGCCCCAAGTATAAGTTCAATTGGGAATTAAACGTCTCTTCTAAGAGGAAGACCAGGAAATTCGTCGGGAAACACTTCAACAAATTCCCTAACAATAGGCATGTCTTCATGGATGGTTGCCTCATTAGACACAATCATCTGTGCCAGATATGCGTGCTCATAGGGCATTAATATCCACTCTTGAGATGATGGAGCTAAAGAAGATTCATCTTCTTCCATACACTTGTAAATAATCGGGGGTATATTTTCCTCATGGAGAGTGATTTCCCTCTCACGATAATTTATGTTGGCTCTATATAAGGAAATAAAATCCATGCCATGAATTGCATTAAATTCCACTAGAGGGAGTATGAAGAGGTTCTCCGGGAAGTTCAATCCACAGATCATGAAAGTGGATGAGTTATATTCATGGGATGCTATGATTTCCCCATTTGTTGTACTCACCGACATCTTCACTTCCATGATTGGTGGTGGTGCTGGGATTGTTCTACTAATCTTTTGAGATATAAAAGAATATGTAGAACCTGAATCAAAGAGTATATTCTCTATTGTAGAATGAATAACTTGCGTACCTGTCACCACTTCGTTGTCGGGGTTCACTTCAGTAGTAGTGATGGAAAAAGTTATCCCTTTCTGCCTTGGAGGTTGTTGGTTGCCTCCGAAAACCCTTGGATTAGGGAACTGATTTTCAATATGACATGGTTCTTTGCAGTTGTAGCAATGAACCACGCATTGAGGTTCAAACGTAGCGTTCCTCTCCTCTATTTCAGCCGTGGGACTTTCTTTCCAGCAGTTAATAGCCATGTGCCCTCTTCTTCCACAACTAAATCATTTTCTGGTAACCTTCAGGCAATTTCTAGGGTGCTTCTTTCCACACCTTTAGAAAGTGGGGTGCTAGATCTTCTTGGCACCATTGGATTTATCCATCGGTCTTGTAGAATTTAATTCCACCTTACCCTTATTGTCCCCATAATAGCCATGAGATTCTCCGATCTCCATTTCGACCTTGAGGGAACATCAAACAATTTCCTCATAGCTGTCGAAGTCATGGATAGCCAATGCGTTCCGCATTATAGGTTTCATCCCAACAAAGAAGTGGTAAACCTTGCATTTTGGGGTAAGGACAAAGCCGGAAGTGTATCGTGGAATCCTCGTGAAGTTTTCCTCGCACGCTCCAGCAGTAAACTTTTTTCTTGAGGTCATGGAAGTCCATCTCCATCTTAAGCTGGAGGGTGCATGAAAAAATTTTATCGATTTTTTTTTTTGGAAATCCTTCCATTCCAATGCCTCGATATCCTCCTCAGGCTTCGTATTTTTGATCAAAGTCCACCATTTATCATCCTCACCCTCCATACGATAAAAAACTTGGAGAAACATCTCTTGTTCAGAACATTGAAGGATAGATAATATCGTTTCAATGGATTTGTTCCATTGTCCAGCGATTGAGGGATCAGATGATCCATTAAAAGTAGGAGACTTTTGTCTCATAAAGATCTTGATGGTGACTTTTTCTTTATTGGGGGGTTGAATGTTCCTCTTGCCCATATTTCTATTCAAATCTTGAGTTATCTGAGAGAGAAGCATGACAATGTTAACACGATTCCCACTCCCATTGGATTGGGCATCTCATTAGTAAAGTCATCACATTGATCTTCACATCGGTTGTTAGCCCAAGTCCTCCTATTACCGGCCATTGGCTGGAATAAAAGGAATGTTAGGGGAAACACATAAAGGGTAATACAAGGAAAAACTGATGACTTATAAATAAATTTTATTTCCTTAACATATGAATCTGTTGGCTTCGGTCTATGTTATCCATGATTTACATTCCAACATATATTCGTAGAGAATATTTTTGTCTCTTAATAATGGTTCATACTAAGCTTGTGAATTTACCAAAGCATATCCCAAGGAGTGTCATAACCAAGAGTTCAGCAAGGCCTGTTGTCATGCACCAGTTCCGGTTCGAGTCTAGCTCAAAGCGGTGTTTTCGGGTTTTACCCCTAGGGTACGTCTATGCTAGAGCCGCCTCTACCTTCTTGTAACTAGACATGGATGTATTTGCTTGATAAACCTCTTACTCAATACTCACCAAAACATAGGGATGTTTTTATTATACATATTCTTGTCTCTAAGTCTTTAATAGGTTTTTCAAATCCTAATTCCAAAAATAACTAAGCCTATCCTCTGAGACCAACTATGACAACCCTGCTTTTTATTACACAATTAAACATAATTTATTACATAAACATCACTTGATACAACATATAATATCGAAAGGTCTGGTGTATTTTGGGCTTAGTATCATTACATAACAACTTAAAACAAGAAATAAATCATCTTTATTGAAAAACATCCTTTACATGTACACTAAATTCCCTCGTACACAGCATTGCATGGGATAACCTGATGACATGCATAAGAAAATGGTGATCTATAATTCCTAGTAAGGGAATAATCATGGAATAACATGAGGAATAAAATACATGTTAGATAATAGGAATATCAATAGAGAACAAGATAATCATAAACATAAAGGCATGATAAAGCATGACAATCATAACATTGAAATGTGGCAACAACACTTAACATGGAATTAGCATGAGCCAAGGCTCATTGCACATCGAGCATGAGTAAATCCTTATTGCACATGAATTATGAGTAAAACATCATTGCACTTGAATTATCATGATTAAACACCCATTTCACATGGCGTATCATGATACTATACTTCAACCTATGCATTGGAGTGCTATAAGGGTGCACCCTTCTTAAACATTACAATTCATGCATAAGTGTGCCACATGGATCATATAACATGGATTCATAAAACAACATCATTTATTCCATGATAAAGTAATTTGGAATTAATAAATAAAAGTTATAATCAATAAGTAAATGTGCATAGAGGTTAATACCCTTGATTGAGAAATGGGCATGGTATTGTCTACACAATGACATTGGCTTGGAAAATCGGTTCCATTTCGGCAGTGTAATGACGTGACGTAAGAACTCATAAAAAAATGGTTGATGAGAGAGAGAGGGGTGCCTCATAATATTTACAAGACATGTACAGTAAGGGGTTCATATAGATACATGTTCTTACAATTGTAATGTAATTTTTATTCTAGATACAAAAGAATTTCGTGAATGTAAATGAGGAGAGGGAAATTCCTTTCGGAATTTCAGCATAGTAACGAGTGTACCTGGGAGGCATTTAATGAGAGATAAAGGGTTCTACCATCGTTCAATCATAAAGATGGAAGTATGTGTGAGGTTTGAAACCATACCTCTACATTTATAATTTAAATTAAAAGGGCATACCAACTTATATAAAATTGGACAAAATTGAGAAAAGAAGAAAAAACCCTTACTTGGAAGTGTGCTTCCATATGCTTGAGAAAGGCTTTAGAGAGGCTTCTTGGGAGCTTGGGGAACCTTGGGGGGATTCTAGAGAGAGTAGGGCAGAGGTTGGATGAACTCAAAAGGCTTTGAGTGTAGAAGAATTGGGAGCATGGGTGGGTTTATATAAGAAAGGTGAGAAAATTCTTTATTATTTATGTTTGGGACACCTCACATTAAACTAATCCAAACCACAAACCAGCCCATGTTTTTTGCCCGGGTTTTTGGCAAAGGGAAGTGAAAAAAAAATTATAAGGCCAAAGTCCTAACTTCTTAAAATAATGGGGTTGCATATGTGGAGGTGAGTCACACTCCCAAGGAAAACAATTTAAAAAGACAAGATGTTTAATAAGTTTTGAAAGGTACATTAATGCTTTGTAAAATAAGTCAAACAAACCCAAAATAAAATTATTTTAATAGTAAAACATATATTGGCCAAAAAAATCTTATAGTATTTTATTACATCACTGTTGGGTCATTATGATGTCATACAACACATTATATATTTAAAAAGTATATAATGTCTACCCAAAAATTTGACTGTCTCAGAAAATAATGAAAAATTCATCATTGGGTAATTTAGATGTCCTAATTCCAGAAATAATTTTTTTTTATCTAAATAATTTTCTAAATATGTTAATTTTTACTTTTAAAATAAAAACCGACATTTATCCAAAATTCACAGGTTTTGTCAAAAATGGCTTTCGAACCTTAATAAAAATTACAATTGCATTCATAAAATTATACGATAATTTATATTTAAAAACAATTAATTTAATAATAATAATAATATTTTATTAAAATATTTTTTAATTCAAAAATACATTAATTTATTAAAATAGATTTCTTAGTTGAACTTTTACTAAAAATACTATTTGTGATTTAAAAACTATTTAGAAGGTAAAAATAATGAAAGTATATTCATTGTTATATAAAAAATAATGTACATAACCACAGTGCTAAGGTATTGTTACATAACCTCTTATAACACCCACATAAGACATAAGAGTAAGGTATGCGATGGTGACCGACTCTTGGGGTGGCCCAGATAACATTGCTCGGGTGGTACTCTCTATCGACTTCCACTTCTCTCATAGGCGGTCCCGCTTGAGCTTAGAACATTCAAGCTCGTCTTGGTCTTGGTCAAGAGCGAATCCCAAAGTCACAACCTTCTTTTAGAGCTCTGAAAAATGGGCTTCGTCCGGAGCACGTCTACTAGATGAGGCCATCGCTTCCTTTGTTTGAGTAAATTGGATTCATTAAAACCCTATATTTATACTAATCCTGTGATCACTGTTCAACGACTATATTAGCAACGGTCAAAATTCATAACATAAAACCAAAGAACATTACATTTTATATAAAAATTTTACATAAAAAGACATTTAATTAGATCAAGAGGGATTTCCATTAATGAAAGATTGTGTCGTTATAATAATAACACATGTGACAATAGAATAACGCAAGTACATTGTATTTGCAGGTGCATGATATTAAATAATATATAATAAACCACGTGCATGTGCATTTACATGTAATGATAATGATAATGATGCATGAAAGTGCATGGTAATACATAATAAATAACAACGCATGTGCATGTGCATTTGTATTTGATGGTACAAACAAAAATAATAATAATGATAACAATAATAATAATAATAATAATAATAATACAATAACAAAAGTGAATTTCAGGTGCACGTGCATAATAGTAAATAATAAATAAATAATAATAAATAATAATGCACATTCATGTGTTTGTGAATTTACATTTGATGATAATATTAATAATACTAATTGTAATAATAATAATAATAACGCATGCACGTGCATGGTAATAAATAATAAATAACAATGCACATGCATGTTGATTTTCACGTGATAGTTATAATAATAATGATAATGATAACAATTATAATAATAATAATAATAATAAATGTGACAATAATAATAATAATAAAAGAATAATACAAGTTCATTGCATATGCACATGCATAGTAATGAATAATAAAAAATAACACATGTTAATCAACATTTTCATGTGATGATAGTAATAATAACAGTAGTAGTAATAATAGTAATAGTAGTGGTGATAATAGTAGTAGTACCAATGCATATGATAATATAATATTACATGTGCATTAAGTCTGCATGTGTATGGTAATAAATAATAATTTCCATGCATTGCATTTCCACATGGTGATGATGATGATAATAATAATAATAACAATAATATTATTATTAATATTAATAATAACAACGCATGTGATAATAGAATAATGCACATGCATTTAATGTGTGTGTATGTGCATTCACATGGTCATTTTCATGTGATTATAACAACAATAACAATAACAACAACAACAAAAACCACAATAATAATAATAACAACTCATGTGATAATAAAATAACATGTGTTCATTGCATGTGAATGTGAATGGTAATAAAAATATAATAATAACTCATGTGCATTTTCATGTGCATGTGTATGATATGATGATAATAATAATAATAACGGTAATAATAAGTTATAGTTGTTTGAAAAAACAGCAGACAAGACAAAAATGCTAGCAATGGGGTCTCAAAAAACCTAACAGATCACTGAGTCACTGAAAAAGGTACAAATTCTTCTGTGGGTTTCCATTTCTGATCCGTTAATAGTCAAACTGAATCTCATTGAACGAACTACTATAAAATAGGTTCTGCATGCCGAAGAGTCACACAGATCAGAATTTATGCCCATTTTAATAAAAAATTTACAGGGATACGTACACAGAAATGGATTTCTGGAGGACTTATGATGGGTTTATGGGATTTTAGGGTATTAAACATTACTTTAGTTATTTTCATGTCATCTTTATTACTAGATCTCTTTGCTACTTTTTATTTGATATGTGGTAGAGCTCAAACGGACCACCGGAGCGAAAGTTATGGCCGTTTGAAGTTGGACTTTTTATTGAGTGGTATAACTAATTCATCTTATATTTCATTAATATTCTCATAGTTTCTACTAATCTTGGTCCTCACTCATCTCACAATATTCAATTTGACTGGCCACAACGCTCAAACGGACACCCTAAGGAGAATTTATGCCTATTTTAGTGAGTTGTGGGTTTCTTAGGTTTTTAGGCGCTATGAGAGTTGCTCAATTTAAAACGACAATAACTTCTACTACTTGTGTCCATTTTAGCTCTACCACATATCAAATCGAATATTGTGAAAATACACACACTCTGGTAACCACTTCAACACTTTCTAACATTCTTCAACCCCCAAAAAGACCCAAAATCCTTTGAGATGGTCAAAAGATTGTCTTCTCGTGTCCGTTTTGCAATAACTTCCTCTATGGGTGTCCGTTTTGCCTCTACCACATATCAAATTGAAGCTAGTGACTAGACCTACACGCCCATGACCACTGAAGCACATTATTTCTTCCTTGAAAGCCCAAAAAACTACTTAAACCCGCCACAAGACCATAACTTCTACTTCAGAAGTCCATTTTTCTTCTACCATATATCAAATCGAAGCTTTGGACTAGATCCACACATCTGTGACCAATAGGAACACCTTATCACCTTATTAAGTTCCCAAAAGGTTCTTAATTCCTTAAAATGACCATAACTTCTACTTTGGATGTCTGTTTCACCTCTACCACATATCAAATTGAATCTTGCGACTAGCTCTACACATCTGTGATAACCATGAACAACTAAATAACCCAAAAAAATCATGAAAAACCTCATAAACACTAAAACTTAGTAAAATCATGAAAACCCCTTAAAACCCTAACAAACCCTAACAAACACTAATAAACCATAAAAAACCCTAACAAACCCTAACAGACCCTAACAAACCCCAAAACCCTAAAAAACATAAAAAATCCTAAAAACCCCTAAGAAACACTAACAAACCCTAACAAGCCCTAACAAACCCCAAGAAGCACTATTAAACCCCAATAAACCCAAAAAAACCCGAAGAAACCCTAAAAACCCCCTATGAAACCATAAGAAACCCTAAAAAAACCCTAAAACCCTAAAAAACCCTAATCAAACCTAAGAAATGCTAACACACCATTATAAACCCTAAAAAATACATAGAAACCCTAGCACACCCTGAAAAACCCCAACACACCCATAAAAAGCCCAAAATAATATTAGAAACCCTTAGAAACCGTAGCACAGCCTTAGAAACCCTAACCCACCCATAAAAACCCTAACCCACCATTAGAAACCCTAACACACCCTTAGAAACACTAACAAACCCTTAGACACCCTAAATCATTCTAATGAGAACTAATAAATTTTAACAAACCCTACCAACCAATAATAATCCTTAATAAACACTAATAAACCCAAAAGCCCACTACTAAACCCTAATAAACACTAATAAATCATAAAAAACCCTAAAAACCCTATTAGACCCCAATAAAAGCTACAAAATACCTAAAACCCCAAATATACAACAAAAATGCTACTAAATCATTCAAGACGCTAATATTCACAAAAAACACCTAACAAACCCGGCAAAACCTAAAAACACCCTAAAAACCCTAAAAACCCAAAAAATCCTAAAAAACCCTAATAACCCCGAAAACACCTAAAAAATCCTAAAAACCCTAAAAAATCCTAAAACCCCCAAAACAAGAAAAAACTGAAATAACTGGAAAAAAACCTACAAAATTCTAAAAAAACCTCAAAAAACCTAAAAAACCTCAAAAAACGCTAAAAACACTAAAACCCCCTAAAACGTTAAAAACCCTAAAAAGCATAAAAATACCTAACAAAACCATAACCAACCCTTTGAATCCAAAAAACCCTAAAACTCGCAAGAAAACACTAAAACCCTCAAAATAAACCCTAATACACCATAAATAACCTGAAAGAACCCTAAAAACCCTAAAGAACCACTAAAGCCACTAACAACGCTACATTTTTTTGATAAAATAACAACCCTACAAAAACCCTATCAATAGCTTCAAAAAATCAAAAAATGATTCAAAACCCAAAAAAACGCAACAAAACCCCAAAAACACTAAAATAGACCCAACAAAGCATAAAAAATCCAAACACATCCATAAAACCCAAAACACGCATAAAACCCCAAACAACTCAAACAAACCGTAACAAACCCTAAAAACCCTAACAAAATCTAAAAAACCCTAACAACCACTAATAACCCTTAAAAACCTCTCATAAACCCTAATAACCCCTAAAACCCACTATTAAAGCCTAAAAATCCTAATAAACACTAATAAATTGTAATAACCTATAATAAACCCTAAAAAACTCTATTAGACCCTAATAAATGCTGAAAAATCCCTAAAACCCAAAATTTGCAATAAAAAACACTATTAAACCATAATAAACCCTATTAATCACTAAAAACCCAAACAAACCAGACAAAACTCTACAAAAACCTACAAATAATACCCTACAAAGCCCAAAAACCCACTAATAAACCTTAACAAACCCTAATAACCCCAAAATAAATCAAAACAAACCGTAACAACCCCAAATAAATCGTAACAAATCCTAACAGCACCAAATTAATCATAACAAACTAAAACAAACAGTAACAAACCCCTAATAAACCGCAATAAACACTAAAAATCATAATTAACCCCAATAAATCATAATAAACCCAAATACACATTACTAAACAATAATAAATAAAATAAACCCTAATAAATCCTAAATAACCTTAATAAAGTTTGATAAACCCTAGAAAAAGCTATTAATACCTATAAAAGCCCAATAAAACCCTAATATACAATAAAAATTCTAATAAAATGTAAAAAATGCTAATGAACACTAATAAACCCTTAAGAACACTAATAAACCCTAAATATCCATATTAACCTCCAAAGAACACTAAAAAACCCTAAAAACCCAAAAAATGCTTAAACACATTATATAAACCCTAAAAACCGCTACAATACCCAAACAACTGCTAAAACACAATAAAAAACCCTAACACCCACTATCAATCCCAAAAGAACAAATAAACCCATAAAACCCCAAAATAATCATTAAAGAGATATCATATACTATACAAAACAATAAACACTAGTTAACAACCCTTAAAACACTAAAAAATCACAAACAATAAACAACCATTAAAACCCTAAAAAAGGATTCAAATAGATACATAAACCCTAAAAACGTTACATAAACCCTTAAAAATGAAACAGAAACCCTAAAAATGCAACAAAAACCAAAAAACGCAACATAAACCCATAAAACGCTACATAATCCCAAAAAGCACTACATAAATAATAGAACTGTAACATAAACCCTAACAAACACAACATAAACCCTAAAAACTACAACATAAACATTAAAAACACTATATAAAAACTAAAAACACAATATAAACCCTAAAAACACCACATGAACCCTAAAAACGTAACATAAACCATAAAAAATGCAACATAAATGCTACATCACCCCTAAAAACGCTACATAAACCTAGAAAACGCAACATAAACCATAAAAAAATGCTACATAAAACCTAAACCCTAAACACGCAATATACACCCTAAAAACGTTACATAAACCCTAAAAATGATACACAAAATCTAAAACTGCTAACTAAATACTAAAAATGCTACATAAACACTAGAAATGCTACATAAACTCTAACAACGCTACACAACCCAAAAAAATGATACAAATCCCTACAGATGCTTTAAAACCCTCAAAACTATTAAACCCTAATATACCATAATATAAAAAATGAAACCCTAATAAACACCAAATAAACTCTAATAATCCCAATAAAAACCATATAATCCATAAAAACCCTAAGAAACTCTACTCAACCCAAATAAAACCCCAAAAATACCTAATAAACCCTAATAAATGATAATAAAACCTAATAAACCCCAAACACTCATTAGGAAAACCTAACCAACCCTTATAGATACTAATAAACCCTAATAAACCACAAAAAACCCTAAAAATCCCTAATAAACCATAAATAAAGCCAAATAAACCCTACTCAACCCTAAAAAACCTTAACACACCATAATAACCCCTAATAAAACCCTACGTAACCCTAATGATGAAAAAAATTCCAGTATACCTTAAAAATACCTAGAAACCCTGATAAACTCTAATATAACCTAATAAACCCTAGAAATTCTCACATACAATAAAAAATGATCACAATTATTAAAAACATGCTATATTACCTAAAAAGACCTAAAACACTAATATAACCTAATAAAGATAAAAATGCTAATATACCATAACAATCCCTAGAAACCGTAATAAACCATAATAAACTATAATATAACCAAAGAAACCCTGTAAACACTAAAAAACAAAATTCTCAAAAACAATAAAAAAACATTGTATTATCTAAAAAGACCTAACAATCACTAATATAACCTTATAAAACAAAAATATCTAATAAACCCCTAACAAACCCTAGTAAACCCTAAAAGTCCCGAATAAACAATGCACATGCTTGTGCATTTGCAAGTGATCACGATAATAATAATGATAATGATAATAATAATAATAATAATAATAATAATAACTGTGATAATAATAATAATAATAATAAAAGAATAATACAAGTGCATTGCATATGCACGTACATGGTAATAAATAATAAATAATAACGCACGTGCATCTACATTTTCATGTGATGATAGTAAAAATAAAAGTAGTAGTAATAATATTAGTAGTGGTGGTGATAATAGTAGTTGTACTAATGCATATGATAATAGAATATTGAATGTTCATTACGTGTGCATGTGTATGGTAATAAATAATAACTACCATGCATTTCATTTGCATGTGATGATGATGTTGATGATAATAATAATAATAATAATAATAACAATGCATGTGATAATAGAATAAATCACGTTCATTGAATGAGCATGTATGTGCATTTGGATGTGCATTTTCATGTGATGATAACAACAACAACAACAACAACAACAACAACAACAATAACAACAACAACAACAACCACAATAATAATAATAACAACGTCTATGATAATAAAATAATGTGTGTGCATTGAATCTGCACGTGCAAGGTAATAAAAATATAATTATAACGCACGTGCATGTGCATTTTCATTTGCATTAGATGATGATGATGATGATAATAATAATAATAGTAATAATAAGTTATTGTTGTTCGAAAAAACAACTGACTGGAAAATGATAATAATAACGCATGTGCATGTGAATTTTCATTAGATGATGATGATAATAATAATAATGCATGCACGTGCATGGTAATAAATAATAAATAACAACTCACATGTATGTGCATTTTCATGTGATAATGATAATAATAATGATAATGATAATGATAATAATAATAATAATAATAATAACTGTGATAATAATAATAATAATAATAATAATAAAAGAATAATTCAAGTGCATTGCATCTTCACGTACATGGTAATAAATAATAAATAATAATGCACGTGCATCTACATTTTCATGTGATAAAAGTAATAATAAAATTAGTAGTAATAATAGTAGTAGTGGTGGTGATAATAGTATTAGTACTAATGCATATGTTAATAGAATATTGCTTGTGCATTACGTGCGCATGTGTATGGTAAACAATAACAACTCTCGTGCATTTCATTTTCATGTGATGATGATGATGATAATAATAATAATAATATTATTATTATTATTAACAATGCATGTGATAATAGAATTACGCATGTTCATTGAATGTGCATGTAAGTGCATTTGGATGTCCATTTGTATGTGATGATAATAACAATAACAAAACAACAATAACAACAACAATAACAACCACAATAATAATAATAACAATAATAATAACAACGCATGTGATAATAAAATAACATGTGTGCATTGCATGTGCACGTGCATTGTAATAAAAATATAATAATAATGCGCGTTCATGTCCATGTGAATTTTCATTAGAAGATGATAATAACAATAATAATAATAGTAATAATAATATAGTTGTTTGAAAAAACAACAGACAGGACAAAAGTGCTAGAAATGGTGTCTTGAAAAACCAAACAAATCACAAAGTCATTAAAAAAGGAATAACTTCTTATTCAGGTGTCCATTTCCACTCCGTGAAGTGTCAAACTAAATTTCATGGAACGAACTATGATAAAAAGAGGTGCCAGAGGCCGAAAAAAGACAAAAATCAGAAGTTATGACCGTTTTAAGAAAAATTTGACAGGGATCCAGACATGGAAATGGAGTTTTGGAGTCCTTCTGATGGGTTTTTGGGATTTCAGGGTCCCAAAAATGACTTGAACATTGTTCAAGTTATCCTTATGTGTATATATCTTCATTTCCTTCGATTTGTTATGTGGTAGAGCTCAAACAGATAATCAGAGTGAATGTTATGGCCATTTGAAGTTGGCCTTTTTTTGGAGTGGTATAACTAATATAGCATCTGTTTCATTGATCTTCTCACAGTTTTGATTAGACATGGTCCTAACTCATCTCACGAGCTTCGATTTTACTAGTCACAATGCTCAAACAGACACCCGAAGGAGAAGTTATTCCTATTTTAGTGAGTTGCAGGTTTCTTAGGTTTTTAGGCACTATGAGGGTTGCTCAATTTAAAATGACAATAACTTCTACTAAGTGTGTTCATTTTGGCTCAACCACATATCAAATAGAATATTATGAAAAGATACACACTCTAGTAACCACTATAACCCTTTCTGACATTCTTCAACACCCCAAAAGACCCAAAATCCCTTTGAATGGTCAAAAGATTGGCTTCTGGTGTCCGTTTTGCAATAACTTCTTATATGGGTGTCCATTTATCCTCTACCGAATATCATATCGAAGATTGAGACTATACCTACACTTCTATGACCACTAAAGCACCTTCTCAAATCCTTGAAGTCCCAAAAAGGTACTTAAACCCTCCAAAAGACCATAACTTCTACTCCGGGAGTCTGTTTTGCCTCTACCATATATCAAATCGAAGCTTTCAACTAGATCTACACATCTGTGATCAATAGGAACACCTAATAACGTTCTTAAAGATCCAAAAGGTCCTTAATTCTTCCAAATGACCATAACTTCTTCTCTGGGTGTCTGTTTCACCTCTACCACATGTCAAATTGAAGCTTGCGACTAGCTCAACACATCTGTGACAATCATGAACAACTAAATAACACTAAAAAACCATGAATAACACCATAAACACTACAAACCATTAAAAACCACTCAAAACCATAAAAAACTCTAATAAACACTAACAAACACTAACAAATCCTAACAAATCCTAACAAACCACAAAGAACCCGAAAAAATATAACAAACCCTAAAAAACCTTAACAAACCCTAACAAGCCCTAAAAAATCCCAAGAAGCACTAAGAAACCCCATTAAACACAAAAAACCTGAAGAAACCCAAAAAACCCCTAAGAAACCATAAGAAACCCTAACATAGACCTAAAAACCCAAAAAAACCCTAACAAAACCCAAAGAAAACCTAAGAAACACTAACACACCCTTAGAAACCCTAACACACCATTAGAAACCCTAGCACACCCTTAGAAACCCCAACACACCCATAGAAACCCTAACACAACCTTAGAAACCCTTAGAAACCATATCACACCCTTAGAAACCCTTACCCACCCATAAAAACACTAACCCACCCTTAGAAACCCTAACACACCCTTAGAAACCCTAAAAACCCTTAGACACATCTAAATCACTCTAATAAGAACTAATAAATCCTAACAAACCATGCCAACCAATAATAAAGCATAATAAACCCAAATAAATACTAAACCCACTACTAAACCCTTATAAACACTAATAAATACAAATTAACCCTAAAAATCCTATTAGGCCCCAATAAAAGATAAAAAAATACCTAAAAACCCAAATATACAAAAAAAGCTATTAAACTATTCAAAATGCTAATATTCACAAAAAAACCCTATAAACCCGAAAAAACCTGACAAAACCCTAAAAAACCATAAAAACCCAAAAAACCCTAGAAAACCCTAAATACCCTAAAACCCCCAAAAAAAACCTAAAAACCCTAGAAAACACTAAAAAACCCTAAACCCCCTTAAAATCTCAAAAAACCTAAAAAAGTCAAAGACAAATCTAAAAACCCTATAAACCTCAAAAAACCCTCAAAAAACCCTAAAAACCAAAAAATAACTAAAAATACTAAAAACCCCTAAAAAGCCTAAAAATGCTTAACAAAACCCTAACCAACCCTATGAAACCCTTAGAAACCCTAAAACCCCCCTAGAAAACCCTAAAAACCTCAAAAGAAACCCTAATACATCCTAAAGAACCCTAAAACCCCTAAAAACCCAAAAGAACCACTAAAGCCACTAACAACGCTACATAAAACCGTATCAATTGCTACAAAAACCTGAAAAATGCTTCAAAACACAAAAAACACAACAAAACCCAAAAAAATGCTAAAATAACCCTAACAAAGCATAAAAATCCAAACACACCCATAAAACCAAATGAAACGCATAAAACCCCAAACAACTCAAAAAAATCGTAACAAACCCTAAAAAAAACCTAACAAACCCTAACCACCACTAGTAACCCCTAAGAACCACTAATAAACCCTAATAACACATAATAACCAATTTTAAACCCTAAAAACCCTAATAAACACTAATAAATCGTAATAACCTGTAATAAACCCTAAGAAAATCTATTAGACCCTAATAAACACTAAAAATCCTTAAAACACCTAATATACAATAAAAATACTATTAAACCATAATAAATGCTAATAATCACTAAAAACCTAACAAACCTAAAAAAACGCTATAAAAATTTCCCAATAATAGCCTACAAAACCCTACAACCCACTAATAAACCCTATAAACCCTAATAACCCCAAAAAAATCTAACAAATCCTAAAAACCCCAAAAAGTCCCTAATAAACAAACCATTACAAACCCCTAATAAACCCCAATAAACCCTTAGCAAACCTCTACTAAACCCAAATAAACCCATAACAAATCCTAAAAACGCTAAATAAATTGTAACTAACTGAAAAAACCCTAACAAACCCCTAATAAACCCCAATAAACACTAACAAATCATAATAAACCCAAATAAATCGTAATAAACCGAAATACGCGTTACTAAACCCTAATAAATAAAATAAACCCTAATAAATCCTAAATTACCCTAAAAAAGGCTGATAAACCCTAGAAAAAGCTATTAATGCCTACAAAATCCCAATAAAACCCTAATATTCAATAAAAAGTGCTAATAAACTATAACAAATCCTAAAGAACACTCATAAACCCTAAAGAACCCTAATAAACCCTAAAGAACCATATTAAACTCTAAACAACATTAAAACCCCTAATGAACCCAAAAAAATCTAAAACACATTATATAAACCCTAAAAACCGCTAAAATAACCAAACTAACCCTAAAGCACACTAAAAACCCCTAACAACCCCTATCAATACCAAAAAAACAAATAAACCCATAAAACCACCCCAAAAATCATTAAAAATCCTTCAGATACCATAAATACCATAAACACCCGTTAAGACCCCTTAAAAGACTACAAACCATAAACAACCATTAAAACCCTAAAAAAGGCTTCAAATAGATACATAAACCCCAAAAATGTTACTTATACCCTAAATATGCAACAAAAACCCTAAAAACGCAACATAAACTACAAAGCGCAACATAAACCCAAAAACGATACATAAACCCTAAAAGCACTACATAAGCCTTAAAACTATAACATAAACCCTAAAAAACACAACTTAAACCCAAAAAACGCAGCCTAAACCTTAAAAAACACTACATAAAACCAAAAAACACAATATAAACCCTAAAAACACTTCATGAACCCTAAAACATTACATAAACCTTAAAAAATTCAGCATAAATGCTCCATCACCATTAAAGACGCTACATAACCCAAGAAAACAAAACATAACCCCCAAAATATGCTAAATAAAACATAAACCCTAAACATGCAACATAAACCCTAAAAACATTAAATAAACCCTAAAAATGATACATTGAACCTATAACAGCTAACTAAACCCTAAAAATTCTACATAAACACTAAAAATGATACATAAACTCTAACAATGCTACAAAAACCCTAAAAAATGCTACAAAAACCCTAAAGACGCTTCAAAACCCTCAAAAATATTAATCCCTAATATACCGTAATATAAAAAATTATACCCTAATAAACCCCTAATAAACTCTAATAATCCCTAAAAACACCTTATAATCCCTAAAAACCCTAATAAACACTACTCAACCCTAATAAAACCCCAAAAATACCTAATAAACCCTAATAAATGATAATAAAACCTAATAAACCCTAAAAACACGTTAAGAAAACCTAAACAACCCTAACCGACCCTAATAGACACTAATAAACACTTATAAACCCTAATAAAAGCCCCAAAAAACCCTAAAACGCAATAATAAACCATAAATAAATCCAAATAAACCCTACTAAACCCTAACAAGCCATAACACTCCATAATAACCCCAAATAAAACCCTAAAAACCCTAATAAAGAAAAAAAATGCTAGTATACCTTAAAAATCCCTAGAAACCCTCCTAAATTCTACATAACCTAATAAACCCTAAAAATGCTCACAAACAGTAAAAAACGGTCACAAATAATAAAAATGCTCTATATTACCTAAAAAGACCTAAAAACACTTAAATGAGAAAATAAAGTCAAAAAAATACTAATATACTTAAAAAATCCCTAAACACCCTAATAAACCATAATAAACTCTAATATAACCTAAGAAACCCAAAAAATGATATCAAATAAAAAACAAAATGCTCATAAACAATAAAAACACGCTATATTATCTAAAAAGACCTAACAAACACTAATATAACCTAATAAAACAAAAAAACTAATAAACCCCTAACAAACCCTAATAAACCCTAAAAATACCTAATAAACCCTTATAAAAACTAATAAACCCTAATAAAACCATAATAAAACCCTAAAAATACATTCTCAACCCAAATAAACATTGACACACCATAATAAAACCTAATAAAACCCAACAAAACCCCAATAAACAAAAAAATGCCAACAAACCATTAAAAGACCTAGAAAACCTAATAAACCATAATAAATTCTAATAAAACCTAATAAACCATAAAAAATGCTCACAAACACTAATAACACACTAATAAAACATAAAAAGTCCAAACAAACGCTCATATATATTAACAAAAACTAAAAAACACTCATATACCCTAATAAAAACTGGTACAAACACCAGTAAACCCAAAATATCCCTAACAAACCCTAATAAAACCTACTCAACCCTAATAAACCCTAATAAAACCTTAAAGATTAATACTCAACGCTAATAAATCCCTAAAAATACCTATTCATCCCCAATAAACCTTAACACACCATAATAAACCATAATAAACCCCACTAAACCCTAAGAAAGCAAATATACCAAAGAGCCTAAAACACCTAATAAATGCTAATAAAACCTAACAAAGCATAAAAGTGCTAATAAACCCTAATAAACACAACTAAACACTAAAAACCCCTAATATATCCTCTTAAAAATTAATAAACCGTAATGAACCATAATAAACCCTAATATATCCTAAACATACCCAAATATATCATAATATACCATAACAAACCCAACTCAGTCCTAATAAAACCCTAAAAATACCTAATAAACCCTAATAATCCTTGACACACCATAATAAACCCTAATTAAATCTAAATAACCCCCACCAAACCCTAAAACAAGCTAATATACCATTAAAAACCCTAAAACCCTAACAAACCATAATAAATGTTAATATCACCTAAAAATCCTAAAAAATTCTAGTAAACCCTAAAACTACCTCTAATAATAAAAGTAGTAATAATGCATGTGCATGTGCATATGCATGTGCATGGTTTAAATAATAAATAAAAACTCACGTGCATGTGCATATGACTGCTCATTTGCATGTTAATGATAATAAATAATAAATAATAAATAAAAAAGCAAGTGAATTGCATGTGTATGTGCATGTGCATTTGAATGATAATAAATATTAAATAATAACGCACATACAAGTGCATGTGCATGTGTATGTGCATGTGTATGTGCATGTGTATGGTAATAAACAATAAATAAAAACCAAGTCCACATGAATGTGTATTTGAATATAAATGATAATAAATAATAAATAAACACATGTGATAATAGAATAATGCACGTGCATTGTGTGTGCACACTACTACAAAAACAACATTTATTAGTGCTAGAAAAGTTCATTAACAGCGCTAAAAAGAATTTTTAATAGAGGAGAGGATATAGGGGTGTCCCTTTTATCAGCGCTTTGAAAATAGCTGATAAAGGCTCCTTTTATCAGTGCTACGAAAAGCGCTGATAAAAGACCCCTTTACCAGTGCTTCTAAAAAGCACTGATAAAAGTCAAATAAAATAAAAAATATTTATATAATGCATGGAGGGGGAGCTTTTAATAGAGCTTGACCCCCCCTATCAGCGCTAGGCCGACCCCCTCAATCTCTCTCGCGTGCTGCCCTTCTCGCGCATCCCCTAGACGCACGCACCTCCTTGCTTCCACCCGAACTCGAACCCGTGACCTCCCCCCTTGCGTGCCTGTACCTTTACCAATAATCCATTTCGTTTTTTCTCTATTTAATGATATATCTATTTATTTATATATATAGTTATATTTATTCATATATTAATATATATTCATATTAATATAAATATATTTAGTTATATTAATACATATATGTTTATTCATATATTAGTATATATATTCATTCTTCTATTAATATATTTTTATATTAATATATTTTTTATTCATATATTTATTTTTATATTAATATATATTTATAAGATTTGTTTTAAATACATTTATAAAATATGTTTTTTACATGTGTTTATAAATTAATTAATACATACATATATACAACACACACACACACACACATATTTACAAATAAATACATATATATGTATTTTTGAAAAGTCATAGAATGTTAAAATGACCATAACATCTAATCTAGAATCCTATTTCAACTCCACAACAAGTCCATTCGAAGAAAATGAAATAATCATCGTTATGATATGTGGTACGGGCCTAACGGACATCCGGATCAAAAGTTATACTTGTTTGAATGTTAAAAAATCGGGGTATCCCAACTAAAGCCACTGACAACGCTACATAAACCCTATCAATTGCTAAAAAAACCCAAAAAATGCTTCAAAACCCATAAAACGCAACAAACCCCAAAAAATCATAAAATAACCCTAACAAAGCATAAAAAATCCAAACACACCCATAAAACCAAAAAAAACGCATAAAACCCCAAACAATTCAGACAAACCGCAACAAACCCAAAAAACCCTAACAAAACCTAACAAACCCTAACAACCACTAATAACCCCTAAGAACCACTAATAAACCCTAATAACCGCTAAAACCCACTATTAAACCAAAAAACCCCTAATAAACACTAATAAATCGTAATAACATGTAATAAACCCTAACAAACTCTATTAGACCCTAATAATCACTACAAAAGCCCTAAAACCCCTAATATACAATAAAAAACTCTATTAAACCATAATAAACCCTAATAATCACTAAAAACCCTACCAAACCAAAAAAAACACTACAAAAACCTCAGAATAATAGCCTACAAAACCCTAAAACCCACTAATAAACCCTAACAAACCCTAATAACCCCAAAAAAATCGTAACAAACCGTAACAACCCCAAATAAATCATAACAAATCCTAACAACACCAAATAAATCATAACAAACTAAAACAAACCATAAAAAACACCAAATAAACCGCAATTAAATCTAAAAAATCATAATAAAACCTATTAAATTGTAATAAACTCAAATACACGTTACTAAATCCTAACAAACCCTAATAAATCCTAAACAACACTAAAAATGTTGATAAACCCTAGAAAAATCTATTAATGCCTATAAAATCCCAACAAAACCATAATATACAATAACAATTCTAATAAACTAAAACAAATCCTAAAGATTACTAATAAACCCTAGAGAACCCTATTAAACCCTAAAGAACCATATTAAACTCTAAAGAACACTAAAAACAGTAAAGAACGCAAAAAATGCTAAGACGCATTATATAAACCCTAAAAACGGCTATAATACCCAAACAAACCCTAAAATACACTAAAAATTCTATCAACCCCTTTCAATCCCAAAAAAACAAATACTCCCATAACCCCCCCTCCCCAAACCATTAAAAATCCATCAGATACCTTAAAAACCATAAACAACCACTAACAACCCTTAAAACCCTTAAAAAACTACACACCATAAACTACAATTAAAAACCTAAAAAGTATTCAAATATATTTATAAACCCAAAAAACGTTACATCAACCCTTAAAAATGAAACAAAACCCCAAAAAACGAAACATAAACCAAAAAACGAAACATAAACCCAAAAAATGCTACATAAACCCTAAAAGCACTACATAAACCCTAGAACTGTAACATAAACCCTAAAAACACAACATAAACCCTAAAAACGCAACATAGACAATAAAAAATGCTACATAAAACCTAAAAACACAATATAAACCCTAAAAACACTACATGAACCCTAAAAACGTTACATAAACCCTAAAAAATGCAACATAAATGCTACATCACCCCTAAAAACTCCACATAAACCCAGAAAATGCAACATAAACCCTAAAAAATTCTACATAAAACCTAAACCCTAAACACGCTACATAAACCCAAAAAATTTACAAAAACCCTAAAAATGATACATAAAATCTGAAACTAATAACTAAACCCTAAAAACACTACATAAATACTAAAAATGCTACATAAACTCTAACAATGCTACATAGTCCCTAAAAATTCTACAAAAACCCTAAAGATGCTTGAAAACCCTAAAATATATTAAACCCTAATATACCATAATATAAAAAATTAAACCCCAATAAAATCTAATAATCCCTATAAACAACTTATAATCCCTAAAAACCCTAAGAAACTCTACTCAACCCTAATAAAACCCCAAAAATACCTAATAAACCCTAATAAATGATAATAAAACCTAATAAACCATAAAAACACATTTAGAAAACCGAAACAACCCTAACTAACCCTAATGGACACTAATAAACACTATTAAACCCTAATAAACCCCAAACAAACCAAAAAAGCCCAAATAAGCCATAAATAAAGCCTAATAAACCCTACTCAACCCTAAAAACCCATAACACACCATAATAACCCCTAATAAAGCCCTACAAAACCCTAATAAAGAAAAAAAAATGCTAGTATACCATAAACATCCCTAGAAACCCTAATAAACACTAAAAACGGTCACAAATAATAAAAAACGATCACAAACAATAAATATGCGCTATATAACCTAATAATACCTAAAAACACTAATATACCTTAATAATATGTAGAAACCCTAATAAACCATAATAAACTCTAATATAACCAAAGAAACCGTAAAACACTCACAAACAAAAATAGATGCTCACAAACAATAAAAACACACTATATTGTCTAAAAAGACCTAACAAACACTAATATAACCTCATAAAACAAAAAAAAAACTAATAAACCCTTAACAAACCCTAATAAACCCTTAAAATCCCATATAAACCCTAATAAAAATGAATAAACCCTAATAAAACCCTAATAAAACCCTAAAAATACCTTCTCATCCCTAATAAACCTTGACACACCATAATGAAACCTAATAAAACCTAACTAAACCCCAATAAAAAATTCTAACAAACCATTAAAAAGCCATATAAACCCTAATAAACCACAATAAATTCAAATAAAAGCTAATAAACCTCTAAAAATGCTCATAAACACTAAAAACACACAAATAAAACCTAAAAAGTCATAATAACCCCTCATATATATTAACAAAAACTAAAAAACACTCATATACCCAAATAAAAACACTAACAAACCCGAGTAAACCATAAAAATCACTAACAAACCCTAATAAACCATACTCAACCCTAATAAACCCTAATAAAACCTTAAAGATGCCGACTCAACCCTAATAAAACCCTAAAAATACCTACTCAACCCTAATAAACCATAACACACCATAATAAACCATAATAAACCCTAAAAAAATGCAAATATACCATTAAAAATCCCTAAACCCCCTAATTAATGCTAATAAAATCTAACAAAGCTTAAAAGCGCTAATAAACTCAAATAAACACTACTAAACACTAAAAACCCTTTATATACCCTCTTAAAAATTAATAAACCATAATAAACCCCAATAAATCCTAAACATACACAAATATACCATAATATACCATAATATACCCTAATAAACCCAACTCAATCCTAATAAATACTTAAAAATACCTATTAAACCCTAATAAACCTTGACACACCATAATAAACCCTAATAAAATCCTAATAACACCCACCAAACCCTAAAAATGCTAATATACCATTAAAAACCCTTAAAACCCTAACAAACCATAATAAATGTTAATAACACCTAAAAAACCTAAAAATGATAGTAAACCCTAAAAATACCTCTAATAATAGTAGTAGTAATAACGCACGTGCATGTGCATATGCATGAACATTTGCATGTGAATGATAATAAATAATATATTATAAATAATAACACATGTGAATTGCATGTGTATGTGCATGTGAATGTGAATGATAATAAATAATAAATAATAACGCACATACAAGTGCATGATCATGTGCATGTGATAAATAATAAATAATAATTCACATGCATGTGGATTTGCATGTGATAATGATAATAATAATGATAATGATAATAATAATAATAATAATAATAATAACTGTAATAATAATAGTAATAATAATAGAATAGTACAAGTGCATTGCATATGAACGTGCATGGTAATAAATGATAAATAATAATGCACGTGCATCTACATTTTCATATGATGATAATAATAATAACAATAGTAGTTGTAGTAGTGAAAATAGTAGTAATACCAATTCATGTGATAATAGAATATTGCATGTGCATTACGTGTGCATGTGCATGGTGATAAACAATAACGCACATGCATTGCATTTGCATGTGATGATGATGATGATGATAATATTATTATTAATAATAATATTAATAATAACAACACATGTGATGATTGAATAACACGCGTGCATTGAATGTGCGTGTTTACGAATTTTCATGTGCATTTGCATGTTAATTTTCATGTGATGATAATAACTATAACAACAACAACAACAACAACAACCACAATAATAATAAAAACAATAAGAATAACAATGTATGTGATAATAAAACAACGTGTGTTCATTGCATGTGCACGTGCTTGGTAATAAAAAATAAATAATAATGCACGTGCATGTGCATGTTCATATGCATGAGATGATAATAATAATAATAATAACAGTAATAACAATAATAATAATGACAATATCAATACATGTGATAATTGAATAACGCACTTGCATTTCATTTGCAGTGCATGATAATAAATAATAACTCATAGTGCACGTGATGATAATAATAACAATAATTTTACAATTAATAATAATAGCGCATGTGATAATAGAATAACACACATGTATTGAATGTTCGTGTGTATGGTAATAAATAATAACGCACGTGAATTTGCATTTTCATTTAATGATAACAACAACAAAAATAATAATAATAGTAATAATAACAATAAAAATTAAAATGCATGTGATATTAGAATAATGTAGGTGCATTGTGTGTGCGCGTGCGTGGTAATAAATAATAATGGATGTGCATGTGCATTTGCATGTGATAATAATAATAATAATAATACCAAAAAGAACAACAACAACAACAACATATGCACGTGCATGGAAATAACCAATATATAATAAATAATAAATAATATCGCATGTGCATCTGCATTTTCATGTGACAATAATAATAATAATAGTGATAACAATAATGATAATTATAATAATGATAATGATAATAATGATAATGATAATAATGATAATAATAACGTGTGTGATAATAGAATAACACACGTCCTAACAAACCCTAACAAAACCTTACAAACCCTAACAAACACTAATAACCCCTAAGAACCACTAATAAACCCGAAAAACACATGAAACCCACTATTAAACCCTAAAACCCTAATAAAAACTAATAAATCATAATAACCTGTAATAAACCCTAAAACCCCCTATTAGACTCTAATAAACGCTACAAAAGCCCTAAAACCCCTAATATACAGTAAAATACACTATTGAACCCTAATAAATTATAATAATCACTAAAACCCTATCAAACCCGACAAAACACTACAAAAACTTCCAAACCCACTAATAAACCCTAAAAAACCCTAATAGCCCCATAATAAATCGTAACAACCCCTAACAACCCCAAATAAATTGCAACATATCCTAACAACGCCAAATAAATCGTATCAAACTGAAAAAACAATAACAAGCCCCTAATAAACCGCAATAAACCCTAACAAATCATAATAAACACTAATAAATCGTAATAAACCCAAATACACGTTAATAAATCCAAATAAATTAAATAATGTCTAAGAAACCCTAATAAATCCTAAATAACCCTTAAAAAGGTTGATAAACCCTAGAAAAAGCTATTAATACCTACAAAAGCCCAATAAAATGCTAATATACAATAAAAAATGCAAATAAACCGTAACAAAACCTAAATAACACTAATAAACCCAAAAGAACCCCAAAAAACCCTAATAAACCATAATAAACTCTAAAGAACACAAAAACCCCTAAAGAACCTAAAAACGCTAAAACACCTTACATAAACCCTAAAAACCGCTACAATACCCAAAAAACCGTAAAACACACTATAAAACCCTAACAACCCCTATCAATCCCGAATAAACAAATAAACCCTTAAAACCCCCCAAAAAACCATTGAAAACCCATCAAATACCATAAACACCATAAACACCTATTAACAACCCTTAAAAACCCTAAAACCACAACAAACCATAAACAACCATTAAAACCCTAAAAAGGCAACGGATAGATACATAAACCCAAAAAACGTTACATAAACCCTAAAAATGCAACATAAACCCTAAAAACACAACATAAACCCAAAAAAACGCAACATAAACCCAAAAAACGCTACATAAACCCAAAAAACACTACATAAACCCTAGAATAGTAACATAAACCTTAAACCACGCAACATAAACATTAAAAAAATGCTACATTAAACCTAAAAACACAACATAAACCCTAAAAACACTACATTAACCCTAAAAACATTACCTAAACCCTAAAAAATGCAACATAAATGCTACATCACCCCTAAAAACGCTACAGAAACCCAAAAAACACAACATAAACCGTAAAAAATGCTACATAAAACCTAAACCCTAAACACTCTATATGAACCCTAAAAACATTACATAAACGCTAAAAATGCTACATAAAACCGCTAACTAAACCCTAAAAGTGCTACAAAAACAATAAAAATGCTACATAAACTCAAACAACGCTACACAAACACTAAAAAATGCTACAAAACCCCTAAAGACGCTTCAAAACCCTCAAAAATATTAAACCCTAATATACCATAATATAAAAAATTAAACCCTAATAAACCCCTAATAAACACTAATAATTCCTAAAAATGCCTTACAATCCCTAAAAATCCTAAGAGACTCTACTCAACCCTAATAAAATCCCAAAAACACCTAATAAACCCTAATAAATGATAATAAAACCTAATAAACCATAAAAACACAGTAAGAAAACCTAACCAACCCTAATAGACACTAATAAACATTAATAAACCATAATAAACCCCAAAAAATCCCTAAAAATCCCTAATAAACCATAAATAAATCCAAATAAACCCCACTCAACCCTAACAAACCTTAACACACCAAAATGACCCCTAATAAAAACCTACAAAACCCTAATATTGAAAACAAATGCTAGTATACCTTAAAAAATCCCCAAAAACCCTAATAAACTCTAATATAACCTAATAAACACTAAAAACGCTCACAAACAATAAATAAAATGATCAAAAATAATAAAAATGTGCTATATTGCCTAAAAAGACCTAAAAAACTAATATAACCTAATAAAGACAAAAAAAATACTAATATACCTTAAAAATCCCTAGAAACCATAATAAAACATAATAAACTCTAATATAACCTAAGAAACCCTAAAAATGATCACAATCAAAAATAAAATTCTGACAAACAATAAAAACGCTATATTATCTAATAAGACTTAACAAACACTAATATAACCTAATAAAACAAAAAAAACTAATAAACACCAAACAAACCAAAACAAACCCTAAAAATCCCTAATAAAACCTAATAAAACTAATAAACCCTAATAAAACCATAATTACACCCTAAAAATACCTTCTTAATCCTAATAAACCTTGACACATCATAATGAAACCTAATAAAACCCAACTAAACCCCAATAAACAAAAAAACACAAATAAACCATTAAAAATACCTTGACACCATAATAAACCATAATAAATTCTAATAAAACCTAATAAACCATAAAAAATGATTACAAACACTAAAAACACGATAATAAAACCTAAAATGTCCTAACAACCACTCATATATATTAACAAAAACTAAAAAACACTCATATACCCTAATAAAAAACTAACAAACCCTAGTAAAATCTAAAAATCCCTAACAAACCCTAAAAAACACTACTCAACACTAATAAACCATAATATAACCCTAAAGATAACTACTCAACCCTAATAAAACCCTAAAAATAACTACTCAACCCTGATAAACCTTAACACACTATAATAAACCATAATAAACTCCACAAAACCCAAAAAAAACTTATATACACCATTAAAATGCCTTAAAACCCCTAATAAATTCTAATAAAACCTAAAAAGGCTTAGAATCACTAATAAACCCTAATAAACACTACTAAACCCTAAAAAACTCTAATATACCCTCTTAAAAATTAATAAACCATAATGAACGATAATAAATCCTAAACATAACCAAATATACCATAATATACCACAATATGCCCTAATAAACCCAAATAAATCCTAATAAAACCATAAAAATACATAATAAACCCTAATAAACCTTAACACAACAAAATAAACCCTAATAAAATCCTAATAACCCCCACCAAACCCTAAAAAACGCAAATATGCCATTAAAAACCCCTAAAACCCTAAAAAATCATAATAAATGTTAATAACACCAAAAAAATATAAAAAATGCTAGTAAACAATATAAATACCTCTAATAATAATAATAATAATAACACATGTGAATGTGCATATGCATGTGCATGGTTTAAATAATAAATCATAACGCACGTGCATGTGCATATGTGTACGCATTTGCATGTGAATGATAATAAATAATGAATTATAAATAATAACGCATGTGAATTACATGTGTATGTGCCTGTGCATGTGAATGAAAATAAATAATAAATAATAACACAAAACCAAGTGTATGTGCATGTGCATGTGCATGGTAATAAACAATAAATAATAACAAAGCCCACATGAATGTGAATTTGCATGTGTATGATAATAAATAACAAATAATAACACATGTGATAATAGAATAATGCATGTGCATGAGAATAAATAATAATAACACACGTGATAAAAGAATAATGCAAGTTCATTGAATTTTCATGTGCATGGTAAAAAATAATATACAATAACACACATTTATGTGCATTTACATGTAATGATAATGATAATGACGCATGCATGTGCATGGTAATAAATAATTTATAACAAAGCACGTGCCTGTGCATTTTTATTTGTTGATACAAACAACAAAAACAACAACAACAACAACAATAACAACAACAACAACAATAATAATAATTGAATAACGCAACTGCATTGCATGTGCACATGCATAGTAGTAAATTATAAATAAATAATAGTAAATAATAATGCACATGCATGTGCATGTGAATTTACATTTGATAATAATATTAATAATACTAATTGTAATAATAATAATAATAACACATGCACGTGCATGGTAATAAATAATAAATAACAATGCACATGTATGTGGGTTTTCATGTGATAATGATAATAATAATGATAATCATAATAACAATAATAATATTAATAATAATAAAAACTGTGATTATGATAATAATAATAATAGTAATAATAATAAAAAAATAATACAAGTGCATTGCATATGCAAGTGCATGGTAATAAATAATAAATAATAACGCATGTGTATCTGCATTTGCATGTGATGATAATAATAATAATAGCAATAGTAGTAGTAGTGCTAATAGTATTAGTACCAATGCAAGTGATAATAGAATATTGCATGTGCATTAGGTGTGCACGTGCATGGTAATAAATAATAACGCACGTGCATTGCATTTCCATGTGATGATGATGAGGATGATAATAATAATAATAATAATAATAATAATAATAATAAAATCAACAACAATGCATGTGATAATTGAATAACACACATGCATTGAATGTGCGTGTTTACGTATTTTCATGTGCATTTTCATGTTCATTTGCATGTCCATTTGCCTGTGATGATAATAACAATAACAACAACAACAACAGCAACAACGACAACAACCACAATAATAATAATAATAATAAAAATAACAATGTATGTGATAATAAAATAATGTGATTGCATTGCATGTGCACGTGCTTGGTAATAAAAATTAAATAATAATTCACGTCCATGTGCATGCGCCTGTGCATGAGATGATAATTATAATTATAATAATAATAATAACAATGCATGTGATGATAGAATAACGCACCTGAATTGCATGTGAAAGGCATGATAATAAATAATAACTCATAGTGCACGTGATGATAATAATAACAATAATAGAAATATTAATAATAATAGTGCATGTGATAATAGAATAACACACATGTATTGAATGTGCGCTTGTATGGTAATAAATAATAACACACGTGCATTTGCATTTGCATTTTATGATAATAACAATAATAAAAATAATAGTAATAATAACAATAACAATAAAAATGCATGTGATAATAGAATAATGTAGGTGCATTACGTGTGCGCGTGCATGGAAATAAATAATAACGGACGAGCATGTGCATTTGCACGTGATGATAATAATAATAATAATAGTAATAATAATAATAACAATAACAACAACATATGCACGTGCATGGAAATAAATAATAAATAATAATGTATGTGCATCTACATTTTCATGCGACGATAATAATAATAATAATAGTAATAAAAATAATTATAATAATAATAATGATAATGATAATAATGATAATAATAACGTGTGTGATAATATAATTACACACATCCTAAATACCCTAAAAAAACCTAACAAACCCTAACAACCACTAATAACCCCTAAGAACCACTAATAAACCCAAATAACACATGAATCACACCATTAAACCCTAAAACCCTAATAAACACTAATAAATCATAATAATCTATAATAAACACAAAAAAACCCCATTAGACTCTAATATACGCTACAGAATCCCTAAAACCCCGAATATACAATAAAAACACTATTGAAACATAATAAATCCTAATAATCACTAAAACCCAATCAAACCCAACAAAAGACTACAAAAACCGCCATATAATAGCCTAAAAAACCTTACAATCCACTAATAAACCCTAAAAAACCCTAATAACCCCATAATAAATCGTAACAAACCCTAACAAACCCAAATAAATCATAACAAATCCTAACAACGCCATATAAATCGTATCAAACTGAAACAAACCATAACAAACCCCTAATAAACTACAATAAACCCTAACAAATCATAATAAACCCTAATAAATCGTAATAAACCCAAATACAGGGTAATAAACCCTAATAAATAAAATAAACCCTAAGAAACCTTAATAAATCCTAAATTACCCTAAAAAGGTCAATAAACCCTAGAAAAATCTATTAATGCCTACAAAATCCCAATAAAATGCTAATATACAATAAAAAATGCTAATAACAGTAACAAAACCTAAAGAACACTAATAAACCCTAAAGATCCCAAATAAACCCTAAAGAACCATAATAAACTCTAAAGAACACTAAAACCCCTAAAAACCCCAAAAACACTAAAACACCTTACATAAACCCAAAAAAACATCTACAATACCCAAACAAAGCCTAAAACTCAATAAAAACCATAACAGCCCCTATCAATCCCGAAAAAAAATGCTTAAACCCCCCAAAAAAACATTGAAAACCCATCAAATACCATAAAAACCATAAACACCTATTATTAACCCTTTAAACCCCTAAAACCCACTATAAACCATAAACAACCATTAAAACCCTAAAAAAGGCAACAAATAGATACATAAACCCAAAAAAATGTTACATAAACCCTAAAAATTCAACATAAACACTAAAAACGAAACCTAAACCCAAAAAATGCAACATAAACCCAAAAAACACTACACAAACCCAAAAAGCACTACATAAACCCTAGAACCCTAACATAAACCCTAAACAACGCAACATCAACATTAAAAAACGCTACATAAAACCTAAAAACACAACATAAACCCTAAAAACACTACATAAACCCTAAAACGTTACATCAACCCTAAACAATGCAACATAAAGGCTACATCACCCCTAAAAATGCTACATAAACATAAAAAATGCAACATAAACCCTAAAAATGCTACATAAACCCTAATCCCTAAACACGCTACATAAACCCAAAAAACGTTACATAATCCCTAAAAATTGCTACATAAAACCTAAAACCTCTAACTAAACCCTAAAAGCGCTACATAAACACTAAAAATGATACATAAACTCAAAAAATGCTACACAAAAACTAAAAAATGCTACAAAAACACTAAATATGCTTCAAAACCCTCAAAAATATTAAACCCTAATATACCCTAATATAAAAAATTAAACCCTAATAAACCCCTAATAAACTCTAATAATCCCTAAAAACACCTTATAATCCCTAAAAACCCTAAGAGACTCTACTCAACCCTAATAAAAATGCAAAAATACCTAATAAACCCTAATAAATGATAATAATACCTAATAAACCATAAAACACGTTACGAAAACCTAAACAACCCTAACCAACCCTAATAGACACTAATAAACATTATTAAACCATAATAAACCTCAAAAACCCCTAAAAACCCTAAGAAACCATAAATAAATCCAAATAAACCCTACTCAACACTAACAATCCTTAACACACCATAATGTACCCTAATAAAACCCTACAAAACCCTAACAATGAAAAAAAACGCTAGTATACCATAAAAATCCCTAGAAACCCTAATAAACTAAAATAAAAAACAATAAAAAATGATCACAAATAATAAAAATGAGCTATATTACCTTAAAAGACATAAAAACAATAATATACCTTAAAAATCCATAGAAACCATAATAAAACATAATAAACATTAATATAACCTATGAAACCCTAAAAACACTCACAAACAAAAAAAAGTGCTCACAAGCAATAAAAACTCTATATTATCTAAAAAGACGTAACAAACACTAATATAACCTAATAAAACAAAAAAAACTAATAAACCCCTAACAAACCGTAATAAACCCTAAAAATTCATAATAAACCCTAACAAAAACTAATAAACCCTAATAAAACCCAAAAAATACCTTCTCAATCCTAATAAACCTTGACACACCATAATAAAACCTAATAAAACCCATCTAAACCCCAATAAACAAAACAAACGCAAACAAACCATTAAAAATCCCTAGAAACCCTAACAAGCATAATAAATTATAATAAAACCTAATAAACTGTAAACAATTCTCACAAACACTAAACACAAGCTAATAAAACCTCAAAAGTACTAACAACCACTCATATATATTAACAAAATCGATGAATCACTCATATACCCTAATAAAAACAATAAAAACCCCAGTAAACCCTAAAAATCCCTAACAAACCTTAATAAACACTAATCAACCCTAATAAACCCCAATAAATCCTTAAATATACCTACTCAACCCTAATAAAACCCTAAAAATACCTACTCAACCCTGATAAACCTTAACACATGATAATAAACCATAATAAACCCTTCAAAACCCTAAAAAATGCAAATATACCATTAAAAATCCCTAAAACCCCTAATAAATGCTAATTAAACCTAAAAAATCTTAAATGCACTAATAAAACCTAATAAACACTACTAAACCCTAAAAACCCTAATATACCCTCTTAAAAATTAATAAACCATAATGAATGATAATAAATCCTTAACATAGCCAAATATTCAATAGTATACCATAACATACCCTAATAAACCCAACTCAATCCTAATAAAACCCTTAAAATACCTAATATACACTAATAAACTTTAACACACAATAATAAACCCTAATAAAATCCTAATAACCGCCACAAAACCCTAAAAATGCTAATATACCTTTAAAAAACCCTAAAACCCTAACAAACCATAATAAATGTTAATAACACCAAAAAAATTCTAAAAAATTCTAGTAAACCCTAAAAATACCTCTAATAATAATAATAGTAATAACGCACATGCATGTGCATATTCATGTGCATGGTTTAAATAATAAATCATAACGCACGTGCATGTGCATATGCCTGCACATTTTCTTGAAAATGATAATAAATAATAAATTATAAATAACAACGCTTGTGAATTACATGTGTATGTGCATGTGCATGTGAATGATAATAAATAATAAATAATAACGCATATCCAAGTGCATGTGCATGTGCATGTGCATGTGCATGTGAATGTGCATGTGCATGTGCATGGTAATAAACAATAAATAATAACCAAGTCCACATGAATGTGCATCTTCATGTGAATGATAATAAATAATAAATAATAACACATGTGATAATAGAATAATGTACATGCATTGCATGTGCATGATCATGAGAATAAATAATAATAACACATGTGATAATAGAACAACGGAAGTGCATTGCATTTTCATGATAATAAATAATATATAATAACTCACGTGCATGTGCATTTACATGTAATGATAATGATAATGATTCATGCACGTTCATGGTAATAAATAATAAATAACAACGCACGTGCATGTGCATGTGTATTTGATGATACAAATTATAATAATAATAATAATAATAATTGAATAATGCTAGTGCATTTCATGTGAACATGCATAATAGTAAATAATAAATAAATAATAATAAATAAGAACGCACATGCATGTGCATGTGCATTTACATTTGATGATAATATTAATAATACTAATTGTAATAATAATAATAATAATAATAATGCATGCATGTGCATGGTAATAAATAATAAATGACAACAATCATGCATGTGCATTTTAATGTGTTAATGATAATGATAATAATAATAATTTTTTTTGATAATTATAATAATAAAAGAATAATACAAGTGCATTGCATATGCACGTGCATGGTAATAAATAATAAATAATAACGCTCGTGCATCTACATTTGCATGTGATGATTGTAATAATAAGAGAAGTTGTAGTAATAGTAGTAGTAGTGGTGATAATAGTAGTAGTATCAATACATGAGATAATAGAATATTGCATATGCATTATGTGTGCACGTGCATGGTAATAAACAATAACGCCCATGCACTGCATTTTCATGTGATGATGATGATGATGATGATGATGATGATGATGATGATGATGATGATAATAATAATAATAATAATAATAATAATAACAATGCATGTGATGATAGAATAACTCACTTGCATTGAATGCGCGTGTATGTGCATTCTCATGTGCATTTTCATGTGATGATAATAACAACAACTACAACTACTACAACAACAACAACAACAACAACAACCACAACAATAATAATAACAATAATAACAACAATGCATGTGATAATAAAATAAAATGTGTGAATTTCATGTGCACGTGCATGGTAATAAAAATATAAGAATAATGAACATGCATGTTCATGTGCATGTGGATGAGATGATGATAATAATAATAATAATAATAGTAATAATAAGTTATAGTTGTTTGAAAAAATAGAAGACATGACAAAAATGCTAGAAATGGGGTCTCGAAAAAACTAACAAATCATAGAGTCATTGAGAAAGTCATAACTTATTCATCAGGTGCCCATTTACGATACGTGAATAGTGAAACTGAATTTCATTGAATTAACTATGATAAAAATAGGTTCCAGAGGCTGAACAGACACACAGATCAGACGTTATGACCATTTTAAGAAAAAATTGATAGGGATCCGTACATGGAAATGGAATTTTGGAGGCCGTCTGATGAGTTTATTGGATTTTAGGGTCTCAAACATGACTTGAACTATGTTCAAGTCACCCTTCTACTTAGATCTCTTCGCTAATTTCGATTTGATATGTGGTAGAGTTCAAACGTACAACCGGAGCTAAAGTTATGGTTGTTTGAAGTTTTACTTTTTTTTGGAGTGGTATAACTAATATATCTTTTGTTTCTATGATCTTGTCACAATATCAATTAGACATGGTCCTCACTCATCTCACAAGATTCGATTTTACTAGTCAAAGCACTGAAACAGACAACCGAAGGAGAAGTTATGCCTATTTTAGTGAGTTGCGGGTTTCTTAGGTTTTTAGGTGCTAGGAGGGTTGCTCAATTTAAAATGACAATAACTTATGCTACGTGGTTTAATTTTGGCTCTACCACATATTAAATAGAATATTATGAAAATATACACACTATGGTAACCATGGGAACCCATTCTAACATTCTTCAACCCCCCAAAAAGACCCAAAATCCCTTTGGATGGTCAAAAGATTGGCTTCTGGTGTCCGTTTTGCAATAACTTCTTCTATGGGTGTCCATTTTGCATCTAACACATATCTAATCAAAGCTTGCGACTAGAACTACATTCCTTTAACCACTGAAGCAGCTTATCACATCCTTGAAGGCCCAAAAAGGTAATTAAACCCTCCAAAAGACCATAACTTCTAATTTGGGAGTCCGTTTTGCATCTACCATATATCAAATCGAAGCTTTCGACTATATCTACACATATGTGACCAATAGGAACTCCTTATCACGTTATTAAAGTCCCAAAAGGTCCTCAAGTCCTCCAAATTACCATAACTTGTGCTTTGGGTGTCTGTTTCACCTTTACCACATATTAAATTGAAGCTTGCGACTAGTTCTACACATCTGTGACAACCATGACCAACTAAATAAACCTAAAAACCATGAATAACCCCATAAACACTAAAAACCATTAAAAACCATGAAAAACCTAAAAAACCCTAAAAAACCCTAACAAGCACTAACAAACTCTAACAAATCCTAACAAACCCTAACAAACCCTAACAAACCCCCCAAAACACTAAAAAACATAACAAATCCTTACAAACACTAACAAGCCATAAAAACCCCAATAAGCACCAAGAAACCCCAATAAACCCAAAAACCCCTGAAGAAACCCGAAGAAACCCCTAAGAAACCATATGAAACCCTAAAAAACCCTAAAGAGCCTAAAAAATTCCTAAGCAAACCTAAGAAACACTAACACACACGTAGAAACCCTAACACACCCTTACAAACCCAACAACCCTTAGAAACCCTATCACACCCTTAGAAACCCAACACACCCATATATACCCTAACACAACCTTAGAAACCATAGCACACCCTTAGAAACCCTAACCCACCCATAAAAACACTAACCCACCCTTAGAAACCCTAACACACCCTTAGAAACCCTAACAAACCCATTGACACCCTGAATCACTCTAATAAGCACTTTTAAATCCTAACAAACCCTACCAACAAATAATAAACCATAGTAAACCCTAATAAACCCTAAAGCCCACTACTAAACCCCAATAAACACTAATAAATCATAACAAGCCCGAAAAACCCTATTAAACCCCAATAAAATCTTCAAAATACCTAAAACCCAAATATACAACAAAAATGCTATTAAACCATTCAAAATAAAAATATTCACACAAAAAACACTAACAAACCCGGCAAAACAAGAAAAACCCTAAAAAAACCCTAAAAACCCAAACAAACCCTAAAACCCCTAAAAAACCCTAAAAACCTTAAAAAATCCTAAATGCTCTAAAAACCCTAAAAACCCCTAAAACCACTAAAAACATGAAAAAACTGAAAGAACCTGAAAAAAAACCTAAAAACCCTAAAAACCTCAAAAAACCCTAAAAATGCTAAAAACTGTAAAAACCCCTAAAAATACTAAAAAGCCTAAAAAGCCTAAAAATTCCTAACAAAACCCTAACCAACCCTATGAAAACCTTAAAAACCCAAAAAAACCCCTAGAAAACCCTTAATACCTCAAAAGAAACCCTAATACACCACAAAGAACCAAAAAGAACCCTAAAAACCCTAAAGAACCACTAAAGACACTAACAGCCATACATAAACCCTAACAATTGCTACAAAAAACCGAAAAATGCTTCGAAACCCAAAAAACAAAACAAAACCCCAAAACGATAAAATAACCCTAACAAGCATAAAAAATCCAAACACCCATAAAACCCAAAAAACGCATAAAACCCCAAACAACTCAAACAAAATGTAACAAACCCTAAAAACCCTAACAAAACCTAAAAAACCCTAACAACCACTAAGAACCCCTAAGAACCACTAATAACCTCTAAAAACCACTATTAAACCCTAAATACCCTAATAAACACTAATAAATCCTAATAAACTGTAATAAACCCTATCAAACTCTATTATACTCTAATAAACACTACAAAAGCCCTAAAACCCCTAATATACAATAAAAACACTATTAAACCATAATAAACCCTAATAATCACTAAAAACCCTAATAAAATAGACAAAACACTACAAAAACTTCCAAATAACAGCCTAGAAAACCCTACAACCCACTAATAATCCCTAAAGAACTCTAATAACGCCAAAATAAATCATTACAAACCCTAACAACCCCAAAAAAATCTTAAAAAATCCAAACATAACCAAATAAATCATAACAAACTCAAACAAACCATAACAAACCCCTAAGAAACCGCAATAAACCCTAACAAATCATTATAAAACCTAATAAATAGTAATAAATCCAAATACATGTTACTAAACCCTATTAAATAAAATAAACCCAAATAAATCCAAAATAACCATAAAAAGGTTGATAAACCCAAGAACAAGCTATTAATGCCTACAAAAGCACAGTAAAACCCTAATATACAATAAAACATGCTAATAAAATGTAAAAAATCCTAAAGAACACTAAAAAACACTAAACAACCCTAATAAACCCTAAAGGAACCATATTATACTCTAAAGAACACTAAAAACCCCTAAAGAACCCAAAAAATGCTAAAACACATTATATAAACCCTAAAACCCGCTACAATACCCAAACAAACCCTAAAACACACTAAAAAACCATAACAACCCCTATCAATCCCAAAAAAAATAAACCCATAAACCCTCCCAAAAAACCATAAAAACCCATAAACACCCATTAACAACCAATAAAAAACCTAAAAAACTAAAAACCATAAACAACCATTAAAACCCTAAAAAAGGCTTCAAATAGACACATAAACTCTAAAGATGTTACACAAACCCTTAAAAATGCAACAAAAACCGTAAAAATGCAACATAAACCAAAAAAAGAAACATAAACCCAAAAACCTCTACATAAACCCTAAAAGCATAACATAAACCATAGAACTATAACATAAACTCTAAAAACACAACATAAACCTTAAAAAAAGAAACATAAACATTAAAAAATGGTACATAAAACATAAAAACACAATATAAACCCTAAAAACACTACATGAACCCTAAAAACATTACATAAACCCAAAAAATGCAACATAAATGCAACATCACCCCTCAAAAAGCTACATAAACCCAGAAAATGCAACATAAACCTTAAAAGTGCTACATAAAACCTAAACCCTAAACACACTACATAAACCCTAAAAATGTTACATAAACCCTAAACATGATACATAAAATTAAAACTGCTAACTAAACCCTAAAAATGCTACATAATCACTAAAATTCTACATAAACTCTAACAACGCTACCAAACCCTTAAAAATGCTAAAAAACCCCTAAAGACACTTAAAACACTCAAAAATATTAAACCCTAATATACCATAATATAAAAAATTATAGCCTAATAAACCCCTAATAAACTATAATAATCCCCAAAAAACACCTTATAATCCCTAAAAACCCTAAGAAACTCTACTCAACCTTTATTAAACCCCAAAAATACCTAATAAACACTAATAACGGATAATAAAACCAAATAAACTCAAAAAACATGTTAAGAAAACCAAAAAACCCTAACCAACCCTAATAGACACTAATAAACACTAATAAACTCTAATAAACCCTAAAAAACCCTACAAAGACCTAATAAACTATAAATAACGCCAAATAAACCCTACTCAACCCTAACAAACCTTAACACACCATAATTAGCCCTAATAAAACCCTACAAAACCCTAATAATGGAAAAAATGCTAGTATACCTTAAAAAATCTCTAAAACCCCTGATAAACTCTAACATAACCTTATAGACCCTAAAAACGCTCACAAACAATAAAAAGTGATCATAAACAATAAAAACATGCTATATTACCTAAAAAGACCTAAAATCACTAATATAACCTAATAAAGGCAAAAAAGATAATATACCTTGAAAATCTATAGAAACACTAATAAACCATATAAACTGTAATATAACCTATGAAACCCTAAAAAATATCACAAACTAAAACAAAATGCTCACAAACAATAAAAACATGCTATATTTTCTAAAAAGACCTAACAAACACTAGTATAACCGAATAAAACAAAAAACTAATAAACCACTAACAAACCCTAATAATCCCTAAACATCCCTAACAAACCCTTATAAAAACTAATAAACCATAATAAAACCCTAAAAATACCTTCTCAATCCTAATAAACCTTGACACACCACAAAAAACCAAATAAAACCCAACTAAACCCCAATAAACAATAAAACACAAACAAACCATTAAAAAGAACTAAAAATCCCAATAATCCATAATAAATTCAAATAAAATATAATAAACCATTAAAAATTCTCACAAACACTAGAAACATTCTAATAAAACCTAAAAATTCATAACAACCCCTCATATATATTAACAAAAACTAAAAAACACTCATATACCCTAATAAAAACAATAACAAACCCTAGTAAACCCTAAAATTCCCTAACAAACCCTAATAAAGCGCACTCAACCACAATAAACCCTAATAAAACCTTAAAGATATCGACTCAAACCTAATAAAATGCCAAAAATACCTACTCAGCCCTAATAAACCTTAACACACCATAATAAACCATATTAAACCCCGCTAAACCCAAAAAACGCAAATATACCATTAAAAACCCTAAAACCCTTAATAAATGCTAATAAAACATAAAAAAGATTAAAAGAGAAAATAAAAACAAATAAACCCTACTAAACACTAAAAAAACCAAATATAACCTCTTAAAATTAATAAACCATAATGAACCATAATGAACCCTAATAAATCCTAAACCTACCCAAATATACCATAATATACCATAATATACACTAATAAACCCAACTCAATCCTAATAAAACCCTGAAAATACCTAATAAACCCAAATAAACCTTGACACACCATAATAAACCCTAATAAAATCATAATAACCCCCACCAAACCCTAAAAAATTCTAATATACCATTAAGAAACCCTAAATCCCTAACAAAACATAATAAATGTTAATAACACCTAAAAATCCTAAAAAATGATAGTAAACCCTAAAAATACCTCTAATAATAATTGTAGTAATAACGCACGTGCATATGCATGTGCATGTGCATGGTTTAAATAATAAATCATAACGCACGTGCATGTGTATATGCCTGCGCATTTACATGTGAATGATAATAAATAAAAAATTATAATTAATAATGCATGTGAATTGCAAGTGTATGTGCATGTGCATGTAAATGATAATAAATAATAAATAATTACGCACATACAAGTGCATGTGCATGTGAATGTGAATGTGCATGTGCATGTGTATGGTAATAAACAAAAAATAATTACCAAGTCCACATGAATGTGCATTTCCATGTGAATGATAATAAATAATAAATAATAACAGATGTGATAATAAAATAACGTATGTGAATTGCGTGTGCATGTGCATTAGAATAAATAAAAATAACACATGTGATAATAGAATAACGCAAGTGCATTGCATTTGCATGCGCATGATAATAAATAATATATAATAACAAACGTACATGTGCATTTACATGTAATGATAATGATAATGACGTATGCACATGCATGACAATAAATAATAAATAACAATGCACGTGCATGTGTATTTGTATTTGATGATACAAACAAAAACAACAACAAGAATAATAATAATAATAATTATTATTATAATAATTATTATTATAATATTAATAGAATAATGTAAGGGCATTTCGTGAGCACGTACATAATAATAAATAATAAATAAATAATAATAAATAAGAATGCACATGCATGTGCTTGTGCATTTATATTTTATGATAATATTAATAATACTAATTCTAATAATAATAATAATAGCACATGCATGTGAATGGTAATAAATAATATATAACAATGCACATGCATGTGCATATGCATTTACATTTGATGATAATATTAATAATACTAATTGTAATAATAATAATAATAATAACGCATGCATGTTCATGGTAGTAAGTAATAAATAACAACTCACATGCATGTGCATTTGCATGTGATAATGATAATAATAATAATAGTAATAATAATAAATGTGATGATAATAATAATAATAATAACAATGCATGTGATAATAGAATAACGCACGTTCTATGAATGTGTGTGTATGTGCATTTGGATGTGCATTTTCAGGTGATGATAATAACAACAACAACAACAACAACAACAACAACAACAACAACAACAACCACAATAATAATAACAACAATAATAATAACAACACATGTGATAATAAAATAATTTGTGTGCATTTCATGTGCACGTTCATGGTTGTAAAAATATAATAATAACGCTTGTGAAATTTCATGTGAACTTACATGGGATGATGATAATAATAATAATAGTAATAATAAGTTATAGTTGTTTGAAAAAACAACAGACATGACAAAATTGCTAGAAATGTTGTCTCGAAAAGATCTAACAAATAATAGAGTATTTGAAAAAGGCATAAAATCTTTTTCAGGTGTCCATTTCCACTCTGTGAATAGTCAAACTAAATCTCATGGAAAGAACTATGATAAAAACTTGTGTCAGAGGCCGAACAGACACACATATCAGAAGTTATGACCGTTTTAAGAAAAACTTTACAGGGATCCGAACACGGAAATATAGTTTTGGAGGCCTTCTGATGGGTTTTTAGGATTTTAGGTACCCAAACCTGACATAAAATTTTTTCAAGTTAGACTTATGCGTAGATATCTTCATTGCCTTTCATTTTATATGTGGTAGAGATCAAATGGACAACCGGAGTGAAATTTTTGGTCGTTTGAATTTGGACTTTTTTTTGGAGTGGTATAACTATTATATCATATGTTTCTTTGATCTTCTAACAGTTTTGATTATACTTGGTCCTCACTCATCTCATGAGCTTCGATTTCACTAGTCACAACGCTCAAATTACCACCCAAAGGAGAAGTTATTCCTATTATAGTGAGTTGCGGGTTTCTTAGGGTTTTAGGACCTAGGAGGGTTACTCAATTTAAAATGACAATAACTTCTGCTATGTGTGTTTATTTTTGCTCTACCACATATCGAATCTAATATTGTGAAAAGATACACACTCTAGTAACCACTGGAACCCTTTCTAACATTCTTCAACCCCCCAAAAGACTCAAAATCCCTTTGGATGGTCAAAAGATTGGATTCGGGTGTCTGTTTTGCAATAACTTCTTCAATGGGTGTCCGTTTTGCCTCTACCACATATGAAATCGAAGATAGAGACTCGACCAACACTCCTATAAGAAATGGATCACCTTATCACATCCTTGAAGGCCCAAAAAGGAACATAAACTCTCCAAGAGACCATAACATATACTTCTGGAGTCCGTTTTTCCTCTACCATATATCAAATTGAAACTTTCGACTAGATCTACACATCTGTGGCAAATATGAACACCTTATCACGTTCTTAAAGACCCAAAAGGCCCATAAGTCCTCCAAATGACCATAAAATCTACTTTGGGTGTCCGTTTCACCTCTTCCACATTTCAAATTGAAGCTTGTGAATAGCTCTTCACATTTGTGACAACCATGAACAACTAAATAACCCTAACAAACCATGAATGACCCCATAAACACTAAAAACCATGAAAAACCATGAAAAAACATAACAAACCCTAAAAACCCCTAAAAATCCCAAAAAACACTAACAAACCCTACCAAACCCTCACAAACCCCAAAAAAACAATAAACAACATAACAAAAGCTAAAAACCCAAACAAGCCCAAACATACCCCATGAAGTACTAAGAAATCCCAATAAACACAAAAAACCCAAATAAAGCCTAAAAAATCCCTAAGAAACCATAAGAAACCCTAACATAACCCTAAAACCCTAAAAACTATAACAAAACCCTACAAAAACATAAGAAACACTAACACACCATTAAGAACCCTAAAACACCATCAGAAACCCTAACACATCCTTAGAAACCCTACCACACCCTTAGAAACCCCAACGCACCCAAAAAAACCCTAACACAACATTAGAAACCCTTAGAAACCATAACACACACTTAGAAACCCTAACCTGCCCATAAAAACCTTAGCACACCCTTACAACCCCTAAAAATTCCTTAGACACCATAAATAACTCTAATAAGAACTAATAAATCCTAAAAAACCCAACCAACCAATAATAAACCATAATACACCCTAATAAACCCAAAATCCTACTACAAAACCCAAATAAACACTAATAAATCCTAATAAACCCTAAAAACCCGATTAAACCCCAATAAAAGCTAGAAAATATCTAAAAACCCAAATATACAAAAATTGTTACTAAACCATTCACATTGCTAATATTCACAAAAAACCCTATCAAACCCAGAAAAACCTGAAAAAACCCTAAAAACCCTAAAACCCCCAAAAAAACCAAAAAAACCTAAAAAAACAAGAAAACAAACACGAAAACCCCTAAAAACCTCAAAAGAAACCTAAAAAACCCTAAAAAAACCTAAAAACCACTAAAAATACTAAAAACCCTAAAATGCCAAAAAAATGCCTATCAAAACCCTAACCAAACCCTATGAAACCCTTAAACCCCTAAAACCCCCTATAAAACCCTAGAAATGTCAAAAGAAACCCAAATACACCCTAAAGAACCCTAAAAAACCCTAAAAACCCTAAAGAATCCTAAAGAACCACTAAACCCACTAACAACGCTACATAAACCTTATCAATTGCTACAAAAACCCAAAAATGATTCAAAACCCCCAAAATGCAAGAAAACCCCCAAAAACGATAAAATAAGCCTATCAATCCATAAAAAATCCCAACACACCCATAAAACCCAAAAAAACGCATAAAACCCCAAATAACTAAAACAAACCATAAACAACCCTAAAAACCCTAATAAAACCTAAAAACCCCTAACAACCACTAATAACCCCAACGAACCACTAATAAACCCTAATAACCCATATAACCAACTATTAAACCCTAAAAACCCTAATAAACACTAATAGATCATAATAACATGTAATAACCCCTAACAAACTCTTTTAGACCCTAATAAACACTACAAAATCCCTAAAACCTCTAATATACAATAAAAACTTTATTAAACCATAATAAACCCTAATAATCACTAAAACCCTAGAAAACCCGACAAAACGCTACAAAAATCTCCAAATAAGAGCCTAAAAAACCCTACAACCCACTAATAAACCCTAAAAACCCTAAAAACCGAAAAATAAATCATAACAAACCCTAAGAACCCAAAATAAATCATAAGAAATCCTAACAACACCAAATAAATCGTAAAAAACTGAAACACACAATAAAAACCCCTAATAAACCCCAATAAACCCTAACAAATCATAATAAAACCTAATAAACCCAAATACACGTTACTAAACCCTAATAAATAAAAGGAACCCTAATAAACCCTAATAAATCCTAAAAAAAACTAAAATAGGATCATCAACCCTATAAAATTCTATTAATGCCAACAAAAGCCCAATAAAACCCTAATACACAATAAAAAATGCTAATAAACTGTAACAAATCTTAAGAACACTAATAAACCATAAAGAACCCTAATAATCCCTAAATAACCATATTAAACTCTAAAGAACACTAAAAAATCCAAAAGTACCCAAAAAATGCTAACACTAATTATATAAACCTTAAAAACCGCTACAATACACAAACAAACCCTAAAACAAACTAGAAAACCCTTACAACCCCTATCAATCCCAAAAAAACAAATAAACCCATAAAACCCCCAAAAGACCATTAAAAAGCCATCAGATACCATAAAAAACCATAAACACTCTTTAATAACCCTTAAAAACCCAAAAAAACACTACAAATAATAAACAACCATAAAACCCTAAAAAAAGCTTCAAATAGATACATAAACCCTAAAAATGTAACATAAACCCTAAAAAATGAAACAAAAACCCTATAGATGCATCAAAACCCTCAAAAATATTATACCATAATATACCATAATATAAAAAATGAAACCCTAAAAAACCCCTAAAGAACCACTAAAACCACTAACAACAGTACATAAACCCTAACAATTGCTACAAAAAACCGAAAAATGCTTCAAAACCTAAAAAACACAAAAAACCCAAAAAATGCTAAAATAACCCTATCAAAGCATAAAAAATCCAAACACACCCATAAAACCCAAAAAAACACATAAAACCCTAAACAACTCAAACAAATCGTAAAAAACACTAAAACCCCTAACAAAACCTAACAAACCCTAAAAAAACTAATAATCCCTAAGAACCACAAATAAACCCTAATAACCCTTAAAACCCACTATTAAACCCTAAAAACTCTAATAAACACAAATAAATCATAATAACCTATAATAAACCCTAACAAACACTATTAGACCCTAATAAACGCTACAAAATCCCTAAAACCCCTAATATACAATGAAAACACTATAAAACCATAATAAAACCTAATAATCACTAAAAACCCTAACAAACCTGACAAAACGCTACAAAAATATCTAAATAATAGCCTTCAAAACCCTACAACCCTCTAATAAACCCAAACAAACCCTAATAACACAAAAATAAATCGTAATAAACCCTTACAACCCCATGTAAATTGTAACAAATCCTAACAACACCAAATAAATCGTAAAAAACTGAAACAAACCATAACAAAACCCTAATAAACCCCAATAAACTGTAACAAAACATAATAAACCCAAATAAATTGTAATAGACCAAACTACACATTACTAAACCCTAAAAAATAAAATAAACCCTAATAAACCCTAATAAATCCTAAATAACACTAAAAAGGTTGATAAACCCTAGAAAAAACTATTAATGCCTAAAAATCCCAATAAAACTCTGATATACAATAAAAAATGCTAATAAACTGTAACAAATCCAAAAGAACGCTAATAAACCGTAGGAAACCTAATAAACCATAAAGAACCATATTAAACTCTAAAGATCACTAAAAAATCCTAAAAAACCCAAAAAACCCTAACACACATTATATACACCATGAAAACCGCAACAATACCCAAACAAACCCAAAAACACACTTAAAACCCCTAACAACCCCCTATCTATCCCAAAAAAAAAATAAACCCAAAAAACCACCAAAAACCATTAAAAATCCATCAGATACCATAAAAATCCATAAACACCCGTCAACAACCCTTAAAACCCCTAAAAACACCACAAACCAAAAAAAAACCATTAAAACCCTAAAAAGGCTTCAAATAGATACATAAACACTAAAATGTTACATAGACCCCTAAAAAATGCAACAAAAAACCCTAAAAACACAACATAGACCAAAAAACACAACATAAACCCAAAAAATGCTACCTAAACCCTAAAAGCACTACATAAACACTAGAACTGTAACACAAACCCTAAAAACACAACATAAACCCTAAAAAACGCAACATAAACATTAAAAAACGCTACATAAAACCCAAAAACACAATATAAAGCCTAAAACCACTTCATGAACCCTAAAAACGTTACATAAACCCTAAAAAAATGCAACATAAATGCTACATCACTCCTAAAAATGCTTCATAAACCCAGAAAATGCAACATAAACCCTAAAAATGCTACATAAAACCTAAACCATAAACATGAAACATAAACCCTAAAAATGTTACATAAACCATAAAAATGAAACATAAAATCTAAAGCCACTAACTAAACCCTAAAATCACTACATAAACACTAAAAATGCTATATAAACTCTAACAATACACAAACCCTAAAAAATGCTACAAGAACCCTAAAGACACTTCAAAACCCTCAAATATATTAAACCCTAATATACCATAATATAAAATATTAAACCCTAATAAACCCCTAATAAAATCTAATAATCCCTAAAAACACCTTATATTCCCGAAAATCCTAAGAAACTCTACTCAACCATAATAAAACACCAAAAATACCTAATAAACCCAAATAAATGATAATAAATCCTAAACAACCCTAATAGACACTAATAAACACTAATAAACACTAATAAACCCCAAACAAACCCTAAAAAGGCCTAATAAACCATAAATAAATCCAAATAAACCCTACTCAACCCTAACAAACCTTACCACACCATAATAACCCCTAATAAAATAGTACAAAACCCTAATAATTAAAATAATACTAGTATACCATAAAAAATCTGTAGAAACCCTGATAAACTCTAATATAACCTAATAAATCCTAAAAACGCTCACAAACAATAAAAAATGATCACAAACAATAAAAACACACTATATTACCTTAAAAGGCATAAAAACACTAATATAACCTAAAAAAGACAAAAACGCTAATATACCTTAAAAATCCATATAAACCCTAATAAACCATAATAATCTCTAATATAACCAAAGAACCCCTAAAAACTCTCACAAACAAAAAAAATGCTCAGAAACAATAAAAACACGCTATATTATCTAAAAAGACCTAACAAACCCTAATATAACCAAATATAACAAAAAACTAATAAACCCCTAACAAACCCTAATAAACCCTAAAAATCCCTAATAAACCCGAATTAAAACACACAAACCCTAATAAAACCCTAAAAATACCTTCTCAACCCTAATAAACATTGAAAAAACAAAACAAAACCTAATAAAACCCAACTAAACCCCAATAAACAAAAAAACGGAAACAAACCATTAAAAAGCCCTAAAACCCAAATAAAACATAATAAATTCAAATAAAAGCTAATAAACCATTAAAAATTCTCACAAACACTAAAAAAAACACTAATAAAACCTACAAAGTCATAACAACCCCTCATGTATATTAACAAAAACAAAAAAAATACGCATATACCCTAATAAAAACACTAACAAACCCTAGTGAACCCTAAAAATCACTAACAAACCATACTGAACCCTAATAAAACCTTAAAGATACTGAATCAACACAAATAAAACCCTAAAAATACATACTCAACCCTAATAAACCTTAACACAACAAAATAAACCATATTAAACCCCACTAAACCCTAAAAAACGCAAATATACAACTCAAAAGCCTTAAAACCCCTAATAAATGCTAATAAAACCTAACAAAGATTTAAAGTGCTAATAAACCCAAATAAACACTACATAACACTAAAAAACCCTAATAAACCCTCTTAAAAATTAATAAATCATAATGAACCATAATAAACCCTAATAAATCCTAGACATAACCAAATATACCATAATATACTATAATATAACCTAATAAACCCAACTCAATCCAAATAAAATGCTAAAAATACCTAATAAACCCTAATAAACCTTGACACACCATAATAAACCCTAATAAAATCCTAATAACCCCCACCAAATCCTAAAAAATGCTAATATACCATTGAAAAACCCTAAAACCCTAACAAACCATAATAAATGTTAATAACACCTCAAAATCCTAAAAAATGACAGTAAACCCTAAAAATACCTCTAATAATAATAGTAGTAATAATGCACGTGCATGTGAATATGCATGTGCATGGTTTAAATAATAAATCATAATGCACATGCAATTTCAAATGAATGCGCATTTTCATTTGAATGATAATAAATAATAAATAATAAATAATAATGCATGTGAATTGCAATTGTATGTGCATGGGAATGTGAATGATAAAAAATAATAATGCACATCCAAGTGCATGTGCATGTGCATGGTAATAAACAATAAATAATAACAAAATCCACATGAATGTTCATTTTCATGTGAATGATAATAAATAATAAATAATAACACATGTGATAATAGAATAACACAAGTGCATTGCTTGTGCACGTGCATGAGAATAAGTAATAATAACACATGTGATAATATAATAACGCAAGTGCATTGAATTTCCATGTGCATGGTAATAAATAATATATAATAACGCACATATATGTGCATATACATGTAATTATAATGATAATGATATATGCATGTGCATGGTAATAAATAATAAATAACAACGCATGTGCATGTGAATTTATATTTGATGATACAAACAATAATAATAATAATAATAATAATAATAATAATAGAATAACATTAGTGCATTTCTTGTGTGTGTCCATAACAGTAAATAATAAATAAATAATAGTAAATAAGAACGCACATTCATGTGTATGTGCATTTACATTTCATAATAATATTAATAATACTAATTGTAATAATAATATTAATAATAATGCATGCACGTACATGGTAATAAATAATAAATAACAACGCACATACATGTGGATTTGGATGTTATAATGATAATAATAATGATAAAGATAATATTAATAATAATAATAAAATAAAATAAACAGTGATAATAATAATAATAATAATAAAAGAATAATACAAGTTCATTGCAAATGCACGTGCATGGTAATAAATAATAAATAATAACGCACGTGCATCTGTATTTTCATGTGATGATAATAATAATTACAGTAGTAGTAGTAGTAGTGATAATAGTAGTAGTACCAATGCATTTGATAATAGCCAGCCAACTTATTTTTTATTTTATAAAGAAACCACTTTTAAGGAAAAAGAGGGAAACCGGTCGAGACACAACCAGATAATCTACCAACACCATAGGAAATAATCATATCTTCAAATTGCAGTTTAATCCTTTTAGAAAACATACCTCTATGGAGACTCCATTGAAGAGTGTTGGCCTTTCCATCCGGATCATCTTTGAGGAGGTCTTCAAAGCTATTAGCCAACTTTTACCAAGTTTGGATGAGTTCTTCCATAGTAATCTTCTTTCTGTTCAAACCACGTGCCAATATGATGAGTTATTTTCAAACCCAACTACCCTGCACCTCATTCAGATTTGGCTGGATGCCTCTACCAACCAATCTGTCAATCTCCTCTTGAGTAGCATCTACCACAAGTTCCTTCTCTAAGAATTCTTTAGTGCTATTGATGATAGAATATTGCATGTGCATTACGTGTTCACGTGCATGGTAATAAATAATAACGTGCATGCATTTCATTTTATGTGATGATGAGGATGATAATAAAAATAATAAAAGTAATAACAATGAATGTGATAATAGAATAACACACATGCATTGAATGTGTGTGTTTATGTATTTGCATGTGCATTTGCATGTGCATTTTTCTTCTAGTTTTCTTTGCGGTCTGCTTGTTGCCTACTATTATGGTGTTGTTGGAGTCTTGAAATGGAGGATAGGAATTCATCGGTTCTGACCTGCTGCTGTTGTTACTTTTGACTGAGGTTGCAAGGTTGAGATGTGAGGTCCTTTAATCCTCTCCTTATTCTGCTGATTTCTCGCCTCATGGTCTGGTTTTTCTGAACCTACAGCTTGTTTTTGCGTGAACATTGGTTGATTTAGAAGATTTTCTCTATATTCTTCAAGGGATGGACTTTAGTTTCAGATTACTTGGTTTCTTCAGTGTGCCTTCTTACCATTTTATGGTTGTGGCAAGGATACTTTGACAGCAAGATTGTTTCTCTCTCATCTTCCCCTCTGTTCCACATGTTGTTCATGCTGACTGCAGGGGAGGAAGGTTCGGACTGACCTATTTTCTCTAATTGGACAGCTCGCTGATTTTTTTGGATGGTCTGCATTTTCGAAGTTACAGCTTTGAAACAATTGAATGGTTACTTCTCTGGGCTGTCTTCAAGAACTAGTTTCTTTTTTTTTGATTGAGTATTTTTGGTAACCCATTGAATTACCTGTTGGTGTAATTTCTTTGCACCTCATGGTTGTACTGTTATTTTTTGACTTTAATAAATTCCATAGGTGACATGAATTGGGAAACCAACTCATGTCACCAATTTTCTTAAAAAAAAATAACAACAACACATGTGATAATTGAATAACACGCGTGCGTTTCATGTGTAGTGCATGCTAACCAATAATAACTCATAGCGCACGTGATGATAATAATGACAATAATAGGAATATTAATAATAATAGCGCTTGTGATAATAGAATAAAGCACATGTATTGAATATGTGCATGTATGGTAATAAATAATAAAGCACGTTCATTTGCATTTCCATTTGATGATAATAACAATAATAACAATAATAACAATAATATTAATAATAGAAATAAAAATAAAAATGCATGTGATAATAGAATAATATAGGTGCATTGCGTGTGCGCGTGCAAGATAATAAATAATAACGGACGTGCATGTGAATTTTCATGTGATAATAATAATAATAATAATAATAATAACAACAACTACAACAACAACATATGCACGTGCATGGAAATAAATAATATATAATAAATAATAAATAATAACGCATGTGCTTATGCATTTTCATGTGACGATAATAATAATAATAATAGTAATAACAATAACGATAATTATAATAATTATAATGATAATAATGATAATGATAATAATGATAATCATAATGTCTGTGATAATAGAATAACACACATCCTAACAAACCCTAACAAAACCTAACAAACCCTAACAACCACTAATAACCCCTTAAAACGACTAATAAACCCAAATAACACCTGAAGCAGACTATTAAACCCTAAAACCCTAACAAACACTAATAATTCATAATAACCTGCAATAAACCCTCAAAAACCATATTAGACTCTAATAAACGCTACAAAATCCCTTAAACCCTGAATATACAATAAAAAACACTATTGAACTATAATAAATCCTCATAATCACTAAAAACTGTATCAAACTCGACAACACACTATAAAACCCACCAAATAATAGCCTACAAAACCCTAAAACCCACTAATAAACCCTAACAAACCCTAATAAATACATAATAAATCGTAACAAACCCTAAAAACCCAAAATAAAGTGAAACACATCCTAAAAATGGAAAATAAATCATAAAAAACTGAAACAAACCATAACAAACCCTAATAAACCGCAATAAACCCTTACAAATAATAATAAACCCTAATGAATCACAATAAACCCAAATACACGTTAATAAACCATAACAAATTAAATAAAACCTTAGAAACCCAAATAAATCCTAAATAACCCTAAAAAAGGTTGATAAACACTAGAAAAAGCTATTAATGCCTACAAAAGCCCAATAAAACCCTAATATACAATAAAAACGCTAATAAACCGTAACAAATTCTAAAAAACACTAATAAACCCTAAAGAACCCTAATAAACCTTAAAACCCTCAATAAACTCTAAAGAACACTAAAAACCCTAAAGAACCCAAAAAACACTAAACCACATTACATAAACCCTAAAAACCACTACAATACCAAAACAAATCCATAAACACACTAAAAACCCTAACAAACCCATTCAATCCCAAAAGAACAAATAAGGCCCCTATAAAACCCCCCAAAAAACCATTAAAAACCCATCAAATTCCATAATAACCATAAACACCCATTAACAACCCTTAAAACCCTAAAACCACTAAAAAACATAAACAGCCATTAATACCCTAAAAAAGGCAACAAATAGATACATAAACCCAAATAACATTACATAAACCCTAAAAATGAAACATAAACCCTAAAAATGCAACGTAAACCCAAAAAACACAACATAAACCCAAAAAACGCTACAGAAACCCAAAAATCACTTCATAAAACGTAGAACCATAACATAATTAAACCCTAATAATACTACATGAACCCTAAAAACACTACATAAACACTAAAAAATTCATCATAAATGCTACATCACCCTGAAAAAAGCTACATAAACCCAGAAAATGCAACATAAATCCTAAAAAATACTACATAAGACCTAAACCCTAAATGTGCTACATAAACTCTAAAAACATTACATAAACCCTAAAAATGAAACATAAAACCTAAAACCGCTAACTACACCCTAATATCAATAGATAAACACTAAAAATGCTACATAAACTCAAACAACGCTACACAAACACTAAACAATTCTACAAAAACACTAAAGATAATTCAAAACCCTCAAAAATATTAAACCCTAATATACCATAATATAAAACATTAAATTCTAATAAACCACAAATAAACTCTAATAATCCCTAAAAGTGCCTTATAATCCCAAAAAACATTAAGAGACTCTACTCAACCCTAAAAAATCCACACAAATATCTAATAAACTGTAATAAATGATAATAAAACCTAATAAACCCTAAAAACACGTTAAGAAATCCTAAACAACCGTAACCAACCATAATAGACACTAACAAACAATAATAAACTGTAATAAACCCCAAAAAACCCTAAAAATCCCTAATAAAACATAAATAAATCCAAATAAACCCTACTGAACCCTAACAAACCTTAACACACCATAATGACCCCTAATAAAACCCTACAAAACCCTAATAACGAAAACAAATGCTAGTATACCTTAAAAAGTCCCTAGAAAACCTAATAAACAATAATATAACCTAATGAACCCTAAAAACGCTAAAAAACAATAAAAAATGATCACAAACAATAAAAACATGTTATATTACCTAAAAAGACCAAAAAGCACAAATATAACCTAATAAAGACAAAAAATGCTAATATACCTTAAAAATCCCTATAAACCATTATAAACCATAATAAACCATAATAAACTATAATATAACCTATGAACCCCTAAAAATGCTCAAAAAAAAAACAAAATACTCACAAACAATAAAAAACTCTATGTTATCTAAAAAGACTTAACAAAAACTAATATAACTTAATAAAACAAAAAAACTAATAAACCCCTAACAAACCTTAATAAACCCTAAAAAATCCTAATAAACCCTAATAAAAACTAATTAACCCTAATAAAACCATAATAAAACCCTAAAAATACCTTCTCAACCGTAATAGACATTGACACACCATAATACAACCTAATAAAACCCAACTAAACCCCACTAAAAAACGCAAACAAACCATTAAAAATCCATAGAAACCCTAATAAACCATAATATATTCCAATATAACCTAAAAAACCATAAAATATTCTCACAAACACTAAAACCATGCTAATAAAACCTAAAAGGTCCAAAAAACCCATCATATATATGAACAAAAACTAAAACAAGCTCATATACTCTAATAAAAACACTAAAACCCTAGTAAATCCTAAAATCCCAAAAAAACCCTAATAAACACTACTCAACCCTAATAAACACTAAGAAGACCCTAAAGAAACCTACTCAACCCTAATAATCCTTAAGAGACTATAATAAACCATAATAAACCCCACTATACCCTAAATAACGCAAATATACCATTAAAAATCCCTAAATCCCCTAATAAATTCTAATAAAACCTAACAAAGCTTAAAAGCACTAATAAACCCTTATAAACACTAAAAAACCCTAAAAATCCTAATATGGCCTCTTAAAAATTAATAAACCATAATGAATGATAATAAACCCTAATAAATCCTAAACATACCCAAATATACCATAATATACCCAAATAAACCCAACTCAATCCTAATAAAACCCTAAAAATACCTAATAAACCCTAATGAACCTTAACACACCATAATAAACCCTAATAAAATCCTAATAACCCCCACTAAACCCTAAAAATTCCAATATAGCATTAAAAACCAAAAAACCCTAACAAACCATAATAAATTTTAATAACACCTTAAAATTATAAAAAATGCTAGTAAACCCTACAAAAATCTAATACTAATTACAGTAATAACGCACGTGCATGTGCATACGCAAGTGCATGGTTTAAATAATAAATCATAATGCATGTGCATGTGCAGATGACTATGGATTTTCATGTGAATGATAATAAATGATAAATTATAAATAATAATGCATCTGAATTACATGTGTATGTGCATGTGCATGTGAATGATAATAAATAATAAATAATAACACACATCCACGTGCATGTGCATGTGCAAGTGCATGTGGATGTGCATGTGCATGTGCATGTGCATGGTAATAAACAATAAATAATAATCAAGTCTACATGAATGTGAATTTTCATGTGAATGATAATAAATAATAAATAATAACACATGTGATAATAGAATAATTCACGTGCATTACATGTGTAGGTGCATGAGAATAAATAATAATAACACATGTGATAATAGAATAACAAAAGTGCATTGCATTTACATGTTCCTAATAATAAATAATATATAATAATGCACATGCATGTGCATTTACATGTAATGATAATGATAATGATGCATGCACATGCATGGTAATAAATAATAAATAACCACACACCTGCATGTGAATTTGTATTTGATGATATAAACAACAACAAAAACAACAACAACAACAACAAAAATAATAATAATAATAGAATAACGCAAGTGCATTTCATGTGCATGTGAATAGTAGTAAATAATAAATAAGAACACACATGCATGTGCATGTGCCTTTACATTTGATGATAATATTAATAATACTAATTGTAATAATAATAATAATAATAATAATGCATCCATGTGCATGGTAATAAATAATAAATAAAAATGCACCGGAATGTGCATTTTCATGTGACAATGATAATAATAATGATAATAATAATAATAATAATAATTATAGTGATAACAATAATCACAATAAAAATAATAATACAAGTGCATTTCTTATGTACATGCATGGTAATAAATAATAAATAATAATGTTTGTGCATCTACATTTTCATGTGATGATAGTAATAATAACAGCAGTAGTAATAATTGTAGTAGGTGTGGTGATAATAATAGTAGTAGTACCAATGCATCTGATAATAGAATATTGCATTTGCATTACGTGTGAACGTGCATTGTAATAAATAATAATGCACGTTCATTACATTTTCATGTGATGATGATGATGATAATAATATTATTATTATTAATAACAATTCTTGTGATGATAGAATAATGCACGTGCATTGAATGTGCGTGTATGTGAATCCACATGTGCATTTGCATGTGATAATAATAACAACAACAACAACAAAAACACCCAAAATAATAAAAATAACAATAACAATAACAACGCACTTGATAATAAAATAACGTGTGTGCATTGCATGTGCACGTGCATGGTAATAAAAATATAATAATAATGCACGTGCATTTGCATGTTTATGTGGATGAGATGATGATAATAATAATAATAACAGTAATAATAAGTTATAGTTGTTTGAAAAAATAGCAGACAAGACAAAAATCCTAGAAATGGGGTCTCGAAAACCCTAAAAAATCACAGAGTCATTGGAAATGGCATAACCTCTTTTTAGAGTTTCCATTTGCACTCTGTGAATAGTCAAACTGAATCACAAGGAATGAACTACAATAAAAACAGGTGTCGGAGGCCGTACAGACACATAGATCAGAATTTATGAACATTATATGAAAATTTTGATAGGGATCCGTACATGGAAATGAAGTTTTGGAGGCCTTATGATGGGTTTTTTGGATTTTAGGGTGTCAAACATGACTTGAACATAGAGTCATTCTTCTGCGTAGATCTCTTCACTACTATCGATTTGATATGTGGTAGAGCTCAAATGGACAACTGGAGAGAAAGTTTTGTCCGTTTGAAGTTAGACTTTTTTTTTGGAGTGGTATAACTAATATATCTTATATTTCATTGATCTTCTCATAGTTTCTACAAAACTTTGTCCTCACTCATCTCACGAGCTTTGATTTGACTGGTCACAGCGCTCAAAAGGACACCCGAAGGAGAAGTTATGCCTATTTTAGTGATTTGCGGGTTTTGTAGGTTTTTAGGCAGTATCAGGGATGCTCAATTTAAAAGGACAATAACTTCTGCTAAATTGGTTTATTTTGGCTCTACCACATATCAAATCTAAGATCGTGAAAATACACACACTCTGGTAACCACTAGAACACTTTCTGAAATTCTTCAACCCCCCAAAAGACCCAAAATCCCTTTAGATGGTCAAAAAATTGGCTTTTAGTGTCCGTTTTGCAATAACTTCTTCTATGGGTGTCTGTTTTGCCTTTACCACATATCAAATCAATGCTTGCGACTAGACCTACACTCCTATAACCACTGAAGCACCTTCTCACACCCTTGAAGTCCCAAAAAGGTACTTAAACCCTTCAAAAGACCATAACTTCTACTTCAGGAGTCCATTTTGCCTCTACCATATATCAAATCGAATCATTTGACTAGATATGCACATCTGTGACCAATAGGAACTCTTTATCACGTTATTAAAGTCCCAAATGGTCCTTAAGTCCTCCAAATGGCCATAACATCTGCTCTGGGTGTCCGTTTCACCTCTACCACATATCAAATTGAAGCTTGCGATAAGCTCTACACATCCATGACAACCATGACCAACTAAATAACCCTAAAAACCCACTAATAACCCCATAAACACTAAAAACCACTAAAAACCATGAAAAACCCTAACAAACCCTAACAAACACTAACAAACCCTAACAAACCCTAACAAACTCTAACAAGCCCCATGAAACCCTAATAAACATAACAAATCCAAAAAACCCTAAAACCCCCCAAAAAACCCTAACAAGCCCTAAAAACATCCATGAAACACTAAGAAACACCAATAAACCCAAAAAAACGAAGAAAGACTTTAAACCCCTAAGAAACCATAAGAAACCCTAACAAAATCCTAAAAACCCAAACAAAACCCTAAAAACCCTAACAAAACCATAAAAAAAACCTAAGAAACACTATCACACCCTTAGAAACCCTAACACAACCTTACAAACCCTAGAACACCCTTAGAAACCCTATCACACCCTTAGAAACCCCAACACACCCATAGAAACCCTAACACAACCATAGAAACCCTTATAAACCATAGCAATCCCTTAGAAACCCTATCCCAACCATAAAAATCCTAACCCACCCTTAGTAACCCTAACACACACTTAGAAACCCTAACAAACCCCTAGACACCCTAAATCACTCTAATAAGCACTAATAAATCCTAACAAACCCTACCAACCAATAATAAACAATAAAAATCCCTAATAAACCCTAAAACCCACTACTAAACCTTAATAAACACTAATAAATCATAATAAACCCTAAAACCCTATTAGACCACAATAAAAGCTACAAAATACCTAAAAACCCAGATATACAACAAAAATAAAATTAAACCATTCAAAACCCTAAAATTCACAAAAAACCCTAACAAACCCCACAAAACCTGACAAAATGCTAAAAAACCCTAATATCCCAAAAAACACAAAAACCCAAAAACCCCTAAAAACCCTAAAAAATCCTAAATACCCTAAAAACCGCTAAGACTGCTAAAACCCCTAAAAACACAAAAAACTGAAAAAACCCAAAAACAAACCTAAAAAACCTAAACAACCTCAACAAACCACAAAAAACCTCAAAAATGCTAAAAACCCTTAAAGCCCTAAAAATGCTAAAAACCCTTAAACGCCTAAAAGTGCCTAACAAAACCCTAACCAACCCTATGACACCCTTAAAAATCCTAAAACCCCCTAGAAAACCCTAAAAACCTCAAAAGAAAGCCTAATACACCATAAAGAACCCTAAAACCCCCTAAAACCCCTAAAGAACCACTAAAGCCACTAACAACGCTACATAAACCCTAACAATTGATACAAAAACCCGAAAAATGCTTCAAAACCCCCAAAATGCAACCAAACCCCCAAAAATGCTAAAATGACCATAACAAAGCATAAAAATTCCAATCACACCAATAAAACCCAAAAATACATAAAACCCCAAACAACTCAAACAAACCATAACAAACCCGAAAAACCATAACAAAACCTAACAAGCCCTAACAAATCATAGTAAACCCTAATAAATTGTAATAATCCCAAATACGCGTTACTAAACCCTAATAAATAAAATAAACCCTAACAAACCCTAATAAATCCTAAATAACTCTAAAAAAGGTTGATAAACCCTAGATAAAGTCGTTAAGTCCTATAAAAGCCGCCATAAAACCCTAATATATAATAAAAAATGCTAATAAACTGTAAAAAATCCTAAAGAACACTAATAAACTCTAAAAACCCTAAAAACCCCTAAAAACCCTAAAGAACCATATTAAATTCTAAAGAACACTAAAACCCTAAAGAACCCAAAAAATGCTAAAACACATTATATAAACCCAAAAAACCGCTACAATACCCAAACAAACACTAAAACACACTAAAAATCCCTAAAAACTCCTTTCAATCCCAAAAAACAAATAAAACCATAAACCCCACCCCACCCCCCCCCCCCCAAAACCATTTAAAAGCCACAAGATACCATAAAAAACCATAAACACCCGTTAACAACCCTTAAAACCCCTAAAAAAATACCAACCATAAACAATCATTAAAAACCTAAAAAATGCTTCAAATAGATACATAAACCATAAAAATGTTACATAAACCCTGAAAAATGCAACAAAACCCTAAAAACACAAATAAACCAAAAAACGCAACATAAACCCAAAAACACTACATAAACCCTAAAAGCACTATATAAACCCTAGAACTGTAACATAAACCCTAAAAACACAACACAATTCCTAAAAAACACAACAAAAACATTAATAATGCTATATAAAACCTAAAAACACAATATAAACCCTAAAAAGGCTACATTCACCCTAAAAACGTTACATAAACCCTAAAAAATGAAACATAAACACTACCTCACCCCTAAAAATGCTACATAAACCCAAAAAAATGCAGCATACACACTAAAAAATGCTACATAAAACCTAAACCATAAACACGATACATAAACCCTAAAAACGTTACATAAACCCTAAAAATGATACATAAAATCTAAAACTACAAAATAAACCCTAAAAATGCTACATAAACACTAAAAATACTACATAAACTCTAAAAACCCTACACAAACCCTAAAAAAATGGTGCAAAAACCCTAAATATGCTTGAAAACCCTCAAAAATATTAAACCCCAATATACCATAATATTAAAAAATAAACCCTAATAAACCCCTAATAAACTCTAATAATCCCTAAAAACACCTTATAATCCCAAAAATACCTATGAAACTCTACTCAAACCTAATAAAACCTCAAAAATACCTAATAAACCCTGATAAATGATAATAAAACCTAATAAACCCAAAAAACATGTTAAGAAATCCTAAACAATGCTAACCAACCCAAATTGACACTAATAAACACTAATAAACCCCAATAAACACAAAGCAAACCCTAAAAAGCCCTAATAAGCTATAAACAAAGCCAAATAAACCCTAATAAACCCTAAAAATTCTTAACACATCATAATAACCCCTAATAAAACCCCACAAAACCCTAATAATGAAAAAAATGCTAGTATACCTTAATAAATCCATAGAAACCCTGATAAACACTAAAATAAACTAATAAACCCTAAAAACGCTCACAAATAAGAAAAAAACGATAACAAAAAATAAAAATGCACTATATTACCTAAAAAGACCTAAAAAGATTAATATAACCTAATAATGACAAAAAAATGTTAATATACTTTAAAAATCCCTAGAAACTCGAATAAACCATAATAAACTCTAATATAACCAAAGAAACCCTAAAAATGCTCACAAACAAAAACAAAATGCTCACAAACAATAAAACAAGAAATATTATCTAAAAAAACCTAACAAACGCTAATATAACCTAAGAAAAAATACTAATAAACCCCTAACAATCCCTAATAAACCCTAAAAATCCCTAATAAATCCTAATGAAAACTAATAAACCCAAATAAAACCCTTAAAATACCTTCTCGACCCTAATAAACCTTGATACATCATAACAAATCCTAATAAAACCCAACTAAACCCCAATTAACAAAAAGACAAAAAAAACCATTAAAAGGCCCAAGAAACCCTAATAAACCATAATAAATTAAAAAATAAGCTAATAAACCATTAAAAATGTCCAAAAACACCAAAAACACGCTAATAAAACCTAAAATCCCATAACAACCCCTCATATATATTAACAAAAACTAAAAAACACTCATGTACCCTAATAAAAACCCTAACAAACCCTAGTAAACCCTAAAAATTCCTAACAAACCATAATAAACCAAACTCAACCCTAATAAACCCTAATAAAACCTTAAAGATATTGACTCAACACTAATAAAACCCTAAAAATACCTACTCATCCCTAATAAACCACAACACACCATAATAAACCATAATAAACCCCACTAAACCCTAAAAGATGCAAATATACCATTAAAAATCCCTAAAATCCCTAATAAATGCTAAAAAACCTAACAAAGCTTAAAAGCGCTATTAAACCTAAATAAATAGTACTAAACACTAAAAACCCTAATATAGCCTCTTAAAAATTAATAAACCATAATGAACCATAATAAACCCTACTAAATCCTAAACATACCCAAATATACCATAATATACCATAATATACCCTAATAAACCCAACTCAATCCTAATAAAACCCTAAAAATACCTTATAAACCCTAATAAACCTTGACACACCATAATAAACCCTAATAAAATCCTAATAACCCCCACCAAACCCTAAAAAACGCTAATATACCATTAAAAACCCTAAAACCATAACAAACCATAATAATTGTTAACAACACCTAAAAATCCTAAAAATGATAGTAAACCCTAAAAGTACCTCAAATAATAATAGTAGTAATAATGCATGTGCATGTGCACATGCATGTGCATGGTTTAAATAATAAATCACAATGCACGTGCATGTGCATATGCCTACGCATTTTCTTGTGAATGATAATAAATAATAAATTATAAATAATAACACATGTGAATTGAATGTGTATGTGAATGTGCATCTGAATGATAATAAATAATAAATAATTACGCACATACAAGTGCATGTGCATTTGCATGTGCTTGGTAATAAGCAATAAATAATAACCAATTCCACATGAATATGCATTTGCATGTGAATGATAATAAATAATAAATAATAACATATGTGATAATAGAATAATCCACGTGCATTGTGTGCACATGCAATAGAATAAATAATAAAAACACATGTGATAATAGAATAATGAAAGTGAATTGAATTTGCATGTGCCTGATAATAAACAATATATAAAAATGCATGTGCAAGTTCATTTACATGTAATGATAATGATAATGAAGCATTCACATGCATGATAATAAATAATAAATAACAACGCACGTGCTTGTGCATTTGTATTTGATGATGCAAACAACAACAACAACAAGAATAATAATAATAATAATAATAATAATAATAATAATAACAGAATAATGAAAGTGCAATTCATGTGTACGCACATAGTAGTAAATAATAAATAAATAATATTAAATAAGAACGCACATGCATGTGCATGTGCATTTACATTTGATGATAATATTAATAACACTAATTTTAATGATAATAATAATAATAATAATAATAACACATGCACGTGCATGGTAATCAATAATAAATAAAAATGCACATGCATATGCATTTTCATGTGATAATGATAATAAAAATGATAATGATAATAATAATAATGATAATAATAATAATAACTGTGATAATAATAATAATAATAAAAGAATAATTCAAGTGCATTGCATATGCATGTACAAGGTAATAAATAATAAATAATAAGGCACATGCATCTAAATTTCCATGTGATGATAATAATAATAAGAGCAGCAGTAGTAGTAGTGATAATTGTAGTAGTACCAATGCATGTGATAATATAATATTGCATGTGCATTAGGTGTGCACGTGCATGGTAATAAATAATAACATGCACACATTGCATTTGCATGTGATGATGATGACGATGATAATAATAATAATAATAATATCAACAACAATGTATGTGATAACAAAATAATGCACGTTCATTGAAGGTGCATGTATGTGCATTTGGATGTGCATTTTCATGTGATGATAATAATAATAATAACAACAACAACAACAAAAACAACCACTATACTAATAATATTCATAATAATTACAACACATGTGATAATAAAATAACGTGTGTGCATTGCATGTGAATGTGCATGGTAATAAAAATATAATAATAATGCACATGCATGTGCAGGTGAATTTTTATGAGATGATGATGATGATAATAATAATAATAATAATAATAATAATAATAAGTTATAGTTGTTTGAAAAAATAGCAAATAGGACAAAAGTGCTAGAAATGGTGTCTCGAAAAACCTAACAAATAACAGAGTCATTAAAAAAGGCTTAAATTCTTATTCAGGTGTCCATTTCCACTCTGTGAATAGTCAAACTAAATCTCGTGGAATAAAATACAATAAAAATAGGTGTCGGAGGCCGAACAGAGACAGAGATCAGAAGTTATGACCGTTTTAAGAAAAATTTGGCAGGGATCCGGACACGGAAATGGAGTTTTTTGTGGCCTTCTTATGAGTTTTTGAGATTTTAGGGTCCTAAACATGACATGAAATTTTTTTTCAAGGTATCCTTCTACATAGATCTCTTTGCTGCCTTCTATTTGATATGTGGTGGAGCTCAAACGGACAACCGGAGTGAAAGTTATGGTTTTTTAATGTTGGACATTTTTTGGAGTGGTATAACTAATATATATTCTGTTTCTTTGACCTTCTCACAGTTTCAATTAGACGTGGTCCTCACTCATCCATGAGATTTGATTTTACTAGACTCAACACTCAAACGGACACCTGAAGGATAAGTTATGCCTATTTTAGTGATTTGCGGGTTTCTTAGGTTTTTAGGCCCTAGGAGGGTTGCTCAATTTGGAAAGATAATAACTTCTGATACGTGAGTTCATTTTGGCTCTACCACATATCAAATCAAATATTGTGAAAATATACACACTATAGTGACCACTGGAACCCTTTATAACATTCTTCAACCCCCAAAAGTTCCAAAATACCTTTGGATGGTCAAAAGATTGGCTTATGGTGTCCGTTTTGCAATAACTTCTATGGGTTTCTGTTTTGCCTCAACCACATATCAAAGTGTATCTTGAGACTAGACCTACACTCCTATAACCACTGAAGCACCTTCTCAATTCCTTGAAGGCCCAAAAAGGAACTTAAACCATCCAAAAGACCATAACTTCTACTTCGAGAGTCCGTTTTGCCTCTACCATATATCAAATCGAAGATTTCGACTAGATCTACACATCTATGACCAATAGGAAAACCATATCACGTTCTTAAACACCCAAAGGGTCCAGAAGTCCTCCAAATGACCATAACATCTGCTATGAGTGTCAATTTCACCTCTACCACATATCAAATTGAAGTTTGTGACTAGTTCTACACATCTGTGACAACCATAAACAAATAAATAACCCTAACAATCATGAATAACCCCATAAACACTAAAAACCATTAAAACGATGAAAAACCCTAACAAACCCTAATAAACCCTAGAAAAAACTAAAAAACCCTAAAAAACCATAACAGACCCCCAAAAACATAAAATAAACATAACAAGCCCTAAAAAACCCTGACAAACCCAAATAAGCCCTAACAAACCCCAAGAAGCACTAAGAAACCCCAATAAACAAAAAAAAACCAAAGAAACCCTAAAAACCCCAAAGAAACCATAAGAAACCCTAACATAACCCTAAAACCCTAAAAACACTAACAAACCCCTAAGCACACCTAAGAAACACTAACACACCCTTAGAAACCCTAACACACCCTTAGAAAACCAAACACACCCTCAGAAACCCTAGCACACCCTTAGAAACCCCAACGCACCCATAGAAACCCTAACACAACCTTAGAAACCCTTAGAAACCATAGCACACCCTTAGAAACCCTAGCACGCCCATATAAACCCTAACCCACCCTTAGAAACCCTAACACTCCCGTAGAAACCCTAACAAGCCCTAAGACATCCTAAATCACTCTAATAAGAACTAATAAATCCTAAAAAACCCTACCAACCAATAATAAACCCTAATAAACCCTAATAAACCCTAAATCCCACTACTAAACCCTAATAAACACTAATAAATCGTAATAAACCCTAAAAACCCTATTTGACCCCAATAAAAGCTGAAAAATACCTAAACACCCAAATATACAATAAAAACGCTATTAAACCTTTCAAAATGCTAATATTCACAAAAAAAACACTAACAAACCCGGCAAAACCTAACAAAAACCAAAAAACCATAAAAACCCAAAAAAAACACTAAAAACACTACAAAACCCTAAAAATCCTAAAAAAATCCTAAAAAACCTAAAAAACCCTAAATCCCCTAAAAATCTAAAAAACCAAAAAACACCCAAAAACAAACCTAAAAACCCTTAAAAACCTCAAAAAAACCTAAAAACCCTAAAAAACCTAAAAACCACTAAAAACTCTAAAAAACCCTAAAATGCCTAAAAATGCCAAAAAAAAACCCTAACCAACCCTATAGAACCGTTAAAAACCCTAAAAACCCCCTAGAAAACCCTAAAAAGACTAAAAAACCCCAAATACACCCTATAGAACCCAAAAAACCCGAGAAACCCTAAAGAACCATAAAGAACCACTAAAGCCACTAACAATGCTACATAAACCCTATCAATTGCTACAGAATCCCAAAAATTGCTTCAAAACCCACAAAAACGCAACAAAACCTGAAAATGTTCTAAAATAACCCTAACAATGCATTAAAAATCCAAACACACCCATAAAACCCAAAAAATGCATAAATCCCCAAACAACTCAAACAAATCGTAAAAACCCTTAAAAACCCAAAAAAAACCTAAAAAACCCTACCAAACACTAATAAACCCTAAGAACCACTAATAAACCCTAATAACCCAAAAAACCCACAACTAATCCCTAAAACCCTAATAAACACCAATAAATAATAATAACCTGTAATAAACCCTAACAAACTCTACTAGACACTAATAAACACTAAAAAAGCCATAAAACCCCTAATATGCAATAAAAAAAATGCTATTAAACTATAATAAACACTAATAATTACTAAAAACCCTTACAAACTCAACAAAACGCTACAAAAACATCCAAATAATGGCCTACAAAACCCTACAACCCACTAATAATCCAAAATAAACCCTAAAAACCCCAAATAAATCGTAACAAACTCTAACAAACCCAAATAAGTCGTAACAAATCCTAACAACAACAAATAAATCGCAACAAACTGAATCAAACCATAAAAAACCCCTAATAAACCCCAATAAACCCTAACAATTCATTATAAACCCTAATAAATCATAATAAACCCAAATACACATTCATAAACCCTAATTAATAAAATAAACCCTAATAAACCCTAATAAATCCTAAATAACCTTAAAAAAGTTGATAAACCCTAGAAAAAGCTATTAATGCCTATAAAAGACCAATAGAACCCTAATTTACAATAAATAATGCTAATAAACTATAAAAAAATCCTAAAGAACACAAATAAACCTTAAATAACCCTAATAAACCCAAAAGAACCATATTAAACTCTAAAGAACAGTAAAAACCCAAAAGAACCCAAAAAATGCTAAAATAGAATATTTAAACCCTAAAAACTGCTACAATACACAAACAAACCCTAAAACACGCTAAAAAACCTTAACAACCCCTATTAGTCCCAAGAAAAAATTAACCCATTAAACCCCCCAAAAAAATTAAAAATCCATCAGATACCATAAAAAAACAGTAAACACCCGTTAACAACCCATAAAAACCCTAAAATACAATACCAACCAAAAACAACTATTAAAACCCAAAAAAAGATTCAAATCATTACATAAACCCTAAAAATGTTACATAAACCCTAAAAAGAGAAACAAAAATCCTAAAACGCAACATAAACTAAAAAACACAACATAAACCCAAAAAAAATTACATAAACCATAAAAGAACAACATAAACCCTAGAACTGTAACATAAACCTTAAAAAACACAACATAAACCCTAAAAACGCAACATAAACATTAAAAAACGCTACATAAAACCTAAAAACACAATATAAACCCTAAAAACACTACATAAACCCTCAAAATGTTACATAAACCCTAAAAATGCAACAGAAACACCACATCACCCCTAAAAATGCTACATAAATCCAGAAAACACAACATAAACCCTAAAAAATGCTACATAAAACCAAAACCCTAAACACACTACATAAACCCTATAAACGTTACATAAACCCTAAAAATGATACATTTAACCTAAAACCGCTAACTAAATCCTAATAATGCTACATAAACTCTAACAAAGCTACACAAACCCTAAAAAATGCTTCAAAAACCCTTAAGACGCTTCAAAACCCTCAAAAATATTAAACCCTAATATACCATAATATAAACAATTAAACTCTAATAAACTCTAATAATCCCTAAAAACACCTTATAATCCCTAAAAACCCTAAGAAACTATACTCAACCCTAAAAAACCTCAATAATAACTAATAAACACTAATAAATGATAATAAAACCTAATAAACCCTAAAAACACGTTAAGAAAACCTAAAAAACCCTAACCGACCCTAAGTGACATTAATAAACACTAATAAACCCTAATAAACCACAAAAAACCATAAAAATAGCTAATAAACCATAAATAAAGTCATATAAATCCGACTCAACCCTGACAAGCCTTAACACACCATAATATCCCCTAATAAAACTATATAAAACCCTAATAACGAAAAAACGCTAGTATACTTTAAAAATCCCTAGAAACCTTGATAAACACAAATATAACCTAATAAACACTAAAAACTCTCACAAACAATAAAAAATGATAACAAACAATAAAAACGTGCTATATTACATAAAAATACCTAAAATAACTAAAATAACCTAATAAAGAAAAAAATGAAAATATACCTAAAAAAATCCCTAGAAACCCTAATAAACCCTACTCAACCCTAATAAACCGTAATAAAACCCTAAATATAACCACTCAACCCTAATAAAACCCTAAAAATACCTAGTCAAAACTAATAAACCTTAACACACCATAAAAACCATATTAAACCCCACTAAACCCTAAAAAATGCAAATATTCCATTAAAAAGCCCTAAAACACCTAATAAATGCTAATAAAACCTAACAAATCATAAAAGCACTACTAAACTCTAATAAACACCACTAAACACTAAAAACCCCTAATATACCATCTTAAAAATTAATAAACCATAATGAACCTTAAAACCCCTAATAAATCCCAAACATAACCAAATATACCATAATATACCATAATATACCATAATATACCATAATATACCCTAATAAACCCAACTCAATCCTAATAAAACCCTAAAAATGCCTAATAAACACTAATAAACCTTGACACACCATAATAAACCCTAATAAAATCCTAATAACCCCCACCAAACCCTAAGAAATGCTAATATACCATTAAAAACCCTAAAACCCCAACAGACCATAATAAATGTTAATATCACCTAAAAATCCTACAAAATTCTAGTTAACCTTAAAAATACCTCTAATAATAATAATTGTAATAATGCACATGCATGTGAATATGAATGTTCATGGTTTAAATAATAATTAATAATGCACGTGCATGTGCATATGCCTACGCATTTGCATGTGAATGATAATAAATAATAAATAATAAATAATAACACATGTGAATTACATGTGTATGTGCATGTGCATTTGAATGATAATAAATAATAAATAATAACACACATACAAGTGCATGTTCATGTGTATGTGCATGTGCATGTGCTTGTGCATGGTAATAAAAAATAAATAATAACCAAGTCCTCATGAATGTGCATTTGAATGTGAATCATAATAAATAATAAATAATAACACATGTGATAATAGAATAACACACGTGCATTGCATGTTCACACTACTACATAAACGACATTTATCAGTGCTAGAAAAGAGCATTAACAGCACTAAAAAAGCATTGTCAATCAAGGTGAGGATATAGGGGGTCCCTATTATCAGTGCTTAGAAAAGCGCTGATAAATGCGCCTTTTATCAAAGCTAAAAACGCTGATAAAAGACCCCTTTATCAGCGCTTTTTTAGTGCTGATAAAAGGGGACTTTTATCAGCGCTTCTAAAGAGTGCAGATAAAAGTCAAAAGATAAAATAAAAAATATTTATATAATTTGGGGAGGGGGAGCTTTTAATAGTGCTTGACCCCCCCCCCCCCCATCAGCTCTAGGCAGACCCCCGTCAGTCTCTCTCACGCGCTACCCTTCCCACGCATCCCCCAATCACACACACCTTCTTGCTTCCACCCGAACTCGAACCCGTAACCTCCACCTTTGCGTGCCTTCACCTTTACCGCTATGCCATTTCGTTTTTTTCTCTATTTAAAGATATATCTATTTATTTATATATATAGTTTTATTCATTCGTATAATAATATAGATTCATATTAATATATATATATTTAGTTATATTAATACATATATATTAATTCATATATTAGTATATATATATTCATTCTTATATTAATATATATTTATATTAAAATGTGTGTTATCCGTATATTTATTTTTATATTAATATATATTTATAAGATTAGTTTTAAATACCTTTATAAAATATGCTTTTATGTGTGTTTATCAATAAATAAATACATACATATATACAACACACACACACACAGACACATATATATTTACAAATAAATACATATATTTGTGTATTTGAAAATCCATCGAATGTTAAAAAGACCATAAATTCTATTCTAGAAGCTTGTTTCAACTCCACAACCAGTCCAATTGAAGGAAAAGAAAAAATATTCGATATGATATGTGGTACAGGCCTAACTGACATCCAGATCAGAAGTTATACTTGTTTGAATGTTAAAAAATTGGGGCATCCTGACTAAAACCACTAACAACGCTACATAAACCCTATCAATTGCTACAAAACCCGAAAAATGATTCAAAACCCACAAAATGCAACAAAACTCCAAAAAATGCTAAAATGACCCTATCAAATCATAATAAATTCAAACACACCCATAAAAACCAAAAAACGCATAAAACCCCAAACAACTCAAATAAACCGTAACAAACCCTAGAAACCCTAACAAAACCTAAAAACTCATAATAACCACTAATAACCCCTAAGAACCACTAATAAACCCCAATAACCCCTAAAATCCACTATTATACCATAAAAACCCGAATAAACACTAATAAATTGTAATAACCTGTAATAAACCTCAAACAACTCTATTAGACCCTAATAAACACTAAAAAAGACCTAAAACCCATAATATATAATAAAAAACACTATTAAACCATAATAAACCCTAATAATTACTACAACCCTAACAACCCTGACAAAACGCTACAAAAACCTCCAAATAATAGCCTACAAAACGCTACACCCAACAAATAAACCCTAACAAACCCTAATAATCCCAAAATAAATCGTAAAGAACCCTAACAACCCCAAATAAATCGTAACAAATTTAAAACTCCAAAAAAATTGTAACAAACTCAAAAAAACCATAACAAACCCCTAATAAATTGAAAGAAACCCTAACAAAGCATAATAAACCCAAATAAAACATAATAAACCTAAATAAACGTTACAAAACCAAAATAAATAAAATAAACACTAATAAATCCTAATAAATACTAAATAACCTAAAAAGGTTGATAAACCCTAGAAAAAGCTATTAATGCCTACAAAATCCCAATAAAACCCTATTATACAATAAAAATTCTAATAAATGATAACAAATCCTATAGAACACTAATAAACCCAAATTAACCCAAATAAAACCAACATAACCATATTAAACTCTAAAGAACAATAAAAAAACCCTAATGAACCCAAAAAAATTCCAAAACACATTATATAAACCCTAAACACCGCTACAATACCCGAACAAACCCTAAAACACACTAAAACCCCTAACAACCCCTATCAATCCCAAAAAAAATAAACCCATAAAACTCCCCAAAAAACCATTAAAAAGCTATCACATACCATAAAAAACCCTAAACACCCATTAACAACCCTTAAAAACCCTAAAAACACTAAAAACCATAAACAACCATTAAATCCCAAAACAATGCTTCGAATAGATACATAAACCCTAAAAATATTACATAAACCCTAAAAAATGCAACAAATACCCAAAAAATGGAACATAAACCAAAAAATGCAACATGAACCCAAAACACGCAACATAAACCTTAAAAGCACTACATAAACTCTATAACTGTAACATAAACCCTAAAAAACAAAACATAAACCCTAAAAAACGCAACATAAACCTTAAAAAACGCTAAATAAAACCGAAAAACACAATATAAACCCTAAAAAAACTCCATGAACCCAAAAAACATTACATAATCACAAAAAAATGAAACATAAATGCTACATCACCCCTAAAATGCTACATAAACCTAGAAAACGCAACATTATCCCTAAAAAGTGCTACATAAAACCTAAACCCTAAACACGCTACATAAACACAAAAAATGTTACATAAACCCTACAAACGATTCATAAAATCTAAAACCACTAACTAAACCCTAAAAATGATACATAAGCCCTAAAAATGATACATAAACTCTAACAACGCTACACAAACCCTAAAAATGCTACAAAACCCCTAAAGACGCATTAAAAACCTCAAAAATATTAAACCCTAATATACCCTAATATAAAATATTAAACCCTAATAAACCCATAATAAACTCTAATAATCCCTAAAAACACCTTATAATCCCTAAAATCCTACGAAACTCTACTCAACCCTAATAAAACCCCAAAAATAGCCAATAAACCCTAATAAATGATAATAAAACCTAATAAACCCAAAAAACAAGTTAAGAAAACCTAATTAACCATAACCAGCCCAAATAGACAATAATAAACCCAAATAAACCCCAAAAAATCCTAAAAATCTCTAATAAGTCGTAAATAAAGCCAAATAAACCCTACTCAGCCCTAACAAACCTTAACACACCATAATAACCCCTAATAAAACCCTACAAAACCCTAACAAAGAAAAAAATGCTAGTATACCTTAAATCCCTAGAAACCCTGATAAACCCAAATATAACCTAATAAACCCTAAAAATGCTCACAAACAATAAAAAACCGATCACAAATAATAAAAATGCTCTATATTACCTAAGAAGACCTAAAAACGCTAATATAACCTAATAAAGAAAAAAAATGCTAATATACCATAAAAATCCCTAGAAACCCTAATAAACCATAATAAACTCTAATATTACCAAAGAAACCCTAAAACGCTCACACACAAAAATGCTCACAAACAATAAAAACACGCTATATTATCTAAAAAGACCTAAAAAAACTAATATAACCTAATAAAACAAGAAAACTAATAAACCCCTAACAAACCACAAAAAACCCTAAAAATACCTAATAAACCCTAATAAAAATGAATAAACCCTTATAAAACCCTAATATAACCCTATAAATACCTCCTCAACACTAATAAACCTTGACACGCAATAACAAAACATAATAAAACCCTAATAAACCCCAATAAACAAAAAAACGCAAACAACCCATTAAAAATCCCTAGAAACCCTAATAAACCATAATAAATTCAAATAAAAGCAAATAAACCATTAAAAATGCTCAGAAACACTAAAAACACGCTAATAAAACCTAAAAAGTCATAACAACCCCTCATATATATTAACAAAAACTAAAAAACACTCATATACTCTAATAAAACACTACTAAACCCTAGTAAACCTGAAAAATCCCTAACAAACCCTAATAAACCATACTCAACCCTAATAAACCCTAGTAAAACCTTATAAATACCGACTCAAACCTAATAAAACCCTAAAAATACCTACTCAACCCTGATAAACTTTAACACACCATAATAAACAATAATAAACCCCACTAAACCCTAAAAAAATAAATATACCATTAAAAAGATCTAAAACCCATAATAAATGCTTATAAAACCAAACAAAGCTTAAAAGTGCTAATAAAGCCAAATAAACAATAAAAACCCCTAATATACCCTCTTAAAAATTAATAACCCATAATGAACCCTAATAAACCCTAATAAATCCTAAACACACCCAAATATACTATAATATACCAAAATATACCCTAATAAACCCAACTCAATCCTAATAAAACCCAAAAAATACCTAATGAACCCTAATTAACCTTGACACACCATAATAAAACCTAATAAAATCTTAATAACCCCCACCAACCCCTAAAAATGCTAATATACCATTACAAAACCCTAAAACCCTAACAAACCATAATAAATGTTCATACCAGGAAAACCAGCTAGAAGCTAAGCTTATGACTATTTATTAAATAAAAGAAAAAGGTACAGAGGAGATGGGCGGGGTCAAAAAAAGGAACATGCCCTCATCCGTCAAACACAACATTACAGATCATAATAAGACATGTGCATGTGAATGATAATAAAAAATAAAAAATAACACACATCCAAGTGCATGTGCATGTGCATGTGCATGTGCATGTGCATGTGCATGTGCATGGTAATAAACAATAAATAATTAAAAAATCCACATGAATGTTCATTTTCATGTGAATGACAATAAATAATAAATAATAACACATGTGATAATAGATTATATCAAGTGCATTTCATGTGCATGTGCATGAGAATAAATAATAATAACACATGTGATAATAGAATAATGCAAGTACATTGCATTTTTAGGTGTATAGTAATAAATAATATATAATAACGCACGTTTATGTGCATTTACATGTAATGATAAAGATAATTATGTATGCACGTGCATGTTAATAAATAATAAATAACAACGCACATTAATGTGCATTTGTATTTGATGACGCAAACAACAATAACAACAACAAGAATAATGATAATTATAATAGACTAATGCAAGTGCATTACCTGTGCACCTGCATAGTAGTAAATAATAAATAAATAATAGTTAATAAGAACGCACATGCATGTGCATGTGCATTTACATTTGCTAATAATATTAATAATACTAATTGGAATAATAATAATAATAACGTATGCAAATGCATGGTAATAAATAATAAATAACAACGCACATGCATGTAGATTAGCATGTAGTAATGATAATAATAATGATAATCATAATCAAAATAATAATAACGACAATGGTAATAATAATAATAATAATAATAATAATTTTGGTAATAATAATAATAATAAAAGAATAATACAAGTGCATTTCATATGCACGTGCATGGTAATAAATAATAAATAATAACACATGTGTGTCTGCATTTTCATGTGATGATAATAATAATAACAACAACAGTAGTAGTATTTATAATAGTAGAAGTACCAATGCAAGTGATAATTGAATATTGCATGTGCATTACGTGTGCAGGTGCATGGTAATAAATAATAACGCGCGTACATTGCATTGGCATGTGATGATGACAATGATAATAATAATAATAATATTATTATTATTATTAACAATGAATGTGAAAATAGAAAAATGAATGTGCATTGAATGTGCGTGCTTATGTATTTTCATGTGCATTTGCATGTGCCTTTGCATGTGATGATAATAATATCAACAACGACAACAACAACAACATCCACAATAATAATAATAACAATAAGAATAACAATGTATGTGATAATAAAATAACATGTGTGAATTTTATGTGCACGTGCATGGTAATAAAAAATAAAAAATAAGGCATGTGTATTTTCATGTGCATGTGCATGAGATGATAATAATAATAATAATAACAGTAATAATAATAATAATAATAACAACAATGCATGTGATAATAGAATAACGCACATACATTACATGTGTAGTGCATGATAATAAATAATAACTCATAGCGCACGTGATGATAATAATAATAATAATAGTAATATTAATAACAATAGCGCATGTGATAATAGAATAAAGTACATGTATTGAATGTGCTCGTGTATGGTAATAAATAATAACGCACATGCATTTTCATTTGCATTTGATGATAATAACAATAATAACAATAACAATAAAAATGCGTGTGATAATGGAATAATGTAGGTGTATTGCGTGTGCGCGTGCATGGTAATAAATAATAATGGATGTGCATGTGCATTTTCATGTGATTATGATAACTACAACAACAACAACAATAATAATAATAATAATAAAAACTACAACAACAACAACAACATATTCACGTGCATGGAAATAAATTATATATAATAAATAATAACGCATGTGCATCGCCATTTGCATGTGACGATAATAATAACAATAATAAAAGTAATGACAATAACGATAATTATAATAATGGTAATGATAATAATGATAATGATAATAATGATAACAATAACATGTGTGATAATAGAATAACACACGTCCTAACAAACCCTAACAAAACCTAACAAACCCTAACAACCACTAATAACCCCAAAGAACCACTAATAAACCCAAATAACACCTGAAACCCACTATTAAACCCTAAAACCCTAATATACACTAATAAATCATAATAACTTGTAATAAACCCTAAAAAACCCTATTAGACTCTAATAAATGCTACAAAAGCCCCAAAACCCCTAATATACAATAAAAACACTATTGAACCACAATAAATCCTAACAATCAATAAAAACCCTAACAAACCCAACAAAACACTACAAAACCCACCAAATAATAGCCTACAAAACCCTACAACCCGCTAATAAACCCTAACAAACCCTAATAAACCCATAACAAATTGTAACAAACCCAAACAACCCCAAATAAATCGAAACAAATCCTAACAACGCCAAATAAATCGTAACAAACTAAAACAAACCATAACAAATACCTAATAAACCTCAATTAACCCTAACAAATCATAATAAATCCTATTAAATTGTAATAAACCCAAATACACATTAATAAACCATAAGAAACCCTAATAAATCCTAAATAACCCTGAAATTTTGATAAACCCTAGAAAAATCTATTAATGCCTACAAAAGCCCAATAAAACCATAATATACAATAAAAAATGATAATTAACCGTAACAAACCCTAAAGAACACTAATAAATCCTAAAGAACCCTAATAAACCCTAAAGAACCATAATAAACTCTAAAGAACACTAAAAACCCTAAAGAACCCAAAAAATGCTAAAACACATTACAAAAACCCTAAAAGCCGCTACAACTCCCAAAAAACCCCTAACACACACTAAAAAACCCAAACAGCCCCTATCAATCCCAAAAAAACAAATAAATCCTTAAAACCCCCAAAACCCATTTAAAACCCATCAAATACCATAAAAACCCTAAACACCTATTAACCACCCTTAAAAACCATAAAAACCACAACAAACCATAAACAACCATTAAAACCCTAAAAAGGAAACAAATAGATTCATAAACCCAAAAAACATTACATAAACCCTAAAAATGCATCATAAACCCTAAAAACACTACATAAACCCAAAAAATGCAACATATACCCAAACAATGCTACATAAACCCAAAAGGCACTACATAGACCCTAGAACTGTAACATAAACCCTAAACAACGCGACATAAACATTAAAAAATGCTACACAAAACCTAAAAACACAACATAAACCCTAAAAAAACTACAGGAACCCTAAAAATGTTACATATTCCCTAACAAATGCAACCTAAATGCTACATCACCCCTAAAAACGGTACATAAACCCAGAAACCGCAACATAAACCCTAAAAAATTCTACATAAAACATAAAACCTTAACACACTACATAAACCCTTAAAACATTACATAATCCCTAAAAATGCTACATAAAACCTAAAACCACTAACTAAACCCTAAAAGCGCTGCATAAACACTAAAAATGCTACATAAACTCAAACAACGCTACAGATACACTAAAAAATGGTAGAAAATCCCTAAATACGCTTCAAGACCCTCAAAAATATTAAACCCTAATATACCATAATATAAACAATTAAACCCCTATAAACCCCTAATAAACTCTAATAATCCCTGAAAACACCTTATAATCCCTAAAACCCCAAAGAAACTCTACTCAACCCTAATAAAACCCCAAAAATACCAAATAAACCCTAATAAATGATAATAAAAACTAATAAACCCTAAAAATATGTTAAGAAAACCTAAACAACCCTAAACAACCCTAATAGGCACTAATAAACAATAATAAACCCTAATAAACCCCCTAACAATCCCTAAAAATCCCTAATAAATCATAAATAATTCCAAATATACCCTACTCAACCATAACAAACCTTAACACACCATAATAACCCCTAATAAAACCCTACAAAACCCTAATAATGAAAAAATGCTAGTATACGTTAAAAATTTACTAGAACCACTGATACAATCTAATATAACCTAATAAACCCTAAAAATGCTCACAAAAAATAAAACAATGATCTCAAACAATAAAAATGTGCTATATTAACTAAAAAGACCTAAAAACAGTAATATAACCTAATAAAGACAAAAATGCTAATATACCCTAAAAATCCCTAGAAACCATAATAAACCATAATAAACTCTAATATAAGCTAAGAAACCCTAAAAACTCTCACAAACAAAAAAAATGCTCACAAACAATAAAAACACGTTATATTATCTAAAAAGTCCTAACAAACACTATTATAACCTAAAAAAACTAATAAACCCCTAAAAACCCTAATAGACCCCAAAAATCCCTAATAAATCCTAATAAAAACTAATAAACCCTAATAAAACCATAATAAAACCCTAAAAATACCTTCTCAACCCAAATAAACCTTAACACACCATAGCAAAACCAAATTAACCCCAACTAAACCCAAATAAATAAATAAACACAAACAAACAATTAAAAAGCCATAGAAACCCTAATAAACAATAATAAATTCAAATAAAGGATAATAAACCATTAAAAATGCTCACAAACACTAAAAACATGCTAATAAACCTAAAACGTCATAACAACCCCTCATATATATTAACGACAACTAAAAAACACATATACCCTAATAAAAACACTAAAAAACCCTAGTATACCCTAAAAATCCATAACAAACCCTATTAACCATACTCAACCCTAATAAAATACCGACTCAACCCTAACAAAACCCTAAAAATACCTACTGAACCCTAATAAATATTAACACACCATAATAAACCATAATAAACCCCAATAAACCCTAAAAACGCTAATATACCATTAAAGAGCCCTAAACCCCCTAATAAATGCTAATAATTCATAACAAAGCGCAAAAGCACTAATAAACCCGAATAAACACTACTAAACACTATAAAACCCTAATATACCCTCTTAAAAATTAATAAACCATAATGAACCATAACAAACCCTAATAAATCCTAAACATACCCAAATATACCTAATATACCATAATATACCCTAATAAACCCAACTCAATCCTAATAAAACCTTAAAAATACCTAATAAACCCTAATAAACCATGACACACAATAATAATTCGTAATAAAATCCTAATAACCCCCTACAAACCCTAAAAACACTAATATACCATTAAAACCCCTAAAACCCTAACAAACCCTAATAAATGTTAAGAAATAATTACGCACATACAAGTGGATGTGCATGTGCATGTGCATATGCATGGTAATAAACCATAAATAATAACTAAGTCCACATGAATGTGCATTTTCATGTGAATGATAATAAATAATAAATAATAAATAATAACACATGTGATAATAGAATAACGCACGTGCATTGCATGTCCACGTGCATTAGAATAAAAAATAATAACACATGTGATAATAGAATAACGTAAGTGAATTGCATGTGTATGTGCATGATAATAACTAATATATAATAATGCACGTGCACATGCATTTACATGTAATGATAATGACAATGACTCATGAACGTGCATGGTAATAAATAATAAATAACAATGCACATGCATGTACATTTGTATTTGATGATACAAACAACAACAACAACCTCAACAAGAATAATAATAATAATAATAATAATAATAATAATAATAATAATAGAATAAAATAAGTGCATTTCATGTGCACGTGCATATTAGTAAATAATAAATAAATAATAATAAATAAGAACGCACATGAATGTGCATGTGCATTTACATTTGATGATAATATTAATAATACTAATTGTAATAATAATAATAATAACGCATGCACGTGCATAGTAAAAAATAATAAATAACAACACACATGCATGTGAATTTTCATGTGATAATGATAATAATAATAATGATGATAATGATAATAATAATTATATTAATAATAATAAATGTGATAATATTAATAATAATAATAAATGAATAATATAAGTGCATTGCATATGCACGTACATGGTAATAAATAATAAATAATAACGCACATGAATCTACATTTGCATGTGATGATAGTAATAATAATAGCAGTAGTAATATTAGTAGTAGTGGTACTAATGCATATGATAATAGAATATTGCATGTTCATTACCTGTGCATGTGTATGGTAATAAATAATAACTCCCGTGCATTGCATTTGTATGTGATGATGATGATGATGATAATAATAATATTATTGTTATAAATTATATTAATAATATCAACGCATGTGATAATAGAATAACAGACGTTCATTTAATGTGTGTGTATGTGCATTTGGATGTGCATTTCCATGTTATGGTAATAACAATAACAACAACAACAACAACCACAATAACAATAATAACAATAATAATAACAATGCATGTTATAATAAAATAACGTGTGTGCATTGCATGTGCACGTGAATGGTAATAAAAATATAATAATAACACACGTGCATGTACATGTGAATTTTCATGAGATGATGATGATAATAATAATAATAATAACAGTAATAATATGTTATAGTTGTTTGAAAAAACAGAAGACATGAAAAAAGTGCTAGAAATTGTGTCTCAAAAAACCTAACTAGTAACATAGTCATTAAAGAAGGAATAACTTCTTCATCAGGTGTCTATTTCCACTCCATGAATAGTCCAACTAAATATAATGGAACAAACTTCAATAAAAACAGGTGCAGGAGGCCGAACAAACACACAGATCAGAAGTTATAACTGTTTTAAGAAAACAATTTCAGGGATCCGAACACAGAAATTGAGGTTTGGAGGCCTTCTGATGGGTTTTGGGATTTTAGGGTCCCAAACATGACTTGAGGTTTGTTCAAGTAATACTTCTGCGCATATCTCATCAGTGACTTCGATTTGATATGTGGTAGAGCTCAAACAGACAACCGAAGTGAATGTTATGGAAGTTTGAAGTTGGATTTTTTTTTGGAGTGGTATAACAAATATATCTTCTGTTTCGTTATTCTTCTCATAGTTTCGATTATACTTTTTCCTTACTCATCTCACGAGCTTTGATTTTACTAGTCACAACACTCAAACGGACACCCTAAGGAGAATTTATGCCTATTTTAGTGAGTTGTGGGTTTCTTAGGGTTTTAGGCGCTAGGAGGGTTACTTAATTTAAAATGAAAATAACTTCTTCTACGTGTGTTCATTTTGGATTTACCACATATCAAATCTAATATTGTGAGAAGATACACACTCTGGTAACCACTAGAACCCTTTATGACATTCTTCAACCCCACAAAAGACCCAAAATCCCTTTGGATGGTCAAAATATTGGCTTCTGGTGTCCGTTTGGAAATAACTTCTTCTATCGGTGTCTGTTTTGCCACTACCACATATCAAATTGAATCTGGAGACTAGACCTACTCTCCTATAACCAATGAAGCACATTCTCACATCCCGGTAGCCCCAAAAAAGGTAGTTAAACCCTCCAAAAGATCATAACTTCTACTCCCATAGTCCGTTTTGCCTCTACCATATATCAAATCGAAGCATTCGACTGGATCTACACATCTGTGACCAATAGGAACGCCTTATCAAGTTCTTAAAGACCCAAAAGGTCCATATGTCCTCCAAATGACCATAAATTCTGCTCTGGGTGTCCGTTTCAGCTCTACCACATATCAAATTGAAGCTTATGACTAGCTGTAGACATCTGTGACAACCATGAAAAACGAAATAACCCTAACAACCCATGAATAACCCCATAGACACTAAAAACCATAAAAAACCACGCAAAACCCTAACAACCCTAACAAACCCTATCAGACCCTAACAAACCCTACCCAACCCTAACAAACCCCAAAAAATCCTAAAAATATAACAAACCCTAACAAATCCTAACAAGACCTAAAAAACCCCATGAAGCACTAAGAAACCCTAATAAACACAAAAAACCCCGAGGAAAACCTAAAACCCCCTAAGAAACCATATCAAACCCTAACATAAACCTAAAACCATAAAAACCATAACAAAAACCTAATAAACCCTATGAAACACTAACACACCCTTAGAAACCCTAACACACCCTTATAAACCCTAACACACCCTTAGAAATCCTATAGCACACCCTTAGAAACCCCAACACACCCATAGAAACTCTAACACAAGCTTAGAAACCCTTACGGACCATAGCACACCCTTAGAAACCCTAACCTGCCAATAAAATCCCTAACCCACCCTTAGAAAACCTAACACACCCTTAGAAACCCTAACAAATCCTTAGACACCCTAAATTACTCTAATAAGAACTAATAAATCCTAACAAACCCTACCAACCAGTAATAAACCATAATAAACCCTAATAAACCCTAAATACCACTACTAAACACTAATAAACACTAATAAATTGTAATAAATCATAAAAACCCTATTAGACCCCAGTAAAAGCTAAAAAATACATAAAACCCAAATATACATCAAAAAAACTATTAAAACATTCAAAATGCTAATATTCACAAAAAACCCTAACAAACCCGGTAAAATCTGACAAAACCCTAAAAACCATAAAAACCCAAAAAATGCCTAAAACCCCAAAAAACACTAAAAACCCTAATAACCCTAAAAATCCAATAAAACCCCTAAAACCCCAAAAAAACTCAAAAACCCCTAAAAACCCGAAAAAACCGAAAAACCCCAAAAACAAACCTTAAAACCCTAAAAAACATCAAAAAACCCTAAAAACCCAAAAAAACGACTAAAACCCCTAAAAAACCTCAAATGCCTAAAAATTCCTAAAAAAACCCTAACCAACCCTATGAAACCCTCAAAACTCCTAGAAACCCCCTAGAAAACCGTAAAAACCGCAAAAACCCTAATATACCCTATTGAACCCTAAATAACCCTAAAACCCTAAAAACACTAAAGAACCCTAAAGAACCACTAAAGTCACTAACAAGGCTACAAAAACCCTATCAATAGATACAAAAAACCCGAAAAATGCTTCAAAACCCACAAAATGCAACAAAAACCGAAAAAATGCTAAAATAACCCTCACAAAGCTTAAAAAATCCAAACACACCCATAAAACCCAAAAAAATGCATAAAACCCCAAACAACTCAAACAAACCATAACAAACCGTAAAATCCGTAACAAAACCAAACAAACCCTAAAAACCACTAATAACCCCTAGGATCCACTAATAACCCCTAATAACCCACTATTAAACCCAAAAAACCCTAATAAACACTAATAAATTTTAATTACCTATAATAAACCCTAAAAAACTCTATTATACCCTAATAAAGGCTACAAAAGCCTTAAAACCCCTAATATAGAATAAAAACATTATTAAACCATAATAAACCCTAATAATCACTAAAAACCCTAACAAACCCGACAAAACGCTACAAAAACCTCCAAATAATAGCCTAAAAACCCTGCAACCCACTAATAAACCCTAACAAACCCTAATAACCCCAAAATAAATCGTAACAAACCCTAACAACCCCAAATAAATCGTAAAAAATCCTAAAAATGCCAAATAAATCGTAACAAACTCAAACAAAACATAACAAACCCCTAATAAACCATAATAAACCCCAACAAAGCATAATAACCCCTAATAAACTGTAATAAACCCAAATACATGTCACTAAACCTAATTAATATAATAAACCCTAATAAATCCAAAATAACCCTAAAAAGGTTGATAAACCCTAGAAAAATCTATTAACGGCTACAAAAGCCAAATAAAACCCTAATATACAAAAAAATTCTAATAAACTGTAATAAATCCAAAAGAACACAAATAAACCATAAAGAACCCTAATAAACCCTAAAGAACCATATTAAACTCTAAAGAACACTAAAAAACCCTAAAGAACCCAAAAAAATGCGAAAACCCATTATATAAACCACAAATACCGCTACAATACCCCAACAAACCCTAAAACACAATAAAAACACTAAAAATTCCTATCAATCCCAAAAAAACCCATAAACACCCGAAAAACCATTAAAAATCCATTAGATACCATAAAAACCATAAAAACCCGTTATCAACTCTTAAAAGCCCTAAAAACACTACAAACCATGAAAAACCATTAAAACCCTAAAAAGGCTTCAAACAGATACATAAACCCTAAAAACATTACGTAAACCCTAAAAAATGGAAAAAAACCCCTAAAAATGCAACATAAACAAAAAATGCAACACAAACCCAAAAAATGATACATAAACCCTTAAAGCACTACATAAACCCAGAACTGTAATATAAACCCTAAAAACACAACATAAACCCTAAAAAATGCAATATAAACATTAAAAAACACTACATAAAACCTAAAAACACAATATAAAACCCAAACACACAACATGAACCCTAAAAACGTTACATAAACCCTAAAAAATGAAACATAAATGCTACATCACCCCTAAAAAAGCTACATAAACCCAGAAAACACAACATAAACACTAAAAAATGCTATATAAAACCTAAACCCTAAACATGCTACAAAAACACAAAAAGCATTACATAAACCCCAAAAATGATACATAAAACCTAAAACTGCTAACTAAACCCAGAAAATGCTACATAAACACTAAAAATGCAACATTACCTCTAACAACGCTACACAAACCCTAAAAAATGTTACAAAATCCCTAAAGCCACTTCAAAACCCTCAAATATATTAAACCATAATATACCATAATATAAAAAATTAAACCCTAATAAACCCCGAATAAACCCCTAAAGAACCACTACAACCACTAACAACGCTACATAAACCCTAACAATTACTACAAAAAACCGAAAAACGGTTCAAAACCCAAAAAACTCAACAAATACCAAATAAACAATAAAATAACCCTAACAAATCATAAATAATCCCAAGACACCCATAAAACCCAAAAAACGCATAAAACCCCAAACAACTCAAACAAACCATAACACACCCTAAAAACCCTAACACAATCTAACAAACCCTGACAACCACTAATAAGCCCTAAGAACCACTAATAAACCCTAATAACCCCTAAAACCCACTATTAAACCCTAAAAACCCTAATAAACACTAATAAATCACAATAACCTGTAATAAACCCTAACAAACTCTATTAGACCCTAATAAATGCTTCAAAATCCCTAAAACCCCTAATATATTATAAAAACACTGTTAAACCATAATAAACTCTAATAATCACTAAAAACCCTTACAAACCCAACAAAATGCTAAAAAACCTCTAAATAATAGCCTACAAAACCCTACAACCCACTAATAAACCCTAAAAACCCTAATAACACGAAAATAAATCATACACTACTGGAAATTCGGGCTATAGCCATTGTTCTAAACCGTGGCTATAGGCCCTCAAACCATGGCTATAGGTAATAGCCACGGTTTGAGGAACCGTGGCTAAGTTTGGCGTGGCTATAGGCCCAGACCTATAGCCACGGTTGAAACCGTGGCTTTAGGTATATAGCCACAGTTTGGAACCGTGGTTGTATACTTAATTCCACGGTTTCAACTGTGGCTATATTAGACGCTGGACATGATTTATAGCCACGGTTGGAAACCGTGGAGTTAGGTCTATAGCCACGGTTAAAAACCGTGGCAATAAACCAATAGACACGGTTTAAAACCGTGGCTATAGGGTGTGCACATACATAAAAAAAATACCCCCCAACCCCCTGGACACCCCCGGGACCCCCCCCTGGAAACCCCCCTGGACACCCCCCTGACACCCCCTGACACCCCCTGGACACCCCCCAGGACACCCCCCTGGACACCCCCTGGACACCCCCTGGACACCCCCCTGGACACCCCCTGGACACCCCCCTGGACACCCCCTGGACACCCCCTAGACACCCCCCTGAACACCTCTTGCACCCCTCCCCTATGCCTTGCAGACCCCCCCCCCCCCCCCCCCTCCCTCCTCCCCACTGCCTTGCAGACACCCCCCTGCCAGTCCCCCCTGCCCCCTGCCACGCCCCCTGCCAGTCCCCCCTGCCCCCTGCTAGTCCCCCCTGCCCCCTGCCACCCACCTGCTTGTCCCCCTGCCAACACCCCCTGCCCCTGCTAGTCCCCCCTACCCCTTGCTAGTCCCCCCTGCCACCCCCTGCCAGCCCCCCTACCCCCTGCCCCCTGATAGTCCCCCCTGCCACTCCCCTGCTTGTCCCCCCTACCCCCTGCCCCCTGCCACCCCCTGCCAGCCCCCCTGCTTGTCCCCCTGCCCCTATCATTCCCCCCTACCCCCTGCCACACCCCCTGCTAGTCCCCCTCTGCCACCCCCTCCCAGTCCCCCCCTGCCCCCTGCCACCCACCTGCTTGTCCCCCTGCCAGCCCCCCCTGCCCCCTGCTAGACCCCCCTGCCCCCTGCTAGTCCCCCTGCCACCCCCCTGCCAGCCCCCCTGCCCCCTGCTAGTCCCCCCTGTCACTCCCCTGCTTGTCCCCCCTGCCCCCTGCCCCCTGCCACTCCCCTGCCAGCCCCCCCTGCTTGTCCCCCTGCCAGCCCACCCCCTCCCCCCTGCAAGTCCCCCCAGCCCCCCCAGCCCCCTGCTAGTCCCCCCTACCAGTCCCCCATGCCCCCTGCAACCCCCCAGCCCACCTGCACCAGCCCCCCCCCCCCCCCTCGCAGCCCATCTGCACCAGGATCCAAAAGTTCATATTCTCATTTCATCACTTGTGGAACTATCACCAAGAAGGGTCTTAACTTCTTCCTTGAAGGAAGGACGTCATCTCCACTATAAAACAAGAAATTATATGAGTTCAAGGAGATATAGGTATGGAAAGATCTCTGATGAAGCAAAGCAGCAATGGCGATCACGGTTTTCACCAGAGGAAACCTATAGAAATATCTTAGAGGATGAGAAATACAAATGATCAAGATTTTGAAGATACTTGGGTCATAGGGGTTATCACTACCCTTACACTACAGTACCTCAAAATGGAACAGCCAATCTGGTGAGGCCACAAATCCACATGAAACAAAACACCCCCCTGCACCCCCCATGACCCCCTTAGTCCCCCATGCCCCCCCCCCCCCCGCACCCCACTGGACAGCCCCCATGCCCCAACTGGATAGCCCCACTGGACACCCCCTGCACCCCCTGGACAACCCTCCCCACCCTTCCGGACACCCCTCCCCCCTGCTTGAACAGCCCCTCCACCTACTGGACACCCCTCCCCCTACTGGACACCCTTTCCCCTGCCCCCTGCCCCCTGCACCCCACTGGACAGCCCCCATGCCCCAACTGGACAGCCCCACTGGACCCCCCCCCCCTATCTGGACACCCCCCCCTGTCTGGACACCCCCCACCCTGTCTGGACACACCTCCCCCCTGTCTGGACACCCCCCTTGTCTAAACACCACTCTGTCTGGACACCCCCCCCTGTCTGGACACACCTCCCCCTTGTCTAGACACCCTCCCTGTCTGGACACCCCCCCTCCCTGCCTGGACACCCCCCCAACCTGGACACCCCCCTTTCACCGCACCTGCACCCTCCCCCTGCCCCGCAGCACCCCCCGGACAACCCTCCCCACTTGCACCCCCCCTTCCCCGCAGCACCTCTCCCTGCCCCGCAGCACCCCCTTCCTGGACAGCCCCCCCCCTCCTGGACACCTCCCCCTGCCTGGACACCCCCCTGCCTGGACACCTCCCCCCTGGACACACATGATCTATGAAAAATAGAAACAAGAATTAAAAAAAGGCATTACACATCAATTCAGGATTACAATATTCTCATAACAACAAAAATGAAATTCTGTATAGAAACGATTCAATTACATAGAATAAAATCACGAGAATAAAATACCATATTCAAGATATACATTCCCAGGGGATATGGATTCCTATATAAAGAACCAAACTAGTAAGTCTGAATAGATGCTAGTAGCAGCCATGATTAAAAATAGCATAAGATAACACATAACATTCTAAGTGCAGGAAAACCAAATTTGATATATCAAATGAACAAAGTGTACCAATCTTCGCTTGTATGCATGGCACTGTTCCACTAAATCAACAATAACTTCCTGCTTGAGACCCTGCAGGAAAACAAAAACATTACCAGTAGCTAAGGTAGAGATTTCCATTGAAAACTCAAAAAGATTTTACACGTGAATAATTCATCGATTTCAAATTCCAGAACTTTTTATCAGAAATGCAATCACACCTGCCCCCCACTGGACACCCCTGTACACCACCCACTGGACACCCCTGGACACCACCACCTGGACCCCCACTGGACACCCTTAGACACCACACCTGGACACCACCTGGACCCCCTAAACCCTGGGACACCCCCTGGACACCACCCCTGGACCCACTCCCCCTGTTGGAAAGCCCCCCCCCCCCCTGCTGGACAGCCCCCCCCCCCCCCCCCACCCCCACCACTGCTGGACAGCCCCCCCCCTGCTGGACAGCCCCCCTGCTAGACAGCCCCCCCTGTTGGCCAAATGAAATTTCCTCATTATTGTCATAGTAGAATAGAGTTGTAGCATAGGGTGTAAGGTTACCTTCAGTGAAAAACTACTCATTAAGTGTCCATAATGGACCAGCTAGTGATGGCGATATCGGAACTGGATAAAAGAGAGATCTTATCCTTGTCAGGCTTATGGTGAGCTAGGAATTAGTTTTTGGGCAATATAGATGTAAAAAAAACAGTAGGGACGGTTCAAGAACTTTTCTAAATTTTGTGCTCTTTGAGGACATGAAACCTGACTTGCAAGCTTATCACTTGCACCTTCCTTAACGAGGGTCAGATCTCATTTTGTTAAATGTTTTATGCTTTCTACTGTTACATCAGTCGAAGAACTCATTGGAAACACATGAATGAGATTTCAAGAGTTATATTAGATCCCTCTATTATAATGGGAGATTCCAATGCTGGTGGAAGTGGGATGGTTGCAGGTGTTGGGGGGATGGTGCGGGCTGATTCGAAGGTGGCAGGGGGGCTATTGCGGGATGGAATACTGGTGGAAGGGGGGCTGAAATGAAGGTGGAAGGGGGGTGGTGTGGTATGGATGTGGCTGGAGCAGGGCCAAATCACAGCGTGACCACGGCGTGACCGCGGCGTGACCGCAGCGTTACCGCAGCGTGTTAACCCGATCCAACGACATCCGCAGGGCAACATCTTTCGGCCAGAAGTGAATGGATCAGAAGGAGGATGGAATGTTGGTGGAAGGGGGTTGGTTGCGGGTTTTGGGGGGATGGTGTGGGTTGATTCGAAGGTGGAAGGGGGGGGGGCTGGTTGCAGGTGTTGGGGGGATGGTGCGGGCTGATTCGAAGGTGGTAGGGGGGGCTGTTGCGGGCTGGAATGCCGGTGGCAGCGCGCTGAAATGAAGGTGGAAGGGGGATGGTGTGGGCTAGATGTGGATGGAGCAGAGCCAAATCACGGCGTGACTGCGGCGTGACCGTGGCGTGACTGCGGCGTGACCGCGGCGTGACCGCGACGTGACCGCGAAGTGACCGCAGCGTGACGGCAGTGTGTTGGCCCGATCCAGCGACATCCGCGGGGAAACATCTTCCGGCCAGGAGCGAAGGGAGCGGGAGGAGGATGAAATGCGGGTGGAAGGGGGCTGGTTGCAGGTGTTGGGGGGATGGTGCGGGCTGATTCGAAGGTGGTGGGGGGGGGGGGCTGTTGCGGGCTGGAATGGTGGTGGAAGCGGGCTGAAATGAAGGTGGAAGGGGGCTGGTGTGGGCTGGATGTGGCTGGAGCAGGGCAAAATCACGGCGTGACCGCGGTGTGACCGCGGCGTGACCGCGGCGTGACCGCAGAGTGACCGCGGCGTGACCGCAACGTGTTGGCCCAATCCAGCGACATCCGCGGGGCAACATCTTCAGACCAGGAGCGAAGGGAGTGGGAGGAGGCTGGAATGCTGGTTGAAAGGGGATGGTTTCAGGTGTTGGGGGGATGGTGTGGGCTGATTCGAAGGCGGCAGGGTGGGTGTTGCGGGCAGGGGGGATGTTAATACATAAATACACCGACCGAGATGCTCAGATAAACCAAGACTCCATTACTCGGATAGAGGCGATCTAGCAATACATCTGCATGCAGTAACTATCAGAAGGTTATAATCATAGATGAAATGGTTCAGGATAACCAGACAGAGTATGAGAATTTTAATGTAAAACAACCAAATGATGGGGTCGTGCAATGAAACGAATGGGCAGAGTGAGAATATCGGATTGATCATCAGATGGAGTACACTGCAATCAGAGGAAAGAATATGCGCTGTGAGAATACAATATGAAATGGAGGATCATCGGATGGTCCAATAAAATTGTACGCTAAGTAGACACCCTATGATCAGACGATTCAGGTATAACATACCCGGTAGTAGAAAAGTTGAAAGACTATGATATGAATCTACATACACAAGAGTTGGAGCACCAAATAAAATGCAACTACTGATGATCATGTGATAATAATACAATCGAGCTGAGTAGTAAATACAATAAAGCAGCTAATAATCATATAACTCCCTTGAAAGTATAGAGAATAGTTGATGTTCAATGTATAAAGAATGATATGTTATATTTGGATGCATGGAGAAATTAAATTGCATAAGATAAAATTACATTTTTCATTAAGAGAATATTTTGAAAAGCACATTTACAATATTGTAATTTGAATAAAGAATTCAGAGTACATAAAACAAAAATCATGATGGAATAAGTTATTACATACCATTAGGTACAATTATGACATTGATATAGTACCTTAGTCAGTTGTTTGGGATCTTGCACCAGAAGAAGCACCCTATAAGCAGATAAACGGTAATGTCAAATTGAATGAATACTCATATATTGAACATAGGTGGCTGAAAGAATAAAAATGGAATAAACCTTACCCAAATCTTGAACTCATTGTCTTCGATGGTGGTGGATAGAACCAGTCTTATCATAAGAAACCACCTATAAGAAAATAGTGGGAAAATAAATGAGATATAACAACTTCTTATATATATGTGATCAGTGTGTCAACTGTAGATAGAAGAAAAGGACACATTTTACACGATTTAGGTAATTATACAAATTTTCCAAAGATTAAATCATCTTAAAAAATGAAGAAAAATGGATTCTTGAAGCTACTAGATTGAACAACCTTCAATTACAGGACATACCTGACTATAGAGACTTTGAGAGAGCTTCCCAAGCCGGATTTTCAGCATGAAAAAATAATAGGGACCGTCCTCAATTAGGATCATTCCTAAAACCGATGAAGAGTGTAGCCCTTAACTTCTGCAATACCATAAACTACTTAATAACTAGAAAAATCATAACTAAATATTAGAATAATACATGAATTATTGAAGAAAGGGATAGAAAAAAAAAGGCATAAACACTTACATAAAACTGTATGGTTCCAAGTGTAGAAGTAAAGAAAATAGATGACACGAGAACTCATCCAGCCATTCAGAAATTTGGATCATTGGCATGAATGATAAACCATCATTATCATCTTCCGGGCAGCTATCTGTAACAATGCTCAAATGAAACAGAAGTTTTCTTCTCCATGTAAAAGCACATATATCATGTTTTTTTATGAAAGCTAGTTCTTACATTGGAAAATATGGAACCAATAAATTTCATGGTTGCCAATGTTTTAGGAGGATCATTGGCATCCATACCAAGAAAGGAATTGGATAATGAAATTGTCAAGAGATCAATGTATGCATCAGCAACAACAGAATCATCTAACTTTGCATAAGAATTAGACAAGGAAGAGAAGAAATATGATCTCCCAAAAAAGGCCACTCATGTTACATGAGTTTTCAACTAGTGATTGGTTGTAATATATGAGAAGCTACATGGCTACAATTTCCAATGTGTGGTTTTAAAATAACATGCAAAACTCATTTAACTCTTAGATAATTGAATATGGAAGAAGTATGAGTTGGTGCTTATACATGGAAGTGACATATTATTTATATATTAACTCTGAATTTGTGAATATATTATAGAGGAGATCCAAACCTAGAAATATTGATTTCAATATTGACATCTCTAAAGATTTTGACACTCTTAGCTAGGATTTCACTTTTTATGTACTTGACAGTTTTGGTTTCTCAACCATATTTATTAAGCTTATTCAATAACTTATCCACAAATCAAGACTCTCTTTCATTATTAATGGGTCTCACAAAAGATACTTCGGTCATACCTAATGGGTGAGATAGGGGGATCCTCCCTCAACTTTTTTATTTGGAATTATCTGGGATTAATATATGAAATGCCTCCAAAAATCTACAGATTATGGGGCTTTATCACCAGTTAAGGCCACTAGAAAGATAAGAGCACCCACCCACTTGTTTTATGTTGATGAAATTATCATTTTTTGTCAAAATGATGACCGATCACTTTCTTTCATCAAGGGGATTTTCAAGCATTATGAATCTCTCTCGAGACAAGCCATTATTTGGAGGAAATCTAAGCTTTATTGTAGAAAGGACATGCATGTTTCCAGCCCCCAACCCCCAGCCCCCTGCCCCCTGCCCCCCTCCACCCTACCCCCTGCCCCCCTCCACCCTGCCCTCTCCGCCCTGCAATAATGCTTAGTCTCCCCATTGAATTTGATAGGAATTCCCACAACTGGTTCACTACCCCAAAGGATTTGAGAATTCCAAAAAAACAACTTAAGAAAGAGGTAGATAAAAGCCCCCTGGACAGACCCTGGACACCCCCCAATGCCCTCCTGCACCAGTTGAGAATCACTGCATTGCACTGCATCCTGTTGAGACGTAGTGTAAAAATGTTTAACAAACTCATGTGAAACTCGAAATGCAAATTCTTGGAGAGAACTACAAATAATTCAATGAATATATGAGAAAACACCTATTGTGAATCACTGCATTGCACTGCATCCTGCAAATTTCAACATTATAAGAAAGAGCCCATATGATAACCTCCTCCCTTATCCCTAAATCGTTATAAATTATAAAACTAATTAATGGAACACAATAGAAAAATATATATTATATATGATATTAACGGACATAAAATAATGAGATGAATCCATCAATGCTTGATAAAATAAAAAACCTCATAAAACTAAAACAATGACCCTACATAAATTACATATGGTTACCTAGATCTATATAAAACTATTAAACCATCCCTTTAGTTCCTTTAAATCCACCACATACTGACCTCCTAGATAATTTATATATCCCACTCTACTAGAAATCACTAACTGTGCTTACAATTCCTTTGTAAAAGTAAAATTATAACCGCCACTCCAACCATAATGAAAAATCATTAGAAGATGGCCCATATCTACATGAGTGATACTTCCTAAGGTCAAAATGGAAAACCATCTGAGTGTGTATATTTATTCCACATATAAAAAATGAATCCTTTGACTCTAGAAGAAGGGAATGATAAAGTCTTTCCCTAACCAATTGATCATCATCCACAACTTGTAGAATAATATCCTTTCCTATTCTTACTTCTACTAGATCATTATGATCTTGTTATCTCCTAATTATTCACCTCATGTTCAATTTAAATAAAAAGATACATTTTATATCCTTCATAATTAGGAAGAAAATGTGATAAACCTTTGAAAGTATGTCTTACATCAACCCATACTCAAACCGATGATACATAGAATGCTCATCACCTCCCAAGGTTAGAGAAAATTTCTACAACTCCGTGAACTGGGAAGAATATTATATAATTCATATTCTTCCATACATAAAAACTTGCCTAGGCGTCGGAAGAGAGGAGTCGGGGAGGAGGCGTCGGGGAGGAGGCGTTCGGGAGGAGGGTCGCGGTGAGGAGGAGGGTCGCGGCGAGGAGTCGTCGGAAGAGCTGAGTCGAGGAGGAGGGTCGCTGCGAGGAGGATTCGGGGGGGAGGGTCGCGTCGGGAAGGAGGGTCGCGGCGAGGAGCCGTCGGGGAGGAGGGTGCGGCGAGGAGGGCGCGGTGAGGAGGCATCTGGGAGAAGGAGGGCGCGGCGAGGAGTCGTCGGGAAGGAGGAGGGCGCGGCGAGGAGGCGTTGGGGAGGAGGAGGGCGCGGCGAGAGGGCAGAGGAGGCACCCGATGATAATTGGGAGAAAAAAAAACGGGTTATGATTTATCCACGGAGAGGGATATGAATCGTGGTGGTAGAGATATCATGAACCCTGGAAAAATCTCCCCAATCCACATTGCGGGGAGACATAAAGGAATGTTTGGTCTCTCTACTCAAAATCCAATGGCATTTTCTATAGATATATATTATATTTCAACTTATTCTGGGATGTCTTCATGAACTCATGGATGAACTTGTACTTCTCTATCATTTCCTGGACAATATATGGCCCAACAAGAGATTTCTTTATGGTCTATTTGGGGAACAATGGTGGCCTGAAGGTACTTTCATAGATGGCCTCAAGATGATAAATAGTGATAGTAGAATGGAAGATATTATTAAAAAAAAGTATATCAGGGGAATGCAATTTTCATAGCAGTAGATGAAGTCTACTACACAAGCCCTTAGCATATAATCAAGTACCTATATAGTGAGCTCGGTGTTCCCATTTGTCTAGGGTTGGAAGGTTGTACTCATATTTATCTAGCTCATAGTTATCACATATAGGCCACTCCAAAGCCATAATGTGAAGCATATATCAGGGTTTGATAGAATATATGAGGGTAACCCATAATGGAAAACAATCTACTATTTTACGACTTTCCCAAACACTCCTCTAGACATTACACCAGGATATAAAGGAATTTCATGATCTCCAAAAGTTGGTCAATTATAAAATAGATGGGGTCATAGTCTCTTGATGTACATTAACACCATGTACTGATGTAAATGGAAATTCAATTCCATTTCCACTCTAGGATCACTAGGGGTTGTTAAAAATCAACTCGAACCTGGATCATAGTCTTCACCTACTAACATGTGAAGCATCAAGAGATGAAATCAGCCTTGTTTTGTGTCATAATAGCCCACAAAAATTTCCAATGAAGTATTATGTACATATTCCACACCTAAGGATGTATAGAAAATGGGTTGTGTGAAACTCTATAATCACATACTCTAACATCATTACTAGGACCACAGTCCATCCCTATAAAATTAAGATACCATTCCCTTATTCAAAAATTTTTTTGGGTGAATCTGCGAAGGATATCTAGTCACATAATAACTCATAGTAGGTGTAACCTAAAATGGAATATCTCACATGATGGATAATTAAAGGAGTCATCACCCTCAACTGAATAAAATATTCACCCACAATCCCAACAAGTGTTCATGGCATGGTAGAAAATCGCTCAAATGCCTCCTAAGTAAAATGAGCATGGGACTTCCTTCTAATGGAATCTAATACAATTTTTTAAATTAAATGAGTATATAATATCTCAAATTCATTGATCTATAATAATTACAACATGAAACAGTTCCTCATGTTCATGTCCCTATATGTGAATACATCCCCGGGACTCTGATGGTCTAATTAAATATCAATTTGATCATGCATAAGACAATTCTTCCAAATCGTCTAAGTTAGGACTAATAATACTAGATCTAGATCACAATTCATGTTTTTCTACTCATGGGGTATTAATTTCCTTGACCCATATGTAATAAAATTATATATCTGCATCAACATCCAACCAATCACTTTTCTAAATTCAGAACCATAAACTAAGTACTCCATGATCTCCTTAGATAGTCTAAAAATATGATCACTCATTAGCCTGAACTTCAATCACTTGATGGATCTTTGGTACTGTTCAGTCTAGGAAAACTTCTTCCTATTCCACATATGGGAGGTCAAATGAATTACAATCCTTGCGATGTGTGCCAAAAATCACTTATAGTACCCTAGAAATCCATGAATACTATGTACCTTTTACATAATCTTGGCGGTGTTAAGAGGGCTCGACCAGGAGGGGTCCGGTCACCGGAGGTGGACTGGACAACATGGATGTGCGCCGGAGGCGTGTGCGCAGGGAGGTGGGGCGCCGGAGGCGTGTGCGTAGGGAGGGGAGGCCGCGGCTGGTGAGGGAGCACAAGGGAGGGGATGTCGTCCACCATGGGGAATCGCCGGAGAGGTGCTGCTGGTGAGGGTAGCGTCGGGAAGGAGGGTTACGACGAGGAGGTGTAGGGGAGGAGGGCGCGGCGAGGAGGCATCGGGGAGGAGGAGGGCGCGGCATGGAGGCGTCGTGAAGGAGGAGGGTGCGACGAGGAGGAGGGCTCAGGGAGGAGGAAACGCGAGGCATGGAGGAAGCCTGATGGATTGGGGGAAAAAACGGAATCGTGCGATTTAGCCACGGATTGGAAAAAAATCTGTGGCAGTATGAAACCTATAGCCACGGACCTATAAAATCGTGGTTATAGGTCCGTGGCTATAGCCCAAATTTTTAGTAGTGATAAAAAACCCTAACAACCCCAAATAAATCATAACAAATCCTAACAACGCCAAATAAATCTTAAAAAATCACAACAAACCATAAAAAACCCTAATAAACCGCAATAAATCCTAACAAAGCATAATAATCCCTAATAAAACGTAATAAACCCAAATACATATTACTAAACCCTAATAAATAAAATAAACCCTAATAAATCTTAAATAACCCAAGAAAAGGTTGATAAACCCTAGATAAAGCTATTAATACCTACAAAGGCCCAATAAAACCCTAATGTACAATAAAAAATGCTAATAAACTATAACAAATCCTAAAGAACACTAATAAACCCCCAAAGAACCCTAATAATCACTAAAGAATCATATTAAACTCTAAAGAATAGTAAAAACCCTAAAGAACCCATAAAACACAAAAACACATTATAAAAACCCAAAAAACCACTACAAGACCCAAACAAACCCTAAAACACACTAAAAACCCTAACAACACCTATAAATCCCAAAAAAACAAAGAAACCCATAAAACCCCCAAAAATCCATTAAAAAGTCATCAGATACCATAAAAAACCCAAAACACCAGTTAACAACCCATAAAAACCCTAAAAAAACACTACAAACCATAATCAACCATTAAAACCCTAAAAAAGGATTAAAATATATACATAAACCCTAAAAAAGTTACATAAACCCTAAAAATACAAGAAAACCCCTAAAAATGCAACATAAACAAAAAAATGCAACATAAACCCCAAAAAAACTACATAAACCCTAAAAGCACTACATAAACCCTAGAACTGTAACATAAACCCTAAAAAACAAAACATAAACCCTAAAAACGAAACATAAACATTAAAAATGCTACATAAAACCTATAAACACAATATAAACCCATAAAACACTCCATGAACCCTAAAACATTAAATAAACCCAAACCAATTCAACATAAACGCTACATCACTACTAAAAATGCTACATAAACCCAGAAAATGCCACATAAACCCTAAAAAATGCTACATAAAACATAAACCCTAAACACGCTACATAAACCATTAAAACATTACATAAATCCTAAAAATGATACATAAAATCTAAAACTGCTAACTATACCCTAAAAATGCTACATAAACAATAAAAATGCTGGATGAACTCTAACAACGCTACACAAACCCTAAAAAACGCTACAAAATCCTAATGATGCTTTAAACCCCTCAAAAATATAAAACCCTAATATACAACAATATAAAAAAAATAAATTCTAATAAACCCATAATAAACTCTAATAATCCCTAAAAACACCTTATTATCCCTAAAATCCTAAGAAACTCTACTCAACCCTCATAAAACCCCCAAAATTCCTAGTAAACCCGAATAAATTATAATAAAACCTAATTGACACTAAAAACATGTTAAGAAACCCTAAACAACCCTAATAGACACTAATAAACACTAATAAACCCTAATAAACCCCAAACAAACCCAAAAAAGCCCTAATAAACCATAAATAAAGCCAAATAAACCCTACTCAGCCCTAAAAAACCTAAACACACAATAATAACCCCAAATAAAAACCTACAAACCCCTAATAAAGAAAAAAATGCTACTACACCATAAAAAGTCCCTTGAAACCCTGATAAACTCTAATATAACCTAATAAACCCTAAAATGATCACAAACAATAAAAAAAGATCACAAACAATAAAAACGCGCTATATTACCTAAAAAGACCTAAAAACCCTAATATGACCTAATAAAGACAAAAAATGATAATATACCTTAAAAATATCTAGAAACCCTAATAAACTATAATAAAGTCTAATATAACCAAAGAAACCCTAAATCACTCACAAAAAAAATAAACGCTCACAAACAATAAAAACACGCTATATTATCTAAAAAGACCTAACAAAGACTAATATAACCTAATAAAACAACAAAACTAATAAAACCTTAACAAACTCTACTAAAAACTAAAAATCCCTAATAAACCCAAATAAAAATGAATAAACCCTAATAAAATCCTAAAAATTCCTTCTCAACACTAATAAACCTTGACACACCATAAAAAATCTAATGAAACCCAACTAAAACATAATAAACAAAACAAATGCAAACAAAACATTAAAAAGTCCTAGAAACCCTAATAAACCATAATAAATTCAAATAAAATCAAATAACCCATTAAAATGGTCACAAACACTAAAAACAATCCAATAAAATCTAAAATGTCATAACAACCCCTCATATTTATTAACAAAAACTAAAAAACACTCATATACCCTAATAAAAACACTAACAAACCCTAGTAAACACTAAAAATCACTAACAAACCCTAATAAACCGTACTCAGCCCTAATAAACCCTAATAAAACCTTAAAGTTACCAACTCAACCCTAATAAAACCCTAAAAATAATTACTCAATCCTAATAAACCTTAACACACCATAATAACCTATAATAAACCCCACTAAGCCGTAAAAAATGCAAATATACCATTACAAAGCCCTAAACCCCCTAATAAATGCTAATAAAACCTAACAAAGCTTAAAAGCGCTAATAAACCCGAATAAACACTACTAAACACTAAAAACCCACAATATACCCTCTTAAAAATTAATAAATCATAATAAACCATAATAAACCCTAATAAATCCTAACCATAACCAAATATACCATAATATTCCATAATATATCCTAATAAACCCAAATCAATCCTAATAAAACCCTAAAAATACCAAATAAACCCTAATAGACATTGACACACCATTATAAACCCTTATAAAATCCTAATAACCCCCACCAAACCCAAAAAAACGTTAATATACCATTAAAAACCCTAAAACCCAACAAACCATAATAAATGTTAATAACACTTAAAAATCCTAAAAAATGATATTGAACCCTAAAAATACCTCTAATAAAAATAGTACTAATAACGCACGTGCATGTGCATATGCATGTGCATGGTTTAAATTATAAATCATAACGCACATGCATGTGAATATACATGCACATTTTCATGTGAATGATTATAAATAATAAATTATAAATAATAATGCATGTAAATTGCATGTTTATTTGCATGTGCATGTGAATAATAATAAATAATAAATAATAATGCACATCCAAGTGCATGTGCATGTGCATGGTAATAAACAATAAATAATAACATAGTCCCCATTAATGTGCATTTGCATGTGAATGATAACAAATAATAAATAACAACACATGTGATAATATAATACACAAGTGCATTGCGTGTGCATGTGCATGTGAATAAATAATAATAAGACATGTGATAATAGAATAATGCAAGTGCATTGCATTTTCATGTGCTTGGTAATAAATAATATATAAAAAAAAGCACGTGTATGGACATTTACATGTAATGATAATGATGTTGATGCATGCACGTACATGGTAATAAATAATAAATAACAACGCATGTGCATGTGCATTTGTATTTGATGATACAAACAATAATAATAATAATAATAATCATAATAATAATAGAATAACGCAAGTGCATTGCATGTGCACGTGCATAATAGTAAATAATAAATAAATAATAGTAAAAAAGAACTGACATGCATGTTCATGTGCATTTACATTAGATAATAATATTAATAATACTAATTGTAATAATAATAATAATAATAACACATGCACTTGCCTGGTAATAATTATTAAATAACAACGCACATGAATTTGGATTTGCATGTGAGAATTATAATAATAATGATAAGGATATTAATAACAATATTAATATTAATATTAATATTAATTTTGATGATAATATTTATAATAATAATAAAAGAACAATACAAGTGCATTGCATATGCACGTGTATGGTAATAAATAATAAATTATAAAACACGTGTATTTTCATTTGAATGTGATGATAATAATAACAACAGCTATAGCAGTAGTAGTGATAATACTAGTAGTACCAATGCATGTGATAATAGAATATTGCATGTGCATTACGTGTGCACGTGCATGGTAATAAATAATAATGCACGGACATTTCATTTGCATGTGATGATGATGACGATGATGATAATAATAATAATAATAATATTATTATTATTATTATTATTATTATTATTATTAACAATGTATCTGATAATAGAATAATGCACGTGCATTGAATGTGCTTGTTTATGTATTTCCATGTGTATTTGCATGAATTTTCATGTGATGAAAATAACAATAACAACAACAACAACAACCAATATAATAATAATAAAAATAAGAATAACAATGTATGTGATAATAAAATAACATGTGTGCAGTGCATGTGAACGTGCATGGTAATAAAAAATAAATAATAATGCACGTGCATGTGCATGTGCTTGTGCATGTTCATGAGATGATGATGATGATAATAATAATAATAACAGTAATAATAATAATAATGACAACAACAACGCATGTGATAATAGAATAACGCACGTTCATTTCCTGTTCAGATCATGATAATAAATAATAACTCATAGCTCATGTAATGATAATAATAACAATAATAGTAATATTAATAATAATAGTGCATGTGATAATTGAATAAGGGACATGTATTGAATGAGGACTTGTATGGTAATAAATAATAACGCACGTGCATTCACATTTTCATTTGATGATAATAACAATAATAACAATAATAGTAATAATAATAATAACAATAAAAATGCATGTGATAATAGAATAATGTACGTGCATTGCGTGTGCGCGTGCAAGGTAATAAATAATAACGAACGTGCATATGCATTTTCATGTGATGATGATAATAATAATAATAATAAAAGTAATAAAAATAATAATAATAATAACAATAACAAAAACATATGCAGGTGCATGGAAACAATTATTAAATAATAAATAATAATTAATTACACATGTGCATCAGCATTTTCATGTGACGATATTAATAATAATAATAATAGTAACAACAATAATGATAATTATAATAATGATAATGATAATAATGATAATGATAATAATGATAAAAATAATGTGTGTGATAATAGAATAACACACATCCTAACAAACCCTAACAAAACCTAACAAACCCTAACAACCACTAATAACTCCTAATAAACACTAATAAACCGAAATAACACCAGAAACCCACTATTAAACCCTAAAACCCTAATGAACACTAATAAATCATAATAACCTGTTATAAACCCTAAAAACCCTATTAGACTCTAATAAACGCTACAAAAGCCCAAAATCCCCAAATATACAATAAAAACACTATTGAACCATAACAAATCCTAATAATCACTAAAAACCCTAACAAAATCGAAAAAACATTACATAACACGCCAAATCTTAGCCTACAAAACCCTATAACCCACTAATAAACCCTAACAAACCCTAATAATCCCATAATAAATCTTAAAGAACCCTAAAAACCCCAAATAAATTGTAACAAATCCTAACAACCCCAAATAAACTGTAACAAACTGAAGAAAACCATAACAAACCCCTAATAAACCGTAATAAACACTAAAAATCATAACAAACCCTAATAAATCGTAATAAACCAAAATACACTCTAATAAATGCTAATAAATAAAATAAACCCTAAGGAACCCTAATAAATCCTAAATAACCCTAAAAAGGTTGATAAACCCTATAAAAAGCTATTAATGCCTATAAAAGCCCAATAAAACACTAATATACAATAAAAACGCTAATAAACCGTAATAAATCCTAAACAACACTAATAAACCCTAAAGAACACTAATAAACACTAAAGAACCCTAATAAACTCTAAAGAACACTAAAATACACTAAAGACCCCAAAAAACTCTAAAACACGTTACATAAACCCTAAAAACTGCTACAATATCCAAAAAAACCCTAAAACACACTAAAAAACCCTAAAAACCCTTATCAATCCTGAAAATAATAAACCCTTAATAACCCCCAAAAACCCATTGAAAACCCATAAAATACAATAAAACCATAAACACATGTTAACAACCCTTAAAAACCCTAAAAACCACTACAAACCATAAACAACCATTAAAACCCAAAAAAAGGCAACAAATAGATACATAAACCCAAAAAACATTACATAAACCCAAAATATGCAACATAAAACCTAAAAATACAACATAAACCCAAAAAACGCAACATAAACCCCAAAAATGCTACATAAACCCAAAAAGTACTACATAAACCATAGAACCATAACATAAACCCTAAACAACGCAACATAAACATTAAAAACACTACATAAAAACTAAAAACACAACATAATGCCTAAAAACACCACATGAACCCTAAAAACGTTACATAAAACCTAAAAAATGCAATAAAAATGTTACATCACACCTAAAAACGCTACATATACCCAGAAAACGCAACATAAACCCTAAAAATGCTACATAAATCATAAACCCTAAACACGCTACATAAACCCTAAAAACGTTACATAAACCCTAAAAACTACTACATAAAACCTAAAACCACTAACTAAAACCTAAAAGTGCTACATAAACACTAAAAATGCTACATAAACTCAAACAAAGCTACACAAACACTAAAAAATGCTATAAAAACCCTAAAGACGCTTCAAAACCCTCAAAAATATTAAACCCTAATATACCATAATATAAAAAATTAAACCCTAATAAACTCTAATAATCCCTACAAACGCCTTATAATCCATAAAAACCCTAAGAGACTCTACTCAACCCTAATAAAACACCAAAAATACCTAATAAACCCTAATAAATGATAATAAAACCTAATAAACCCTAAAAACATGTTAAGAAAACCTAAACAACCCTAACCAACCCTAATAGACACTAATACACACTAATAAACCGTAATAAACCCCAAAAAAACCCAAAAAATATTTAATTAACCATAAATAAATCCAAATAAACCCTACTCAACCCTAACAAACCTGCACACACCATAATGACCCCTAATAAAACCCTCCAATAACCTAATAATGAAACAAATGCTAGTATACCTTAAAAAATCTATAGAAACCCTGATAAACTCTAATATAACATAATAAACCCTAAAAATACTCACAAAAAACAAAAGAAATGATCAGAAACAATAAAAATAGTATATATTACTTAAAAAGACCTAAAAACACTAATATAACCTAATAAAGATAAAAAACGCTAATACACCATAAAAATCCATAAAATCATAATAAACCATAATAAACTCTATTATAACCTAAGAAACCCTAAAAACGCTCACAAAAAAAATAAAACTTTCACAAACAATAAAAAACTTTATATTATCTAAAAAGACATAAGAAACACTAAAATAACCTAATAAAACAAAAAAAAACTACTAAACACGTATCAAACCCTAATAAACCCTGAAAAAATCTAATAAACCCTAATAAAAACTAATAAATCCTAATAAAACCATAATAAAACCCTAAAAATACCTTCTTAACCCTAATAAACCTTGACACACCATAATAAATCCCAATAAAACCCAACTAAACCCCAATAAACAAACAAACAAAAACAGACCATTAAAAAGCCCTAGAAACCCTAATAAACCATAATAAATTCTAATAAAACCTAATAAACCATAAAAAATGCTCCCAAACACTAAAAACACGCTAATAAAACCTAAAAGTCCTAAAAACCCCTCATATATATTAACAAAAACTAAAAAACAATCATATACCCTAATAAAAACACTAACAAAGCCTAGTAAACCGTAAACATCCCTAACAAACCCTAATAAAAACTACTCAACCGTAATAAACCCTAGTAAAACCCTAATGATACCTACACAACCCAAATAAAACACTAAAAATAACTACTCAACCCTAATAAACCTTAACACACTATAAAAAACCATAATAAACCCCACTAAACCCTAAAAAATGCAAATACACCATTAAAAAGCCCTAAAAGACCTAATAAATGCTAATAAAACCTAACAAATCTTAAAAGCACTAATAAACCCTGAAAAACACTACTATACCCTAAAAACCCTTATATGCCCTCTTAAAAATTAATAAACCATAATGAACGATAATAAACCCTAATAAATCATAAACATACCCAAATATACCATAATATACCCTAATAATCCCTACTCAATCCTTATAAAACGCAAAAAATACTTAATAAACCCTAATAAACCTTAACACACCATAATAAACCCTAATAAAATCATAATAACCCCCACCAAACCCTAAAAAATGCAAATATACCAATAAAATACCCTAAACCCCCAACAAACCCTAATAAAAGTTAATAACACCTAAAAATTCTAAAAAATTCTAGTAAACCCTAAAAATACCTCTAATAATAATAGTAATAACGCACATGCATGTGCATATGCAGGTGCATGGTTTAAATAATAAATCATAATGCACCTGCACATGTATATGCCTGCGCATTTGCATGTGAATGATAATAAATAATAATTAATAAATAATAATGCATGTGAATTACATGTGTATGTGCATGTGCTTGTGAATTATAATAAATAATAAATAATAACGCACATCCAAGTGCATGTGCATGTGCATGTGCATGTACATGTGCATGTGCATGTGCATGTGAATGGTAATAAAAAATAAATAATAACCAAGTCCACATGAAAGTGCATTTGCATGGGAATGATAATAAATAATAAATAATAATACAAGTGATAATAGAATAATGCATGTGCATGTGAATGAGAAAAAATAATAATAACACGTTTTATAATAGAATAACGCTAGTGCATTACATTTTCATGTGCATGATAATAAATAATATATAATAACGCATGTGCATGTGCATTTACATGTAATGATAATGATAATGACAGATGCATGTGCATGGTAATAAATAATAACTAACAATGCACGTGCATTTGCATTTGAATTTGATGATTCAAACAACAACAATAATAATAATAATAATAATAATAATAATAATAATAATAATAATAATAGAATAACGCTAGTGCATTTCATGTGTGCATGCATAGTAGTAAATAATAAATAATAACGCACATGCATGAGAAAGTGCATTTACATTTGATGATAATATTAATTATAGTAATTGTAATAATAATAATAATAACGCATGAACGTGTATGGTAATAAATAATAAATAACAACGCACATGCATGTCCATTTTCATCTGATAAAGATAATAATAATGATAATGATGATAATAATAACAATAATAAATTATGATAATAATAATAATAAGAAAAGAATATTACATGTGCATTTCATTTGCACGTGCATGGTAATAAATAATAAATAATAACGCACGTGCATCTACATTTTCATGTGATGATAGTAATAATAACAGCAGTTGTAAAAATAGTAGTATTTGTTGTGATAATAGTAGTAGTACCAATGCATGTGATAATAGAATATTGCATGTGCATTACGTGTGGAAATGAATGGTAATAAATAATAACGCAAGTGCATTGCATTTGCATGTGATGATGAGGATAATAATAATAATAATTATTATTATAATATTATTATTATTATTAATATTAATAATAACAATGCATGTGATAATATAATAACTCATGATCATTGAATGTGTGTGTATGTGCATTCGCATGTGCATTTGCATGTGATGATAATAACAATAACAACATCAAGAACAACAACAACAACAACCACAATAATAATAATTATAACTATAATAATAACAGTGCATGTGATAATAAAATAACGTGTGTGCATCGCATGTGCACGTGCATGGTAAAAAAATATAATAATAATTCATTTTCATGTGCATGTTCATGTGGATGAGATGATGATAATAATAAAAAAAATAACAGTAAAATAAGTTGTAGTTGTTTGAAAAAACAATAGACAGGACAAAAATGCAAGAAATGGGGTCTCGAAAAACCTAACAAATCACAGAGTAATTGATAAAGGCATAACATCTTCTTCTGGTGTCCATTTCCACCTCGTGAATAGTCAAACTGAAACTCATGGAATGAGCTGCGATAAAAACAGGTGTCGAAGGCTGAACAGACACATAGATTAGATTTAATGACCATTTTAGGAAAATTTTTACAGGGATCCATACAAGGAATTGGAGTTTTGGAGGCCTTATTATAGGTTTCTGGGATTCTAGGTTCTCAAACCAGACTATAAATTTGTTCAAGACATCCTTCTGCGTAGATCTATTTGCTACTTTCGATTTGATATGTGGTAGAGCTCAAACGGACAACCGGAACGAAAGTTATGTCCGTTTGAAGTTGGAAGTTTTTTGGAGTGGTATAACTAATATATCTTATATTTCATTGATATTCTCATAGTATATACTAAACTTGGTCCTCAATCATCTCACAAGATTCGATTTGACTAGACATAATGATCAAAGAGACACCCTAAGGAGAAGTTATACCTATTTTAGTGAGTTGTAGGTGTCTTAGGTTTTTAGGCACTAGGAGAGTTGCTCAATTTAAAACGAAAATAACTTCTACTACATGTGTTCATTTTGGCTCTACCACATATCAAATCTAATATTGTGAAAATATACACACTCTGGTAACCACTAGAACCTTTTCTGATATTCTTCAACCCCCCAAAAGACTCAAAATCCCTTTGGATGGTCAAAAGATTGTCTTATGGTGTCCGTTTTGCAGTAACTTCTTCTTGGGGTGTCCATTTTTCCTCTACCACATATAAAATCAAAGCTTGTGACTAGACCTACACTTCTATAACCACTGAAGCACCTTCTCATATTCTTGAAGGCCAAAAAGGGTACTTAAACCCTCCAAAAGACCATAAGTTCTACTCTGGGAGTCCATTTTTCCTCTACCATATTTCAAATTGAAGCATTCAACTAGATCTACACATCTATGACCAATAGGAACACATTTTCATGTTCTTAAAGTCCCAAAGGCCCTTAAGTCCCCCAAATGATAAAAACTTCTACTCTAGGTGTCTTTTTCACCTCTACCACATATCAAATTGAATCTTGCGACAAGCTCTACACATCTGTGACAACCATGAACAACAAAATAACCCTAACAAACCATGAATAACCCCATAAACAATAAAACCCATTAAAACCATGAAAACCCCTATCAAACCCTAACAAACCCTAACAAACACTAACAAACCCTAAGAAACCCTAGAAAACTCTAACAAACCCTAACAAACCCCAAAAAACCCTAAAAAAATAACAAACCCTACAAACTGTAAAAAAACCCTAACAAGCCCAAAAAACCCCAAGAAGCACTAAGAAATCCCAATAAACACAAAAATACCTAAAAAACCATAAAAACCCCATAATAAACCATAAGAAACCCAAACAGAACCATATAAATGATAAAAAACCCTAAGAAAACCTAAGAAACACTAACACACCCTTAGAAACTTTAACACACCCTTATAAATCTTAACACACCCTTAGAAACCCCAACACACCCTTAGAAACCCCAACACACCCATAGAAACCCTAACACAACCTTATAAACCCTTAGAAACCATAGCACACCCTTAGAAACCCTAACCTGCCCATAAAAACCCTAACTCGCCCTTAGAAACCCTAACACACCCTTAAAAACCCTAACAAACCCTTAGACAACCGAAATCACTCTAATAAGAACTAATAAATCCTAACAAACCCTACCAACCGTTAATAAACCATAATAAACCCTAAATCCCACTACTAAACCCTAATAAACACTATTAAATCATAATAAACCCTAAAAACCCTATTAGTCCCCAATAAAAGCTGAAAAATACCAAATAACCTAAATATACAACAAAAATGCTATTAAACCACTCAAAACGCTAATATACCCAAAAAAAACCTAACAAACCCGGAAAAACCTGAAAAAACCCTAAAAACCCTAAAACCCTAAAAAACCCTAAAAACCCTAAAAACCCTAAAACCCCTAAAAACACTAAATAGCCGAAAAAACCTGAAAACAACCCTAAAAACCCTAAAAAACCTCAAAAGAACCTCAAAAAAACTTCAAAAAATGCTAAAAACCCTAAAACCCCCTAAAAATGCTAAAAACCCCTAAAGCCTAAAATGCCTAAAAAACCTTAACCAACCCTATGAAACTCTTAATAACCCTAAAAAACCTCCTATCAAACCCTAAAAACCTCAAAAGAAACCCTAATACACCATAAAGAACCCTAGAGAACCCTATAGAACCCTAAAGAACCACTAAAGTCACTAACAACGCTACATAAACCCTAAAAATTGCTAAAAAAACCGAAAAATGCTCCAAAACACAAAAAAACCCCAAAAAACACTAAAATAACCCTAACAAAGCATAAAAAATCCAAACACACTGATAAAAGAAAAAACAAAACGCATAAAACCCCAAACAAACCAAACAAATAGTAACAAACCCTAAAAACCCTAACAAAACATAACAAACCCTAAAAACCACTAATAAACCCTAAGAACAACTAATAAACCCTAATAACCCCGAAAACCCACTATTAAACCCTAAAAACCCTAATAAACACTAATAAATCGTAATAACCTGTAATAAACCCTAACAAACTCTATTAGACCCCAATAAACTCTATAAAAGCCCTAATACCCCTACTGTACAATAAAAACACTATTAAACCATAATAAACCCGAATAATCACTAAAAACCCTAACAAACCCAACAAAATGCTACAAAAACCTCCAAAGAATAGCCTACAAAACCCTACAACCCACTAATAAACCCGAAAAAATCCTAAGACCCCAAAAATAAATCGTAACAAACCCTAACAACCCCAAATAAATCGTAACAAATCATAACAACGCCAAATAAATTGTAAAAAACTGAAGCAAACCATAACAAACCCCTAATAAACCCCAAAAAACGCTAACAAATCATAATAAATCCTAATAAATCATAATGAACCCAAATACACGTTACCAAACCCTAATAAATAAAATAAACCCTAATAAATCCTAAATAACCCTAAAAAAGTTTGATAAACCCTATAAAAAGCTATTAATGCCTACAAATTCCCAATAAAACCCTAATATATAATAATAACGCTAATAAACATACAAATCCTAAAGGAAACTAATAAACCCTAAAGAACGCTAATAAACCCTAAAAAACCATATTAAACTCTAAAGAACATAGAAACCCTAAAGAACCCAAAAACACTAAAAGACAATATGTAAACCCTAAAGACCTCTACAATACCCAAACAAACCCTAAAACACACTAAAAACCCTAATAACCCCTATCAATCCCAAAAAAAACCAATAAACCCATAAACCCCTGAAAAACCATTAAAAATCCATCAGATACCATAAAAACCATAAACACCCGTTAACAACCCTTAAAATTCCTAAAAACACTATAAACCATAAATAACCATTAAAACCCTAAAAGGCTTCAAATAGATACATAAACCCTAAAAACATTCCGTATATCCTAAAAAATGCAAAAAAACCCTAAAAACGCAACATAAACCAAAAACACAACATAAACCCAAAAAACGCTACATAAACCCCAAAATCACTACATAATCCCAGAACTATAACATAAACCCTAAAAAACACAACAAAAACCCTAAAAAACACAACATAAACATTAAAAAACTCTATATAAAACCAAAAAATACAATATAAACCCTAAAAACACCACATGAACCCTAAAAACGTAACATAAACCCTAAAAAATGCAACATAAATGCTACATCACCCCTAAAAACACTACATAAACCCATAAAATGCAACATAAACCTTAAAAAATGCTACATAAAACCTAAACCCTAAACACACTACATAAATCGTAAAAACGATACATAAATAGTAAAAATGATACATAAAACCTAAAACTGCTAACTAAACCCTAAAAATGCTACATAAACATTAAAAATGCTACATAAACTCTAACAATTCTACCCAAACCCTAAAAAATGCTACAAAAACCCTAAAGATGCTTCAAAACCTTCAAAAATAGTAAACCCTAATATACCATAATATAAAAAATTAAACCATAATAAACCCCTAATAAACACCTAAAGAACCACTAAAGCCACTAACAACGCTACATAAACCCTAACAATTGCTACAAAAAAACAAAAAAATGATTCAAAACACACAAAATGCAACAAAACCCCAAAAAACGCTAAAATAAACCTAACAAAGCATAAAAAATCCAAACACACCCATAAAACCCAAAAAAATGCATAAAACCCCAAACACCTCAAACAAACCGTAACAAACCCTAAAAACCCTAACAAAACATTAAAAACTCTAATAACCACTAATAACCCCTAAGAACCACTAACAAACCCTAATAACCCCTAAAACCCACTATTAAACAATAAAAACCCTAATAAACACTAATAAATCATAATAACCGGTAATAAATCCTAACAAACTCTATTATACACTAATAAACACTAATAAAGCCATAAAACCCCTAATATATAATGAAAACACTATTAAACCATAGTAAACACTAACAATCACTAAAACCCCTATCAAACTCAACAAAACACTACCAAAACCTCCAAATAATAGCCTATAAAAACCTACAACCCACTAATAAACCCTAACAAACCCTAATAACCCCAAAATAAAGCGTAAAAAACCCTAACAACCCCAAATAAATCATAACAAATCCTAACAACGCCAAATAAATCGTAACAAAATGAAACAAACCATAACAAACCCATAAAAACCCGCAATAAACCCAAACAAACCATAATAAACCCTAATAAATCGTAATAAACCCAAATACATGTTAATAAACCCTAATATATAAAATAAACCCTAATAAACCCTAATAAACCCTAATAAATCCTAATAAATCTTAAATAACCCTAAAAAAGTTGATAAAACCTAGAAAAAGCTATTAATGCCTACAAAAGCCCAATAAAACCCTAACATACAATAAAAAACCCTAATAAATTATAACAAATCCTAAAGAACACTAATAAACCCAAAAGAACCCTAATAAACCCAAAATAACCATATGAAACTCTAAAGAACACTTAAAAACACTATAGAACCCAAAAAATGCCAAAACATGTTATATAAACACTAAAAACCACTACAATACCCAAACAAACCCTGAAAACAATAAAAGAACCTAACAACCCCTATTAATCCCAAACAAACAAATAAGCCCATAAAAACACCCAAAAAACCATTAAAAAGACCTCAAATACCATTAAAAACCATAAACACCCGTTAACAACCCATAAAAACCCTAAAAACACTACAACCCATAAAAACCCCTTAAAACACTTAAAAAGGCTTCACATAGGTACATAAACATTAAAAATGTTACATAAATCCTCAGAAACGCAACAAAAATCCTAAAAACGCATCATAAACCAAAAAACGCAACATAAACCCAAAAAAGCTACATAAACCCTAAAATCACTGCATAAACCCTAGAACTGTAACATAAACCCTAAAAAACACAACATAAACCCAAAAAAACACAACATAAACATTAAAAAATGATACATAAAACCTAAAAACACAATATAAAACCTAAAAACACTCCATGAACCCTAAAAACGTTACATAAACCCTAACAAATGCAACATAAATGCTACATCACCACTAAAAACACTACATAAACCCAAAAAACGCAACATAAACCCTAAAAATGCTACATAAAATCTAAACCCTAAATGCGCTACATAAAACCTTAAAACATTAAATAAAACCTAAAATTGATACATAAAATCTAAAACCGCTAACTAAACACTAAAAACACTACCTAAACTCTACTCAACCCTAATAAAACCCCCAAAATACCTAATAAACCCTAATAAATGGTAATAAAGTCTAATAAACCCTAAAAACACATTAAGAAAACCTAAACAACCCTAACCAACCCTAATAGACACTAATAAACACTAATAACCCCTAATAAACCACAAACAAACCCTAAAAAGTGCTAATAAACCATATATAAATCCAAATAAACCCTACTCAACCCTAACAAACCTTAACACACCATAATAACCCCTAATAAAACCCTACAAAACCTAATAAAAGAAAATTTTCTAGTATACCATAAAAATCCATTGAAACCCAGATAAACTCTAATATAACCTAATAAACCATAAAATAACTCACAAACAATAAAAAAACAATCACAAACAATAAAAACGTGTTATATTACCTAAAAATACCTAAAAACACTAATATAACCTAATAAAGACAAAAAATGTAATATACCTTAAAAATCCCTAGAAACCGTAATAAACCATAATAAACTCTAATATAACCAAAGAAACCCTAAAATGCTCACTAAAAAATAAAAAACTCTCACAAAAAACAAAAACATGCTATATTTTCTAAAAAGATCTAACAAACACTAATATAACCTAATAAAACAAAAAATAATAATAAACCACTAACAAACCCTAATAAACCCTAAAAATCCTAAATAAATCCTAATAAAAACGAATAAACCATAACAAAACCCTAATGAAACCCTAAAAATGCCTTCTGAATCCTAATAAACCTTGACACACCATAACAAAACCTAATAAAACCCAACTAAACCCCAATAAACAAAAAAACTCAAACAAACCATTAAAAATCCCAAGAAACCTAAATAAAGAATAATAAATTCTAATAAAACCTAATAAACTATAAAAAATGCTCACAAACACTAAAAACACGTTAATAAAACCTAAAAAGACATAACAACCCCACAAATATATTAACAAAAACTAAAAAACACTGATATACCCTAATAAAAACACTAACAACCCCTATTAAACCCTAAAATCCCTAAAAAACCCTAATAAACCGTACTCAACCCTAATAAGCCCAAATAAAACCTTAATGATACCGACTCAACACTAATAAAACCCTAAAAATACCTACTCCTCACTAATAAACCATAACGCACCATAATAACCCATAATAAACCCCACTAAACCCTAAAAAATTCAAATATACCAATAAAAATCCCTAAAACCCCTAATAAATGCTAGTAAAACCTAACAAAGCTTAAAATCACTAATAAACCTGAATAAACACTACTAAACGCTATAAAACCCTAATATACCCTCCTAAAAATTAATAAAACATAATGAAACATAATAAACCCTAATAAATCCTAAACAAACCCAAATATACCATAATATACCATAATATACCCTAATAAACTCAACTCAATACTTATAAAACGCTAAAAATACCTAATAAACCCTAATAAACCTTGACACACCATAATAAATGCTAATAAAATCCTAATAACCCCCACCAAACCATAAAAACTCTAATATAAAATTAAAAAATCCTAAAACCCTAATAAATAATAATAAATGTTAATAACACCTAAAAATCCTAAAAAAAGATAGTAAACCCTAAAAATACCTATAATAATAGCAGTAGTAATAATGCACGTGCATGTGCATGTGCATGTTCATGGTTTAAATAATAAATCATAATGAAAGTGCATGTGCATATGCATGCACATTTGCATTTGAATAATAATAAATAATAAATTACAAATAACAATGCACGTGAATTGCACGTGTATGTGCATGTGCATGTGAATGATAATAAATAATAAATAATAACATACATCAAAGTGCATGTGCATGTGCATGATAATAAACAATAAATAATAACAAAGTCAACATGAATGTGAATTTTCATGTGAATGATAATAAATAATAAATAATAACACATGTGATAATAGAATAATTAAAGTGCATTTCGTGTGTACGTGCATGAGAATAAATAATAATAACACATGTGATAATAGAATCACGCAAGTTCATTGAATTTTCATGTTCATGGTAACAAATAATATTTAATAAAACACGTGTATGTGCATTTACATGTGATGATAATTATAATGACACATGCACGTGCACAGTAATAAATAATAAATAACAACGCACGTGCATGTGCATTTGTATTTGATGATACAAACAACAACAACAACAACAAGAACCATAATAATAGAATAACGCAAGTGCATTGCATGTGCACGTGCATAATAGTAAATAATAAATAAATAGTAGGAAATAAGAACACACATGCATGTGCATGTGCATTTACATTTGATAATAATATTAATAATACTAATTTTAATAATAATAATAATAATAATAACGCATGCACGTTCATGGTAATAAATAATAAATAACAACACACATGCATGTGGATTTGCATGTGATAATGATAATAATAATGATAATGATAATAATAATAATAAAAAAAAAACTGTGATAATAATAATAACAATAATAATAAAAGAATAATACAAGTGCATTGCATATGCACGTTCATGGTAATAAATAATAAATAATAATGCACGTGCATCTACATTTGCATGTGATGATAATAATAATAACAACATCAGTAGTAGTAGTGATAATAATAATAGTACCAATGCATGTGATAATAGAATATTGCATGTGCATTACGTGTGCACGTGCATGGTAATAAATAATAACTCATGTGAATTGCATTTGCATGTGACGATGATGATGATGATAATAATAATTATAATAATATTAATGTTAATAATAACAACGAATGTGATAATAGAATAACACACGTGCATTGAATGTGCATGTTTATGTATTTGAATGTGCATTTGCATGTGATGATAATAACAATAACAACAACCACAACCACAATAATAATAATAACAATAAGAATAACAAGGTATGTGATAATAAAATAACGTGTGCGCATTTCATATGCACATCCATGGTAATAAAACATAAATAATAATGTTCGTGCATGTGCATGTGCATGTGTATACGATGAAAATAATAATAATAGTAATGATAATAGTAATTATAATTATAATAATAACAACAATGCATGTTTTAATAGAATAACGCATGTCATTGCATGTGCAGTGCATGATAATAAATAATAACTCATAGCGCACGTGATGATAATAATAACAATAATAGTAATATTAATAATAATAGCACATGTGATAATAGAATAACACGCTTGTATTGAATGTGCACATGTATGGTAATAAATAATAACACACCTGCATTTGGATTTGAATTTTATGATAATAACAATAATAACAATAATACTAATAAAAACAATAAAAATAAAAATGCATTTGATAATAGAATAATGTAGGTGCATTGTGTGTGTGAATGCAGGGTAATAAATAATAACGAACGCGCATGTGCATTTGCATGTGATGATAATAATAATAATAATAATAGTAATAATAATAATAATAACAACAACAACATAATCATGTGCGTGGAAATAAATAATATATAATAAATAATAACGCATGTGCATCTTCATTTGCATGTGACGATAATATTAATAATAATAATAGTATTAACAATAATGATAATGATAATAACGACAACGATAATAATAATAATAATAATAATAATGTGTGTGATAATAGAATAACACACATATTAACAAAGCCTAACGAAACCTAACAAGCCCTAACAACCACTAATAAACCATAAGAACCACTAATAAACCCAAATAACACCTGAAACCCACTGTTAAACCCTAAAACCATAATAAACACTAATAAATCATAATAACCTGTAATAAACCCTAAAAACCCTTTTAGACTTAATAAACGCTACAAAATCCCTAAAACCTATAATATATAACAAAAAACACTATTGAACCACAATAAATCCTAATAATCACTAAAAACCCTAACAAACCTGACAAAACACTACAAAACCCGCCAAATAATAGCCTACAAGACCCAAAAACCCACTAATAAACCCTAACAAACCCTTATAACCCCATAATAAATCGTAACAAACCCTAACAACCCCAAATAAATCATAACAAATTCTAAAAACGGCAAATAAATCATAATAATCTAAAACAAATGATAACAAACCCCTAATAAACCGCAATAAACCCTAACGAATCATAATAAACCCCAATAAATCGTAATAAACCAAAATACACGTTAATAAACCCTAATAAATAAAATAAACCCTAATAAATCCTAAATAACCCTAAAAAAGGTCAATAAACCCAAGAAAAAGCTATTAATGCCTACAAAATCCCAATAAAACACTAATATACAATAAAAAATGCTAATAAATCATAAAAAATCTTAAAGAACACTAATAAACCCTAAAGAACCCTAATTAACCGTAATGAACCATAATAAACTCTAAATAACACTGAAAAACCCTAAAGAACCCAAAAAATGTTAAAACACATTACATAAACTCTAAAAACCGCTACAATACCAAAACATACCCTAAAACACACTAAAAAATCCTAACAACCCCTATCAATCCCGAAAAATCAAATAAACCCTTAAAACCCCAAAAAAACCATTGAAAACCTATCAAATACAACAAAAACCATAAACACTCGTTAACTACCCTTAAAACTATAAAAACCACTACAGACCATAAACAACCATTAAAACCCTCAAAAGAAAACAAATAGACTCATGAACCCCAAAAATGTTAAATAAACCCTAAAAATGAAACATAAACCATAAAAACGCATCATAAACACAAAAGAAGCAACATAAACCCAAAAAATGCCACATAAACACAAAAATCACTACATAAACCCTAAAACCGTAACATAAACCCTGAACAACGCATCATAAACATTAAAAAACACTACATAAAACCAAAAAAACAACATAAACCCTAAAAACACTGTAGGAACCCTAAAATGATACATAAAACACTAAAAAATGAAACATAAACTCTATATCACCCTTAAAAATGCTACATAAACCATAAAATGCAACATAACCCATAAAAAATGCTACATAAAACCCAAACCCTAAATAGGGAACATAAATCATAAAAACGTTACATAAACCCTAAAAAATACTCCATAAAACCTAAAACTACTAACTAAACCCTAAAAGTGCTACATAAACACTAAAAATGCTACATAATCCAAAAAACGTTACACAAACACTAAAAAATGCTACAAAACACCTAATGACGCTTCAAAACCCTCAAAAATATTAAACCCTAATATACCATAATATAAAAAATTAAACCCTAATAAACCCCTAATAAACTCTAATATTCCCTAAAAACACCTTCTAATCCCTAAAAACCCTATGATACTCTACTCAACCCTAATAAAAAGCCAAAAATACATAATAAACCCTAATAAATTATAATAAAACCTAATAAACACTAAAAGCATGTTAAGAAAACCTAAACAACCTTAACCAACCCTAATAGACACTAATAAACACTAATAAACCGTAATAAACCCCAATCAAACACTAAAAATCCCTAATAAACCATAAATAAATTCAAAAAAACCCAACTCAACCCTAAAAACCTTAACACACCATAATTACCCCTAATAAAAACCTACAAAACCCTAATAACAAAAAAATGCTAGTATACCTTAAAAAATCCCTAGAAACCCTCATAAACACTAATAAAACATAATAAAACCTAAAAACACTCACAAACAATAAAAAATGATCACAAACAATAAAAACATGCTATATTACCTAAAATTACATAAAAACACTAATATAACCTAATAAAGACAAAAAATGGTCATATACATTAAAAATCTCTAGAAACCGTAATAAACCATAATAAACTCTAATATAACGTAAGAAACCCTAAAAATGCTCAAAAACAAAAACAAAATGCTCACAAACAATAAAAAATACTATATTATCTAAAAATATTTAACAAACACTAATATAACCTAATAAAACAAAAAAACTAATAAACCCCTAATAAACCCTATAAATACCTAATAAACCCTAATAAAAACTAATAAACCCAAATAAAACCATAATAAAACCCTAAAAATACCTTCTCAACCCTAATAAACCTTGACACGCCATAATAAAACCTAATAAAACACAACTAAACCCCAATAAACAAAAAAACACAAATAAACCATTAAAAAGTCCTAGAAACCCTAATAATCCATATATAATTCTAATAAAACCCAATAAACCATAAAAAATTCTCAGAAACACTAAAAAACAGGCTAATACAACCTAAAATGTCCTAACAACCCCCCATATATATTAACAAAAACTAAAAAACACTCATATAGCCTAATAAAAACTCTAATAAACCCTAGTAAACCCAACAAATCCCTAACAAACCCAAATAAACACTATTTAACCCTAATAAACTCTAATAAAACCCAAATGATACCTACTCAACCCTAATAAAACCCTAAAAATACCTACTCAAACCTAATAAATTTTAAAACACTATAATAAACCATAATAAACCCCACTAAAATCTAAAAACGCAAATATACCATTAAAAAGCGCTAAAATCCCTAATAAATGCTAATAAAACCTAAAAAGGCTTAAAATCACTAATAAACGCTAATAAACACTACTAAACCCTAAAAATCTTAATATACCTTCTTAAAAATTAATAAACCATAATGAATGATAATAAACCCTAATAAATCCATAACATACCCAAATATACCATAAAATACCCAAATAAACCCAACTCATTCCTAATAAAATCCTAAAAATACCTAATAAACCTTAACACACCATAATAAACCCTAATAAAATCCTAATAACCCCCAAGAAACCCTAAAAACTCTAATATACCATTAAAAAACCCTAAAACCCCAACAAACCATAATAAATGTAAATAACACCTAAAAATTCTAAAAAATGCTAGTAAACCCAAAAAATACCTCTAATAATAACAATATTTATAATGCACGTGAAAGTGCATATTCTCATGCATGGATTAAATAATAAATCATAATGCACCTGCAAGTGCATATGTCTGCGCATTTGCATGTGAATGATAATAAATAATAATTTATAAACAATAACTCATGTGAATTACAAGTGTATGTGCTTGTTCATGTGAATGATAATAAATAATAAATAATAACGCACATCCAAGTGCATGTGCATGTGCATGTGCATGTTCATGTGCATGTGCATGTGCATGTGCATGGTAATAAACAACAAATAATAACCAAGTCCACATGAATGTGCATTTGCTTGTGAATGATAATAAATAATAAATAATAACACATGTGATAATAGAATAATGCACGTGCATTGCGTGTGCACGTGAATGAGAACAAATAATAATAACACTTGTGATAATAGAATAATGCAAGTGCATGCTAATAAATAATATATAATAATGCACGTGCATGTGCATTTACATGTAATGATAATGATAATGATACATGCACGAGCACGAGCACGGTAATAAATAATAAATAACAACACACATGCATGTGGATTTGTATTTGATGATACAAAAAACAAAAACAATAATAATAATAGAATAACGCAAGTGCATTTCATGTTCACGTGCATAGTAGTAAATAATAAATAAATAATAATAAATAAGAATGCACAACCATGTGCATGTTCATTTACATTTGATGATAATATTAATAATACTAATTGTAATAATAATAATAATAACGCCTGCGTGTGCATGGTAATAAATAATAAATAACAACGCTTATGCAAGTGGATTTGCATGTGATAATGATAATAAAAATGATAATGATAATGATAATAATAATAATAATAATAATAATAATAATAATTGTGATAATAATAATAATAAAAGAATAATACAAGTGCATTGCATATGCAAGTGCATGGTAATAAATAAAAAATAATAACGCACGTGCATCTACATTTTCATGTGATGATAGTTATAATAACAGTATTAGTAATTATTATAGTAGTGGGGTTGATAATGGTAGTAGTACCAATGAATGTGATAATAGAATATTGCATGTGCATTACGTGTGCACGTGCATGGTAATAAATAATAACGCTCGTGCATTGCATTTTCATGTGATGATGATAATAATAATAATAATAATAATAATAACGCATGTGATAATAGAATAATGCACGTGCATTGAAATGTGCATGTACGCACATTCACATAGACTCATTTTCATCCTCGGTTTATAGCATCGCCACTTGGCCTCCATCCCACTCTATCCTGAGGTTTTGGCTAGGGTTTCTCAAGGTGGCATGATGCGGACCAGGGTGCGGGTTTCTGATGCAGCGATTTGGGGGTGTCGTTGCTTTTCTCAATGTCTAAGAGTGCTTTTGGTAGATCTGGTCTTCGGGTGCGGTTCTGAAGGAGGCGGTGGGGCCTGTTTCTTACTCCTGAAGGTTTTTGATCGTTGAGGTGGTGATTTCGCTCAGGTTAGTGGTTTTGATTTGGTGGTTTGGCGACGGACTGGGTCCTTCTTCGGGCGACATCGCTGTTTCTTGTAAAGACCTGGAAATTCTAGGGAATTTTTTTCTTAAATTCAGGCGATTTTTATGAGTCCGTGAAAATTTACGCTGCTTGATTCTGAGGCCAGGTGTTCCCAGAATCAATTTTTGATGTTTTTTTTAGGTGCGTTCAGTGAACGTACGAGTGGGATTTTATAACTTATGAACCGGTGCTCAGAATTGAAATTTGAGGGCGCCATTGAACTTGTATAGTCGGTGATTTCTAAGTGATACCTTTACCGCAGTTGCGTTCTAATGATAATGGAAGTTAGATTTTGGGTTTTTAATAAGTTAAATAAAAATAAGAGTGAAACTTATTTTTATTGCGGCGGTTAAAAACTCTAAGTGGACATTGGGGATGGGGGCCACCAGACCATAACCTATCATGTGAGGTTATGGTTGTGGGGACCACTCAAGCATAACCTCCATTGGGAGGATAATTAATGTGGGGGCCACCCGATCATCTAACCCCTTTAACACCCCATTTAAGTATTGAAACCGTTAAACTTCCATGGTTTAATTCTTTCCAACTCCCTTCATTTAATTAATTGAAACCTTTTGAATTATTTTTAATTCATTCCAACAATTAAATAATTGACAAGCTATTATTTTATTTGAGTTTTCATAATCTTTTGTTGGGATAATTAAGAAGAGGAGGAGTTCTTGGAGAACTACATCTTCCAACGAAGAACACCCCCTTCCACTGAAGAATGACGAACACCATCTTCGATTTCAACTGTGCCAAAAGAGAAGGAGTCGACCATGAAGATGCCATCTTAGACTTTATCACCTCTGAACACTTTTCGACGCACGATTGTGAGAATTGGGAGTGCGAGACGAATGCAACGAACGACAAATCGATGTCCGCCCTTTTTCCGACATCGTCAAAGAACAACAAATACGAGGTAGGGGTTTGAGTTGAATTTATTTTCGTTCTTCATCATTCAAATTATGGTTGAGATATGCTGATTGATATCAACGTGATGTGGAGGGCTCGGACTGCATGAACATGGCCCCACCCTCCCCCTTTGATTGTTCTCATTTGATGATGACGGGGTGGAGCCAAGCGACCGGCTTCGGACCGACCGCGAAGAAAACTGGCGGCGCAAGGCCACCGGATCGCCAAGAGGGTGCGACACCATCGTACCAAATGTAAGGAGATCCGCAGCCATGCCAGGCCGTAGCGGAGGCGCGCAGCGCCGTTGCGCCGTACGAAGGGCAGCAGGGGGCCACAACGGAAGGGGTGCGTCGTCAGCGCGCCGCGCGGAGGAGCTAGAGGCCGCGGCCAGGCCGGGACATGGAGGAGGAGGTGTGGTGCCATCGCACTGTGCAGTGTAGGGGAGCTGCGTCCAGGGCAGGCCATAGTGGAGCAGGAGGAGCGGTTGGCCACTCGGCCAGCCGAGAGGAGAGAGACCCCGTCGGGTCCCGCGCGGGCTGGACTGGCGGCACCAGGCACCTGTTTCGGCTCACACCCGAACGACCAAGCCGTTTGGGAGCTGGGGGTGGGTGTGGATCCCCCACCCCCCCGGGGCATGGCTAGGCAGACCCGCGAGCTGCTGGGCTGGGCTTCCCTCAGGCCGGTCCGCCCATCCGAGCTTGGCCGCCCATCCGGGTTGGGCCGCCATCGGTCCGGGCCGCCCTTCAGGCCTGGCCGCCTACTCAGGCCAAGGCGACCACATGGGTCGGGCCACACCCTAAGATCAGTTCAGAATCCAGTCCGGACCGGGTCAGTCCGTGTCCAGACCGGGTTTGGCCGAGACAGTTCGATGGGGTCAGACCGGACCTGGACCCGTTTGGTCAGTTTACACCTTTTTTCCCATATCTTGGGCTTCGGGTGTCTGATCGACGAACCGCATATGGGAAAGGAATGCTTAGATCATGATGTTTCTTTTGGCATATCCCACTTGAGGTATGGGCACAGTTGGAGTAAGACCTGGTTGTTTTGAACCTAAAAACCAACCGGGCCCCTATGATGGAAATGCCAATAACTCACAGAACGGGCGTCCGATTGAAGCATCGTCTATTGTGTTGAGTCCCCTATGATGAGGAGGAACATTGAGATACTTCTACATGGGTTTTAATGACATTTGAAGTATCGACTAGTGGCTCGTGGAGTAGATCCTCCCAGAGACAAGCGTGCGGAGTACGGAGACCTAGTAGCTGGCTGAGACCTGACGACAACTGACCTTTTGACTCGGAGTGTTTTGACTAGCCTAGTGGGAAGAAACTCTATGTGACGCGGCATTCCCACAGTGGGGAGAGCCTCTGTGTGACGTGGCCAACCCACAGTACTCGACTAGAGGAGTACCTCAGCAGGCTACGAGGGGGAGTGACTCTGTGTGAGCGCGGCAGACGCATAGTGGGGAGCATCTCTGTGTGACGCAACAGACCCACAGTACTTGACAGGAGGAGTACCACAGTAGTCTAGAAAGGTGTGAAGCACCTATGTGTGATGCGGCAGTCCCACTATACTTGATATAGGAGGAGTACACCATTAGTTGAGGTTCTGACAGAGTGACTGGGGTTGTTACTTAATACTATCCCCTAGAATAAAATCCTAGTTTGAGCTCATTCAATGAATTTTGAGTTTACCTCACGAATGAGATGGGTTACTAGATATCTTAGGTATATGTATGTGCATATATCTAAGTGGTGGTTATCCATTGACTTCTTTACTTTTCTTTTATCCGTGTTGGATATTGTGAGACCTTGAGGGTCTCGGGGTCCCTACTGAGTATCGTTATACTCACACATACACAGGCTATGCCCAAACCTCATTGTGTTGGTTGCATATGATAGACAGTGCTGACTGAGGTAGAGAGTAGCAGGACTGGATGGTACCCGGAGGTAGACCACTCAGAGTGATGGTGCACGGAGTGGACAGACGGTTGTGGAGTGCTTTGGAGGCCGTCCGTACCTACCCTTCAGGTAGGAACCCCGGAGGATGACCCATTAGCTGTTTTACTTGCTTTCATTTGTACCTGTACTTTACTGTTGGACTTTTATTTCTGGCCCCTTTTACATTCCAGTACTTCTTTTGTACACAGTATTGCTTAGTGTTTTTCTTGCAGTTGTGTACTCTTATTGTATGTGTTTACTTATTATAAATCCAATGCATTCCTAGCATCATGATTTATTCCTTTGGTGCTAGTCTCCATCTCCTGGCCTATTGAAGGCGGGTTTGGGGTAGTCTCGGCATGGTTCTTGTGGACGTGTCATAACAAATTGGTATCATAGGGAGGTTCTACCACAGAACATAGGACACTGATCATTCTTTTTAGTGAATAAATAGATTTAAGAGTACTAAGTGTGGTTTTCAATTCAGGGTGTCCATTGTTGGTGCGATGGACAACGTATCCATGCACCAGGGCCCTGACATCTAAATTCTGACTTAGTGCACGAAAACACTGATTGTGTGCGTGTTTTTAAAATTTTTCTTAATTCATCTCAACCAGGTTGTCTCACTGGGTAAAATCTTTGACCGTGTCACATTTGTTTCCTTCAGGATGCCTCCCCGCAGAGCCTTGAGAGCCATACGCTCTGACAGCCCACCGAGTGACAAGGCTTCGGTGTAGGTCACTTTTCTATTTATGGCACCAGCGGTACCACTTTCCATTGGGCCACCGATTCCCCCAGCCCCAGCAACAGACGATGCACGTCGCTTGGGCACATTGCATGAGTTACAGAGCCATAGGCCACCAAGGTTCCGGGGAGAGATGGACCCACAAAAGGCTAGGGATTGGATTGAGGTTGTGGTGAGAGTCTTCAAGCTTATAAGGACACCAATAGACTTCATTGTGATCCTTGATCCCAGTATTCTTTAGGTAGAAGTAGGTGGATGGTGGAGCCTGATGCTCTAGGTCCACGACGAGGCAACACTACTCTGGGCAGACTTCAAGAGCCTGTTCCAGGCGGAGTTTATTCCTGCCACACTTTGACCAGTGCAGATACAGGAGCTACTTCATCTACAGTAGGGAAGCATGATAGTAGCACAGTACTCAGCGAGGTTCACTGACCTCTCACACTACTCCACAGATATGGTGCGGGACCCATTCTTCAGGGCCCAGACCTTCGAGCAGGGGCTCAGGTGAGAGATCAGAGCCTCGATGATCTCCCTCAGCATCCCAACACAAGAGGGGGTGTTATAGAGATACATCCTAGTAGAGAGTTTTCTAGATGAGAAGACACCAGCAGCGAGACCCACTACTAGTCGACATGCAACAAAGTCTTATACAGCTGGCAGTAGACAGATTACGTAGAGGTCCAAGAAGACCAGACCTATGGTTGGATGACTGTAGGACTTAGGATCAGTTTTACGGGGAACCCGAGGCAGTGAATTACCAACCAGGAGTAGGCAGTGTTACTCATGCGGTGGTAGGGGTCACATGGCTCGTGACTATCCGACCCGCCATTCAGATGATCAGCAGATTGTTGAGGGACTTCCCATGCAGAGGCAGAGGTTCGATCGAGGCGGTCCACATGGCGCAGGCAGACGTGGAAGAGGATATGGTTGAGTAGCTAGCGGTGGACAATGTTTCAAGTTGTTGCCACCACCACCACCAGGAGGTCCACCCCGACCGCAGGGAGCAGGTGGATATGGGAGAGATCAGTTTCGGGCAATTTAGGTTTACGACCATGGTGCTCTAGAGATGATTAGAGGTACGATCTGTGTCTACTCCACCTTAGCTGCAATTATTATAGACATAGGTGCTAGTCATTATTTCATAACCACTTCCCTCGTTCGAAGATCAGTGATTCCAACGGAGCCGTTGGCTCGATCCTTATGGATAGAGACTCCTATGAGAGAAGAATCGACGATTACGCACTGGTTCCGGCAGTGTGAGCTTACTCAAGGAGGCGAGAGCTTTGGTTGGAATCTCCTTGTAGTGGCGTTGAGGCCTTAAGATGTCATCTTGGGTATGGAATGTTTATCTACGGTCCATGATCAGATTTACTGTATTAGGAGCAATTTGCAGTGTGTCCGCACGGATGGGACTAGTTTTACCTTCCCCAGCAAGAAGGGAACCTTTGCAGCACAAGATAGACATACTCGGAGGAGGGTACAACCGATCACTCACCAGTTGGCATGCCTTACCCTCGGAGCAGTTAATGCGGAGAGTCTGACTTATCCTGTTGTGATGGACCAATACGCGGATGTTTTCCCTGACGATGTTCCAAGACTACCTCCTCATAGAGAGTTGGACTTCTACATTGACCTATACCTCGGGACGACACCGATATCTACACTATCATATCAGATGGCACCAGCTGGGCTTTGCGAGATGTGGGTACATCTAGAGGGCCTGCAGGGAAAGGGGTTCATCCGGCCCAGTGTTTCTCCCTGGGCTTCCCTGATTCTATTTTCCTAGAAGGCAGATGGGAGCTTGTGGCTTTCTGTTGACTACTGTCTCCTGAACATGGTGACCGTGAAGAACAAGTACCCACTTTCAAGGACTGACGACCTCCTTGATCAGCTCAAAGGAGAACAATGGTTCTCAAAGATAGAACTCAGATTAGGCTATCACTAGCTCATAGTTCGAGATGAGGATGTGTAGAAGATGGCCTTCAGGTGTCGGTACGGCCACTACGAGTCCTTGGTTAGGCCCTTCAGCATAACCAATTCTCCAGCAGTGTTCATGTGTCTCATGAACATGATCTTCCAACAATACCTCGATTGCTTTGTTGTGGTCTTCATCGACGACATTTTGATCTACTCGACTACAGTGGAGGAGCATTCCTACCATTTACAGGTAGTACTGGACACACTCCTAGAGCACCAGCTTTATGGTAAGCTCTCGAAGTGCCAATTATGGATTCGAGAGTTTCACTTCTTGGGAAACGTCATCTCGGAGGCTGGAGTTGTAGTAGATCTAGTGAAGATAGAGGCAGTACTTTCTTGGGAGCCACCCAGGAGTGTGACAGAGGTATGATGTTTCCTCAGTTTGGCTGGGTACTACCGTAGATTCGTTCTAGACTTCACTAGAGTTGCAGCGCCACTATCATCCTTGACGAAGAAGGGGTAACCCTTCGTGTGGTTGGAGAGATTCCAGCAGATCTTTCAAGAGATGAGGTAGAGGATTACTAGTGCCCCCATCTCGAGGCTTCCAGAGGATGGTGTACGGTACATAGTATACTGCGACACATCAGGGACTGGACTCGGGTGTGTCCTAATATAGGAGAAAGATGTGATCGCTTATAGTTCTCAGCAGCTGAGAAAAAATTAGCAGAACGAAGCTACCCATTACCAGGAGTTAGAAGAAGTGGTCTTCACTTTGATGATGTGGCAGCACAATCTGATGGGCGAACATTTTACCGTGTACTCTGATCACAAGAGTCTGAGGTATATCTTCCCTCATAAGGACCTGCACCTGAGATAACAGCGATGGCTTGAGTTTCCCCTCGATGACTTTGAGATAGTCTATAATCCTGGGAAGGGTAACGTTGTTGTGGATGCTATCAGTAGAAGATCTGTTATACAACTTCTAGGAGAGGCGAAAGAGCAGTTGGCTGCTTTACAGATTTCTTATGTGGACCGAGATGGAGCAGCTTTCCTTCAACATCTTATAGTCACTCCTCCTCTACTTCAGCGAGTCATGGAGGCATAGCGTGGAGATGCTAACTATGAGACACGACGTGCTCAGTTATCTATAGGGTAGGCACCTGATGGATTTTCTGAAGGTGGGGAGCACATCATCCTCTTCAGAGGACGTACCATGGTACCAGTTTCACTTCAGGAGGATGTGTTGAAGGAGTTAAACACTTCTCCTTTAGAAGTATATCCAGGAGTGGTGATGATGTACCAGGACCTTCGTCGATAGCATTGGTGGCATGTTTTGCAGAAGGCGGTTGCTGAGTTTGTCTCACGGTGCCTCACATTTCAGTAAGTGAAGGCAGAGCACCAGGTACCACCAGGTTTGGTTCATCCCTTAGAGGTCCCTAAGTCGAAGTGGGATGGGATATCCATGGACTTCATTACGGTTCTTCCTCATACATCTAGGAGTCACGAGTCGATATGGGTGATCATTGACCGAGTCACCAAGTCTGCCCACTTCCTACCGATCAGAGAGTAGGGCTCAGAAGAAAGATTGGGATGCCTCTATGTGCAGGACATAGTGCGTTTACATGGAGTACCTTCTTCTATTGTCTCTGACTGTGACATACTCTTTACCTCCCAGCTATGGAAGGGGTTGCAGGAGGCTTTCAGGATGAAACTACATCTGAGCACTGCCTTCCATCCACAGACAGATGGTCAGGCTGAGCAGATCATTCAGACCCTCGAGGGCATGCTCCGTGAATGTGTCCTTGACTTTGATCGCAGATGGGAGGACCAATTACCTTTGGGGGAGTTTTCCTACAATAGAAAATATCACTCCACCATCGGTATGGAACCTTTTGAGTCATTGTATGGTTGACCTTGCAGATCGCCACTGTGTTGGACAGACCCAGGGGAGTCAGCACTAGTGGGACTAGAGATGGTATGGGCTACCATGAAGAAGGTGCAGATCATCCAGGAGCAGATGAAGACTGCACAGAGTAGGCAGAATTCATATGCTGACAGGAGAAGGAGACCTCTAGAGTTCAAGGACGGTGACCATGTTTTTCTACGGGTCCCACATCGACGAGGTCTACAGAGATTTGGCTGAGGTGGTAAGTTATATCCATGATTCATTGGACCTTTTCAGGTCATCAGCAGGGTAGGCGAGGTGGCTTACCGCTTAGCTCTTCCACCTCAGTTGCACCGGGTACACAATGTCTTCCATGTATCTCAGCTAAGAAGATACGTGCATGACCCTTCCCACATCATCATCCATGGGGAGCTGGACATTGATGATGGGGCGACTTTCACGGAGGTTCTAGTGGAGATTGAGGATCGATAGGATCAGGTCCTATGTAGATGGTCAATACCTCTGGTGCATGTACGTTGGCAGCACAAGAACCTCCAGGAGAGCACATGGGAGCGGGAGGCTCAGATGCATGCTCAGTACCCCCATCCATTCCCTTAGTGTGAGTTGTAGTTTACGGGGACATAAATCCCTGAGGTGGGGATAATGTAAAGGCCAAGACATTATGTGATTTTTTTTCATAAATTCATGTTATTTTTACGAGTCTGTGAAAATTTACAGTGCCTGATTCAGAGGCCCGGTGTGCCCGGAATCAATTTCTGAAGTTTTGTTCGGGTATGTTTATTGAATGTATGAGCGCAATATTATAACTTTTGAACCGGTGATCAGAATTGAAATATTAAGGCACCGTTGAACTCGCAGTGTTGGTGATTTCATTGTGAGACCTTCACCGTAGTTTCGTTCTAACGAGAATGGATGTTAGATATTGGGTTCTTAATAAGTTAAATAAAAATAAGAGTGAAACTTATTTTTATTGTGGCGGTTAAAACCTCCTTGTGGATGTTGGGGGAGGGGGTCACTACACTCTAACCTCTTATGGAAGGTTATGGTGGTGGGTCCCACCCAATCATAACCTCCCTTGGGAGGATAATTAAGGTGGGGGCCACCCGAGCATCTAACCACTTTAACACCCCATTTAAGTGGTGAAAACTTTAAACATCCATGGTTTAATTCGTTCCAACTCTCTTAATTTAATTAATTGGAACCTTTTGAATTATTTTGAATTCATGCCAAAAATTAAAAAATAGACAAGCAATTATTTTATTTGAGTTGGCATAATCTTCTATTTTTAGAATTAAGGAGAGGAGGAGTTCTTGGAGAACTACATCTTCCAACGAAGAATGAAGAACATCGTCTTCGATCTTCAATCGTGCCAAAAGAGAAGGATTCGACCGTGAAGAATTCCAACTTCAAATTCGTCACCTCCAAACACTTTCCGATAAAAAAGTGTGAGAATTGGGAGTGTGTGATGAATGACGAATCGACGTCTGCCTTTTTTTGATATCGTCAACGAACGACAAATATGAGGTAGGGGTTTGAGTTGAATTTATTTCCATTCTTCGTCATTCAAATTATGGTTGAGATATGCAGAATGATATCAAGGTGACGTGGAGGGATCAGACCACATAAACACAGCCCGACCCTCCCCCTTTGATTGTTCGTGTTTAATGACGAAGGGGTGGAGCAACGCAACCGGCGTTAGACCGGCCATGAAGAAAACCGACGGTACAATGCCACTGGGTCGCCAAGAGGGCGCGACACCATCGTGCTGCGCCGAAGGAGAGCCACGGCCATGCCGGGCTGCAACAGAGGCATGCGACATCGTTGTGCTGCGCTGAAGGAAGCAGGAGGTCGCAGCCATGTTGGGCCGCAGCGGAGGTGGCGCGGTGTAGTCGCACTGTGCGGTGTCGTCGCGCCGCGCGGAGGAGCTGGAGGCCGCGGCCAAGCCAGGCCACGACGGAGGAGGCGCGACACCATCGTGTCGCGCGTAGCAGGGGAGGCGCGGCCAGGGCAGTCCATGGCGGAGCAGGGGGAGCGGCTCTCCGCTTGGCCAGCCGGGAGGAGTGGGACCCAATCGGGTCCCGTGTGTGCTAGACCGGCGCCACCTGGCATTGGTTTCAGCTCACACCCGAACATCATAGCCGTTCGGGAGCTGGGGGAACGTGTCTACCCCCCCTCGGGGCACGTCTAGGCGGAACCACGAGTCGTTGGGCCGCCATCCAGCCGGGATGTCGGGCCGGGCCGCCCTCAGGCCGAGCCGCCCATCCGAGCTGGGCTGCCGGGCCGTGTCTCCCATCCGGATCGGGCCGCTATCGGGTCGGGCCGCCCTTCAGGCGAGGCCGACCACTCAGGTAGAGCCGCCCCACTCAGACTGGGTCAGACCCGTGGACTGGGTCAGACCCCCGTCCGGACTAGGTCGGGCCAGGTCAGTCCAACTGGGTCGGACCGGACCCGGACCCGTTTGGTCAGTTTACACCTTTTTCCCCATATCTTGTGCTTTGGGTGTCCGACTGAAGAACCACCTGTAGCGACGGAAATCTTAGAGCGTGAAGGTTCTTTTGGAATATCCCACTTGAGGTTTGGACACAGTTGGAGTACATCCAGGTTGGTTTGTACCTGAAAACCAACCGGGCCCCTAGGACAGAAATGCAAATAACTCACAGACCAGGCGTCCGATTGACGCGCCGTCTGTTGCGTTTAGTCCCCTATGACGAGGAATACCATTGAGATAATTCTATTTGGGTTTTTATTACTGTTAGAGTATCTACTAGTTTCTCATGGAGTGGATCCTCCTGGATACGAGCGTGCGGAGTACGAAGGCCTAGTATCTTGCTGAGACCTGACGATTGCTGACCTTTAGACTCAGAGTGTTTCAACTAGCCCAGTGGGAAGTGCCTCTGTGTGACACGATAGGCCCATAGTGGGGAGTGCCTCTGTTTGACGTAGCAGACCCAAGTTACTCAATAGGAGTAGTACCTCAGCATGCTAGGAGGGGGAGTGCCTCTGTGTGAGCGTGACAGACCCACAGTGGGGAGTGCCTCTATGTGACACAGGAGACCCACAGTACTCGACAGGATGAGTACCACAACAGTACAGGAAGGTGGGAAGCGCCTCTGTGTGACATGAAAGTCCCACTGTACTCGATAGAGGAGGAGTAAACAATCAGCTGAGGTTCCGATAGAGTTATTGGGGTTGTTACATGATACTACCCCCTAGAATTAAATCCTGGTTTGAGATGATTCAATCACTTTTGTGTTTACCTCACAAATGAGATGGGTTACTAGATAACATATGTATATGTATGGTAATATACCTAAGTGGTGGTTATCCACTTACTTCTTTACATTTTGGTTATCCTTGTTGGCTATTGTGTAACCTTGTGGGTCTTGGGGTCTCTACTGAGTATCGTTATACTCACCCCTGCATGGGCTATGCCCACACCTCGTTTTTTGGGTTGTAGATGACGGACAACGCTGACTGAGGCAGATATTAGTAGGACTGGATGGTACCTGGAGGTAGACCACTCAGAGTGATGGTGCACAGAGCGGACGGACAGTCATGGAGTGTTGAGGAGGCCATATGTACCTACCCTTTTGGTAGGAACCCCAGAGGACAACCCGGTAGAAGTTTTACTTTCTTTCAATTGTACGTTCTTTTAGTTGTACCTGTACTTTACTGTTGGGCTTGTATTTCTGTCCCCTTTTACTTTCCAATACTTCTTCTGTATACATTATTTCTTAGTGTTTTGATTCCACTTGTGTACTCTTATAGTATGTATTTACTTATTGAAAAGGAAATGCCTTCCCTGCTTAGGGATTTATGCCTTTGGTTCTAGTCGCCAGCCCCTGAACTATGGAAGGTGAGCTAAGGGTAGTCACGACATGGGTCCCAAGGACGAGTCGTGACATTTCCGATGATAAGAGTTTTTAATAATTTGGTGTGCGGTGTTGAAGGCGATGATTTTATGGTTTTTGGTTCTGCTAGGTTGCTTTCTTAGTGCTACCAGCAAGGATGAAGGTTTTTGTTTCTGTTTTCTGTTCTTTATAGATTTTGAGATGGTTTCATCTGGTGGTTGGTTTGGTCCTTTTGGAATTCCGTGATGGTGTTTATTTTTCCTATGGGGTGGGTGATGATTTTTATGGATGGGTCTTTGAATCTGTGGCGGTGACGAAGGGGGGGTTCTCACCGGTGAAGATCAAAGAAGGCTTGAAGGTGACAATGAAGGATTCTTTGGCAGGTGCATGAATCAAGGGCAGGGTTCGCCGATGGTTGGTTTCTCCGGCTCTCTGCTCTGGTGGGAAGCCTGATGGATGGTTGCAAGGTTCGAGGTGTAGGTACGTCACGCGGCGCATGGCGTACGGCGTATTTTAGTGATTTGGTATGATGATGTTTGGATTTGAATTTTCAATTTTCAATTTGAATGTGTTTGAAAATGGGAACCGGTTACCCATAAAACGGCTATTTGAAAATGGGAAAAAATGGTGTGCCAAATAATAACAATAACAACGCATGTGATAATAAAATAACGTGTGTGCATTGCATGTTCATGTGCATGGTAATAAAAATAAAATAAAAACACACGTGCATGTGCATGTGTATGTGGATGATATGATGATAATAATAATAATAATAACAATAATAATAAGTTATAGTTGTTTGAAAAAACAACAGACAGGATAAAAATGCTAGAAATGGGGTCTCGAAATACCTAACAAATAAAAGAGTCATTGATAAAGGCATAACTTCATCTTTGGGGGTCCATTTCTGCTCTGTGAATATTCAAACTGAATCTCATGGAACGAACTATGATAAAAATAGGTGTCAGAGGCTGAATAGAGACACATATCAGAATTTATGACCATTTTAAGAAAAAATTTACAGAGATTCTTACACGGAAATGGAGTTTTGAGGCCTTCTTATGGGTTACTGATATTTTAGGTTCTCATAAATGACTTGGAATTTGTTTAAGTCATCCTTCTCGGTAGATCTCTTACCTATTTTCAATTTTATATGTGGTAGAGCTCAAACGGACAACCAGAGCAAAAGTTTTGTCCGTTTGAAGATGGCCTTTTTTTGGAGTGGTATAACAAATATATCTTATATTTCATTAATCTTATCATATTTTCTACTAAACATGGTCTTCACTCATCTCACAAGCTTCTATTTGACTGGTCACATCGCTCAAACGGACACCTGAAGGAGATGTTATGACTATTTTAGTGAGTTGCGGGTCTCTTAGGTTTTTAGGCCCTAGGAGAGTTGCTCAATTTAAAACGACAATAACATCTGTTATGTGTGTTTATTTTGGATATACCACATATCAAATCAAATATTGTGAAAATATACACACTCTGATAACCATTGGAACCCTTTCTGAAATTCCTTAACCCCCAAAAATACCCAAAATCTCTTTGGATGGTCAAAAGATTGCCTTCTGGTGTCTGTTTTGCAATAACTTCTTCTATGGGTGTCCGTTTTGCCTCTACCACATATCAAATTGAAGATTGAGACCACACCTAAACTCTTATAACCACTGAAGCACCTACTCACACCCTGGAAGGCCCAAAAATGTTCATAAACACTCCAAAAGACCATAACTTCTACCACAGGAGTCCGTTTTGGCTCCACCACATATCAAATTGAAGCTTTCGACTAGATCTACACATCTCTAACCAATAAGAACACCTTATAACGTTATTAAATTCCCAAAATGTCCTTAAGTCCTCCAAATGACCATAACTTCTACTCTGGGTGTCCGTTTCACCTCTACCACATATCAAATTGAATCTTGCGACTAGCTCTACACATCTGTGACAACCATGAACAACTAAATAACCCTAAAAAATCATGAATAACCCCCAAAACACTAAAAACCATTAAAAACCATGACAAACCCTAACAAACCCTAAAAACCCTAAAAAACTGTAACAAACCCCAAAAAACCCAAATAAACATAACAAAAAATAAAAAACCCTAACAAACCATAAAAGCCCTAAAAATCCCCAAGAAGCACTACGAAACCCCAATGAACCCAAAAAAAGATGAAGAAACCGTAAAAAACCCCCAAGAAACCATAAGAAACCCTAAGAAAACCCTAAAAACCCTAGCAAAACCCTAAGAAAACCTAAGAAACACTAAAACACCCTTAGAAACCCTAAAACAGCCTTAGAAACCCAAACACATCCATAAAAACCCTAGAACACCCTTAGAAACCACAACACACCCATAAAAACCCTAATAAATAGTAAATCCCACTACTAAAACCTAATAAACACTAATAAATCATAATAAACCCTAAAAACCAAATTAGTCCCCAATAAAAGAAAAAAATCCCTAAAACCCTAAATATAAAACAAAAATGCTATTAAACCATTCAAAACGCTAATTTTCACAAAAAACCCTAACAAACACGGTAAAACCTGACAAAACCCTTAAAAGACCCTAAAAACCATAAAAACCCTAAACACCCTAAACACCCCTCAAATCCCTAAAAACATGAAAAAACCCAAAAAAACCTGAAAAAAACCTAAAACCCCCTAAAACCCTCAAGAAACCACAAAAAATGCTAAAAAACCTTAAAACTCCTAAAAAACGCTAAAAAACCCTAAATGCATAAAATTTCCTAACAAAACACTATCCAATCCTATGAAACACTTAAACACCCCAAAACCCCTAGAAAACCCTAAAAACATCAAAAGAGACCCTAATACACAATAAAGAACCCTAAAGAACCCTAAAAACCCTGAAGAACCATTAAAACCACTAATAAAGCTACAAAACCCCCAGTAATTGCTACAATAAACCAAAAAATGATTCAAAACCCACAAAACACAACAAAACCCCAAAAAACACTAAAATAACCCTAACAAAGCATAAAAAATCCAAACACACCCATAAAACCCAAAAAAACACATAAAACCACAAACAACTCATACAAACCATAACAAACCCTAAAAACCATAACAAAACCTAACCAACCCTAAAAACCACTAAAACCCCCTAAGAACCACTAATAAACCCTAATAACCCCAAAAACTAACTATTAAACCCTAAAAATCCTAAAAATCACTAATAAATCATAATAACCTCCAATAAACCCTAACAAACTCTATTATTCCCTAATAAAAGCTACAAAATCCCTAAAACCCCTAACATTCAATAAAAAACACTATTAAACCATAATAAACCCTAATAATCACTAAAAACCCAAACAAACCCGAAAAAAAATGCTACAAAAACCTCCAAATAATAGCCTACAAAACCCTACATTCCCCTAATAAACTCTAACCAACCCTAAAATCCCCAAAATAAATCATAACAAATCTTAACAACCCCAAATAAATTGTAATAAATCCTAACAATGCCAAATAAATCGTAACAAACAAAAACAAACCATAACGAACCCCGAATAATCCCCATTAAACCCTAAAACATCATAATAAACCCTAATAATTCCTAAATAACCCAAAAAAAGGTTGATAAACCCTTGAAAAAACTATTAATGCCTACAAAAGCCTAATGAAACCATAATATTCAATAAAAATGCTAATAAACTTTAGAAAATCCTAAAAAACACTAATAAACCCTAAATAACCCTAATAAACCCTAAAGAACCATATTAAACTCTAAAGAACACTAAAAAACCCTGAAGAACCCAAAAAATGCTAAAACACATTATATAACCCTAAAAACCACTACAATCCCCAAACAAACCCTAAAACACACTAAAAACCCCTAACAACCCCTATCAATCCCAAAAAAACAAATAAACCCATAAAACCTCCCGAAACCCATTAAAAAGCCATTAGATACCATAAAAAATCATAAACACCCATTAATAACCCTTAAAATCCATAAAAACACTACAAACCATAAACAACCATTAAAACCCTAAAAAGGCTTCAAATAGATTCATAAACCCTAAAAAAATTACATAAACCCTAAAAATGCCACAAAAACCCCTAAAACACAACATAAACCAAAAAACGTAACATAAACCCAAAAAACGCCACATAAACCCCAAAAGCACTACATAAACACTAGAACTATTTCATAAACCCTAAAAACACAACATAAACCCAAAAAAACGTAACATAAACATTAAAAATGCTACCTAAAACCTAAAAACACAATATAAACCCTAAAAAACACTACATGAACTCTAAGAACATTACATAAATCCTAAAAAATGTGACATAAACAATACTGCACCCCTAAAAATGCTACATAAATGCAGAAAACACAACATAAAACCTAAAAAATGTTACATAAATCCTAAACCATAAACACGCTACATAAACCCTAAAAACATTACATAAACCCTAAAAATGATACATAAAACCTAAAACCGCTAACTAAACCCCAAAAATGTGACATAAACTCTAACAATGCTAAACAAACCCTAAAAATGCTACAAAAACCCAAAAGACACTTCAAAACCCTCAAAAATATTAAACCATAATATACCATAATATAAAGAATTAAACCCTAATAAACACTTAAATAACCACTAAAGCCACTAACAACACAAAATAAACCCCATCAATTGCTATAAAAAAAGAAAAAATGATTTGAAACCCACAAAATGCAACAAAACCCCAAAAAATGCTAAAATAACCCAAACAAATCCTAAAAAATCCAAACACACCCATAAAAACCAAAAAAACTTATAAAACCCCAAACAACTAAAACAAACCGTAACAAACCCTAAAAACCATAAAAAAAAACTTACAAACCCTAACAACCACTAATAACCTCTAAAAACCACTAATAAACCCTAATATCCCCTAAAACCCAATATTAAACCCTAAAAACCCTAATAAACCCTAATAAATCGTAATAACCATTAATATACCCTAATAAACTCTATTGGACCCTAATAAACGCTTAAAAATCCTTAAAAGCCTAATATACAATAAAAACACTATTAAACCATAATAAACCCTAATAATTACTAAGAACCCTAACAAACCTGACAAAACGTTACAAAAACATCCAAATAATAGCCTACAAAACCCTACAACTGACTAATAAACCCTAAAAACCCTAATAACCCCAAAATAAATCGTAACAAACCCTAACAACCCCAAATAAATTGTAAATAATCCTAAAAACGCCAAATAAATCATAACAAACTAAAGCAGACCATAAAAACCCCTAATAGACCGCAATAAACCCGAACAAAGCTTAATAAACACTAATAAATCTTAATAAACCCAAATACACGTTACTGAACCCTAATAAATAAATAAAACCTTAGCAAACCCTAATAAATCCTAAATACCCCTAAAAAGGTTGATAAAACCTAGAAAAAGCTATTAATGCCTACAAAATCCCAATAAAACCCTAATATACAATAAAAAATGCTAATAAAATGTGACAAATCCTAAAGAATGAGCTGCTAGCTGGGATGGTTCCGAATGAGCTACTAGCTAGGATGGTTTCTTTTTTTATGGTTTTGTTGCTGTTATGGGTTTTAGATTGGGCTGATGCCCGTAGTGATTTCTGGAGTTGGAGCTGTTAGATGCTTGATGCGGTCTGGTTGAAAGTGGAATGGTTGGGAGTTTTTTATTTCCGTAATGAAAATGATAGTGGCTGGCTTGGCTGTGATGCTGGATGTGGATGGATGTTTGGCTGTGAGTTGTTGACAGGGATGGATTGCTGCGGTGGGTTTAGCAGTGGGCATTCACTTGAGCTGGTTGTTCGTAGGGAAGAATAGTTGCTGGGGTCTGGAGGATGGTCGGTGTTATGGGATGCTTGTTCTGTTTGGCTGGGTGATGCTGTTGAAGATGCTGCTAAGCGATGTTGTGGCTGCGATGACTGGATTATGCTGGATGTAGGACATGACAAGATTGGAGGCTGGTCATTGCTTGGTTGTGAGCTGCTGGATGCTAGTTGTTGATGGTGATGCTGGGGGTTGCTACTTGTTCCTGTGTGTTTTCTGTTTGGGTTTTTTTTGCTTCTTTTCATTTTTGATTTTTCTTTTTATGGAATGGGTTGTAAAGGGTTTTTGGGCATGGGTTGTTTGACCCCTCTCCTCCCTTGTCTGGTGAGTCTCTTTTTTCATTCTAATAAATTTGGGGGGTCGGGAATAGCCCGACACTCGCATCTTCCTTGCCACAAAAAACCTTTAAAAATCCATCACATACCATAAAAACCCATAAACACCGGTTAATAACCCTTAAAACCCCTAAAACACTACAAACCATAAACAACCCTTAAAACCCTAAAAAGTCTTCAAATAGTTACATAAACCCTAAAAACTTTACATAAACCCTAAAAATGCAACAAAAACCCTAAAAACGCAACATAAATAAAAAAATGCAACATAAACCCAAAAATTGCTAGATAAACCCTTAACACACTACATAAACCCTAGAACAGTAACACAAATCCTAAAAAACACAACATAAACCTTAAAAAACGCAACATAAACATTAAAAAACACTACATAAAAGTTAAAAACACAATATAAACCCTAAAAACACTCCATGGACCCTAAAAACATCAAATAAACCCAAAAAATGCAACATAAATGCTACATCACCCATAAAAATTCTACAAAAACCCCTAAAACGCAACATAAACCCTAAAAAATGCTACATAAAAACTAAACCCAAAACACGCTACATAAACCCTAAAAACGTTACATAAACTGTAAAAATGATACATAAAATCTAAAACCGCTAAATAAACCATAAAAACACTACATAAACACTATTAATGCTAAATAAACTCTAACAACCCTACACAAACCCTAAAAAATGCTACAAAAACACTAAATACGCTTCAAAACCCTCAAAAATATTAAACCCTAATATACCATAATATAAAAAATTAAACCCTAATAAACCCCTAATAAACTTTAATAATCCCTAAAAACACCTTATAATCCCTAAAAACCCTAAAAAACTATACTCAACCCTAATAAAACCTCAAAAATACCTAATAAAACCTAATAAATGATAATAAACCCTAAAAACACGTTAAGAAAACTTAAACAACCCTAACCAACCCTAATAGACACTAATAAATACTAATAAACCCCAAAAAACCCCAAAAAACCCTAAAAAGCCCTAATAAACCATAAATAAAGCCAAATAAACCCTACTCAATCCTAACAAACTGTAACACATCATAATAACCCCTAATAAAAACCTACCAAACACTAATAAAGGGGAAAAATGCTATTATACGTTAATAAATCCCTAGAAACCCTGATAAACTCTAATATAACCCAATAAAACCTAAAAACACTCACAAATAATAAAAAGGGATCACAAACAATAAAAACGTGCTATATTACCTAAAAAGACCTAAAAACACTAATATAACCTAATAAAGAAAAAAACCGCTAAGATACCTTAAAAATCCCTAGACACCCTAATAAACCATAATAAACTCTAACATAAAAATGAAACTCTAAAACGCTCAAAAACAAAAACAAAATGATCACAAATAATAAAAACATTCTATATTTTCTAAAAATACCTAACAAACACTAATATAACCTAATAAAACAAAAAAACTAATAAACCCCTATAAAACCCAAATAAACCCTAAAAATCACTAATAAACCCTAATAAAAATGAATAAACTCTATTAAAACCCTAATAAAACCCTAAAAATACCTTCTAAACACTATTAAACCTTGACACACCATAACAAAACCTAATAAAACCCAACTAAACCCCAATAAACAAAAAAATGGAAACAAAACATTAAAAAGCCCTAAAAACACTAATAAAGCATAATAAATTCAAATAAAAGCAAATAAACCATCAAAAATGCTGAAAAATACTAAAAACAAGCTAATAAAACCTAAAAAGTCATAACAACCCCTCATATATTTTATGAAAAACTAAAATACACTCATACACCGTAATAAAAACACTAACAAACCCTAGTAAACCCTAAAAATCCCTAAAAAAACCCTAATAAACCGTACTCAACCCTAATAAACCCTAATAAAACCATAAAGATATCGACTCCACCCTAATAAAACCCTAAAAATACCTACTCAAACCTAATAATGCTTAACACACCATAATAAACCATAATAAACGCCACTAAACCTTAAAAAATGAAAATATAGCATTAAAAAGCCATAAAACCCCTAATAAATACTATTAAAACATAACAATGCTTAAAAGTGCTAATAAACCTTAATAAACACTACTAAACACTAAAAAACGCTAATATACCCTCTTAAAAATTAATAAACCATAATGAACCATAATAAATTCTAAAAAATCCAAAACTTACTCAAATATACCATATTATACCTTAATAAACCCAACTCAACCCAAATAATAACAAAAAAATACCAAATTAACCTTAATAAACCTTGACACACCATAATAAACCCTTATAAAATGCTAATAACCCCCACCAACCCCTAAAAATGCGAATATACCATTAAAAACCCTAAAACCCTAACAAACCATAATAAATGTTAATAATACCTAAAAATCCTAAAAAATGATAGTAAACCCTAAAAATACCTCAAATAATAATAGTAGTAATAACACGCGTGCATGTGCATGTGTATGTTCATGGTTTAAATAATAAATGATAACACACGTGTATGTGCATATGCATGCACATTTGCATGTGAATGATAATAAATAATAAATAATAACGCATTTGAATTGCATGTGTATGTGCATGTGCATGTGAATGATAATAAATAATAAATAATAACGCACATCCAAGTGCATGTGCATGTGCATGTGCATGTGCATGTGCATGGTAATAGATAATAAATAATAACAAATTTCACATGAATGTCCATTTGCATGTGAATGATAATAAATAATAAATAATAACACATGTGATAATAGACTAACGCAAGTGCATTGCGTGTGCACGTTCATGAGAATAAATAACAATAACACCTGTTATAATAGAATAACGCAAGTGCATTGCATTTTCATGTGCATGGTAATAAATATTATATAATAATTCACATGTATGTGCATTTACATGTAATTATAATGATAATGACACAAGCACATGCATTGTAATAAATAATAAATAACAACGCACGTGCATGTGAATTTGTATTTGATGATACAATCAATAATAGTAATAATAATAATAATAATAATAATAGAATAACACAAGTGCATTGCATGTGCATGTGCATAGTAGTAAATAATAAATAAATAATAGTAAATAAGAACGCACATGCATGTGCATGTGAATATACATTTGATAATAATATTAATAATACTATTTGTAAGAATAATAATAATGCATGCACGTGCATGGTAATAAATAATAAATAACAACGCACATGCATGTGGATTTGCATGTGATAATGATAATAAAAATGATAATGATAATAATAATAATAACAATAATAATAATAACTGGGATAATAATAATAATAATAATAATAATAATAAAATAATAATACAAGTGCATTGCATATCCACGTGCATGGTAATAAATAATAAATAATAACGCACGTGCATCTGTATTTTCATGTAATGATAATAAAAATTACAGTATTAGTAGTAGTAGTGATAATAGTAGTAGTACCAATGCATGTAAAAATAGAATATTACATGTGCATTACGTGTGCACGTGCATGGTAATAAATAATAACGTGCGTGCATTGCATTTGCATGTGATGATGATGACGATAATAATAATAATAATAATAATAATAATAATAATAATAATAATAACGCATGTGATAATAGAATAACACACGTGCATTGATTTTCATGTTTATGTATTTTTATATGCATTTACATGTGTATTTTCATGTGATGATAATAACAATAACAACAACAACGACAACAACAACCACAATAATAACAATAACAATAATAATAACAATGTATGTGATAATAAAATAACGTGTGTTCATTGCATGTGCACATTCATGGTAATAAAAAATAAATAATAATGCACGTGAATGTGCTTGTGCATGTGCATGAGAAGATAATAATAATAATTATTATTATTATAATAATTATAATAGTAATAATAATAATAATAATAATAACAACAACAATGCATGTGATAATAGAATAACGCACGTTCATTGCTTGTGCAGTGCATGATAATAAATAATAACTCATAGCGCACGTGATGGTAATGATAACAAAAATAGTAATATTAATAATAATAGTGCATGTGATAATAGAATAATGCACATGTATTGAATGTGTGAGTGTATGATAATAAATAATTATGCAAGTGCATTTTCATTTGTATTTGATGATAATAACAATAATAACAATAATAGTAATAATAACAATAACAATAAAAATTCATGTGATAATAGAATAATGTTGGTGCATTGCGTGTACGCGTTAATGGTAATAAATACTAAGGGACGTGCATGTGAATTTTCATGTGATGATAATAATAATAATAATAATAATAAAAGTAATAATAATAATAACAACAACAACAACATAAACACATGCATGGAAATAAATAATATATAATAAATTATAAATAATAACTCATGTGCATCTGCATTTGCATGTGATGATGATAATAATAATAGTAGTAGTAAGAACAATAATGATAATGATAATAATGATAATATAAAAATGATAATAATAACATGTGTGATAATAGAATAACACACGTCCTAACAAACCCTAACAAAATCTAACAAACCCTAACAACCACTAATAACCCCTAAGAATCACTAATAAACACAAATAACACCAGAAATCCACTATTAAACCCTAATAAACACTAATAAAACTTAAAAACATGTAATAAACCCTAAAACCCAATTAGAATATAATAAACGCTAAAAAATCCCTAAAACCCCTATTATACAATAAAAACACTATTGAACCATAATAAATCCTAATAATCACTAAAAACTCAAAAAAACCCGACAAAACACTCCAAAAACCACCAACTAATAGCCTACAAAACCCTACAACCAGCTAATAAACCCTAACAAACCCTAATAACCACATAATAAATCGTAACAAACCCTAACAACCCGAAATAAATCGTAACAAATCCTAACAACGCTAAATAAATCATAACAAACTGAAAAAAACCATAAAAAACCCCTTATAAACCGTAATAAACCCTAAAAAATCATAATAAACCCTAATAAATTTTAATAAACCCAAATACATGTTAATAAACCCTCATAAATAATATAAACCCAATGAAACCCTAATTAATCCAAAATAACCCTAAAAATGTTGCTAATCTCTAGAAAATACTATTAATGCCTACAAAAGCCCAATAAAACCCTAATATACAATAAAAATGATAATAAACCATAACAAATCCTAAAGAACACTAATAAACCATAATGAACCCTAATAAGCCATAAAGAATCGTAATAAACTCTAATGAACAGTAAAAAACCCTAAAGAACCCAAAACATACTAAAATACATTACATAAACCCTAAAAACTGCTAAAATACCCAGAAAAACCCTAAAACACACTAAAAACCCTAACAACCCATATTAATCCTGAAAAAACAAATAAACTCTTAAACCCCCCCCCCCCCCAAAACCATTGAAAACCCTTCAAATACCATAAAAACCATAGACACCTGTTAACAAACCTTAAAAACCCTAAAAACCACTACAAACCATAAACATCCATTAAAACCCTAAAAAGGGGAAAAAATAGATACATAAACCCAAAAAAACGTTATATAAACCCTAAAAATGCAACATAAAACCTAAAAACGCAACATAAACCTAAAAAATGAAACTTAAACCCAAAAAATGCTACATAAACACAAAAACCACCACATAAACCATAGAACCGTAACATAAACCCTAAACAACGAAACATAAACTTTGAAAAATGCTACATAAAATCTAAAAACACAATATAATCCCTAAAACTCTACATGAACCCTAAAAATGTTACATAAATCCTAAAAATTGCAACAAAAACTCTACATCACCCATAAAAATGCCACATAAACCCAAAAAATAAAACCTATACCCTAAAATATGCTACATAAATCCTAAATCCCTAAACATGCTACATAAACCCAAAAAACGTTAAATAATCCCAGAAAAATGCTACATAAAACGTAAAACCTCTATCTAAATCCTAAAAGTGCTAAATAAACAATAAAAATGCTACATAAACTCAAACAACGCTACACAAACACTAAAAATTGCTACAAAAACCCAAAATACACTTCAATCCCCTCAAAAATATTAAACTCTAATATACCATAATATAAAAAATTAAACCCTAATAAACCCCTAATAAACTATAATAATACCTAAAAACGCTTTATAATTCCTAAAAACCCTAAGAGACAGTACTCAACCCTAATAAAACCCCAGAAATACCTAATAAACACTATTAAATGATAATAAAACCTAATAAACCATAAAAACATGTTAAGAAAACCTAAACAAACCAAACCAACACTAATAGACACTAATAAACACTAATAAACTGTAATAAACCCCAAAAAACCCTAAAAATCCCTAATAAACCATAAATAAATCCAAATAAACCCTACTCAACCCTAACAAACCCTAACACACCATAATGACCCCTAATAAAACTCTAAAAAACCCAAATAATGAAAACAAATGATAGTATACCATAAAAATCCCTAGAAACCCTCATAAACACTAATATAACCTAATAAACCCTAAACATGCTCACAAATAAAAAAACAAGTGATCACAAACAATAAAAACATGATATAGAACGAAAAAATACCTAAAAACACTATTATAACCTAATAAAGAAAAAAAATGTGAATATACCGTAATAATCCCTAGAAACAATAATAAACCATAATAAACCCTAATATAAACTAAGAAACCCTAAAAACACTCACAAACCAAAAAAAATTGCTCACAAACAATAAAAAAAGATATATTATCTAAAAAGACTTAACAAACACTAATATAACCTAATAATACAAAAAAACTAATAAACCCCTAACAAACCCAAATAAACCCTAAAAAACCCTAAAAATCCCAAATAAAAACTAATAAACCCTAATAAAACCATAATAAATCCCTAAAAATACCTTCTTGACCCTAATAAACCTTGACACGCTATAATAAAACGTAGTAAAACCCACCTAAACCCCAATAAACAATAAAACACAAACAAACCATTAAAAATCCCTAGAAACCCTAATAAACCTTAATAAATTCTAATAAAACCTAATAAACCATAAAAAATGCTCACAAACACTAAAAACATGCTAGTAAAACCTAAAAAGTCTTAACAACCCCTCATATATATTAACAAAAACTAAAAAACACTTATATACACTTATAAAAACACTAACAAACCCTATTAAACCTTAAAAATCCCTAACAAACTCTAATAAACACTACTCAACCCTAATAAATCCTAATAAAACCCTAATGATACCGTCTTAACCCAAATAAAACTTTAAAAATACCTACTTAACCCTCATAAACCTTAACACACTATAATAAACCATAATAAACCCAACTAAACCCTAAAAAATGAAAATATACCATTAAAAATCCCTAAAACCCCTAATAAATGCTAATAAAATCTAAAAAGGCATAAAATCACTAATAAACCCTAATAAACACTACTAAACACTAAAAACCCAAATATACCCTTTAAAAATTAATTAACCACAATGAATGATAATAAACCCTAATAAATCCTAAACATACCCAAATATACCATAATATACCATAATATACACTAATAAACCTAGTTCAATCCTAATAAAACCCTAAGAATACCTAATAAACTCTAATAATCCTTAACACACCATAAGAAACACTAATAAAATCCTAATAACCCCCACCAAACCCTAAAAAACTCTAATATACCATTAAAAACCCCTTAAACCTTAACAAACCATAATTAATGTTAATAACACCTAAAAATTCTAAAAAAATTCTAGAAACCCCTAAAAATACCTCTAATAATAATAATAGTAATAACGCACGTGCAAGTGCATATGCATGTGCCTAGTTTAAATAATAAATCATAACACATGTGCATGTGCATATGCCTACACATTTGCATGTGAATGATAATAAATAATAAATTATAAATAATAATGCATGTGAATTACATGTTTATGTGCATGTGCATGTGAATGATAATAAATAATAAATAATAAGACATATCCATGTGAATGTGCATGTGCATGTGCATGTTCTTGTGCATAGTAAAAAACAATAAATAATAACCAAGTCCACATGAATGTGCATTTTAATGTGAATGATAATAAATAATAAATAATATCACATGTGATAATAGAATAATGCACGCGCATTGCGTGTGCACCTGCATGAGAATAAATAATAATAACACATGTGATTACAGAATAATACAAGTGAATTGCATTTTCATGTGCATGATAATAAATAATATATAATAATGCACATGAATGTGAATTTACATGTAATGATAATGATAATGATGCATGCAAGTGCATGGTAATAAATAATAAGTAACCATGAACATGCATCTGTATTTGTATTTGATGATACAAACAACAACAACAATAATAATAATAATAATAGAATAACGCAAGTGCATTTCATATGCACAAGCATAATAGTAAATAACTAATAAATAAGAATAAATAATAATGCACATGCATGTGCATATGATAATAGAATAATGAATGGGCATTAAATGTGCATGTATGAGCATTCTAATGTGCATTTGCATGTGATGATAATAACAATAACAACAACAACAACAACCACAATAATAATAATAACAACGTATGTGATAATAAAATAACATTTGTGCATTGAATGTGCACGTGCAAAGTAATAAAAATATAATAATAATGCACGTGCATGTGCATGTGCATGTGGATGAGATGATGATGATAATAATAATAATAACAGTAATAATATGTTATAGTTGTTTGAAAAAATAGCAGACAGGAAAAAAATGCTAGAAATGGGATCTCAAAAACCTAAAAAATCACCGAGTCATTGATAAAGGCATAACTTCTTCTTAGGGATTCCATTTCCGCTCTGTGAATAGTCAAACAGAATCTCATGGAACAAACTACGATAAAAACAAGTCCCAGAGGCCGAACAGACACACAGATCAGAAGTTATGACCATTTTAATAAATATTTGACAGGGATCTGTACACTGAAATAGAGTTTTGGAGGCCTTCTAATGGGTTTCAGGGATTTTAGGGTCTTAAAAATGACTTTAATTTTGTTCAAGTCATCCTTCTGTGTAGATCTCTTCACTACTTTCGATTTGATAGGAGGTAGAGTTCAAACGGACAACCAGAGCGAAAGTTATGGTTGTTTGAAGTTGGACTTTTTTTTGGAGTGTTATAACTAATATATCTTATATTTATTTGATCTTCTCATAGTTTCTACTAAACTTTGTCGTCACTCATCTCATGAGCTCTGTTTTGACTGGTCACAATGCTCAAACAGACACCCGAAGGAGAAGTTATGCCTATTTTAGTGAGGTGCGGGTTTCTTAGGTTTTTAGGCACTAGGAGAGTTTCTCAATTTAAAACAATAATAACTTCTTCTATGTGTGTTCATTTAGTCTCTACCACATATCAAATCGAATAATGTAAACATATACACACACTGGTAACCACTGGAACGCTTTTTGACATACTTCAACCCCAAAAGACCCAAAATCCCTTTAGATGGTCAAAAGATTGGCTTCTGGTGTCCGTTTTGCAATAACTTCTTCTATGGGTGTCCATTTTTCCTATACCTCATATCAAATCAAATCTTGAAACTAGACCTACACTCCTAAAACTACTGAATCACCTTCTCACATCCTTGAAGGCCCAAAAAGGTACTTAAACCCTCCAAAAGACCATAACTTCTACTCCGGGAGTCCGTTTTGCCTCTACCATATATCAAATTGAAGCTTTGAACTATATATGCACATCTGTTACCAATAGAAACACCTTATCACGTTCATAAAGACTAAAATGGTTTTTAAGTCCTCCAAATGACTGTAACTTCTTCTCTAGGTGTCCGTTTCACCTCTACCACATATCCAATTGATGTTTGCGACTACCTCTACACATCTGTGACAACCATGAACAACTAATAACCCTAACAAACCATAAATAACCCCACAAATAATTAAAACCATTAAAAACAATGCAAAACCCTAACAAACACTAAGAAACCCTAACAAACCCAAACAAACCCTAACAAACCCCCCAAAACCCTAAAAAACATTACAAACCCTAACAAACCCTAACAAGCCCTAACAAACCCCAAGAATCACTAAAAAACCACAATAAACCCAAAAAACCCGAAGAAGCCCTAAAAACCCCCTAAAAATCATAAGAAACCCTAAGAAAATCCAAATAATCCTAACGAAACCCTAAGCAAACCTAAGAAACACTAACACACCCTTAGAAACCCTAACACACACTTAGAAACCCTAGCACACCCTTAGAAACCCCAACACACCCATAGAAACCCTAACACAACCTTAGAAACCCCTAGAAACCATAGCACACCCTTAGAAATCCTAACCCACCCATAAAAACCCTAACCACCCTTAGAAACCTTAACACACCCTTAGAAACCCTAAAAACAATTATACACCTTAAATCACACTAATAAGAACTAATAAATCCTAACAAAACCTACCAACCAATAATAGACCATAATAAACACTAAATCCAACTACAAAACTCTAATAAACACTAATAAACCATAATGAACCCTAAACACCCTATGAGACCCCAATAAAGCTACAAAATACCTAAAAAACAAAATATACAACAAAAATGCTATTAAACCATTCAAAATGCTAATATTCACAAGAAAAACCCTAACAAACCTAGCAAAACCTGACAAAACCATAAAACCCCTCAAAACTCAAAAAACCCAAAAAAACCCTAAAAACCCTAAAAACCCTAAAAAATCCTAAAAACCCCAAAAAACTCAAAACCGATAAAACCCTTGAAAGCATGAAAAAACCAAAAAAATCCAAAAAAACCTGCAAAAAACCTGAAAAAAAAACCTAAAAAACCCTAAAAAAACCACAAAAAAACCTAAAAAAAACTCAAAAAAAACTCAAAACCCTAAAAACCCCTAAAAACGCTAAAAAACCCTAAAATCCTAAAAATGCCTAAAAAACCAAAAAAACCCTCTGAAACCCTTAAAACCCCCAAAAAACCCTATAGAAAACCCTAAAAACCTCAAAAGAAACCCAAATACACCATAAAGAACTCTAAAGTACCCTAAAACCCCTAAAGAACCAGTAAATCTACTAACAATGCTACATAAACCCTAACAATTTCTATAAAAACCAAAAAATGATTCAAAACCCAAAAAATGCAACAAAACCCCCAAAAAATGCTAAAATAACCCTAACAAAGCATAAAATATCCAAACATACCTATAAAACCCCAAAAATGCATAAAACCCTAAACAACTCAAACAAACCGTAACAAACCCTAAAAACTCGAACAAAACCTAAAAAACCCTTTCAATCACTAATAACCCATAAGAACCACTAATAAACCATAATAACCCCTAAAACCCACTATTAAACCCTAAAAACCCTTATAAACACTAATAAATTGTAATAACTTATAATAAATAATAAAAAAACTCTATTAGACCCTAATAAAAGCTACAGAAGCCCTAAAACCTCTAATATACAGTAAAAAACACTATTAAACCATAATAAACCCTAATAATCACTAAAAACACTAACAAACTCGACAAAACGCTACAAAAACATCCAAATAATAGCCTATAAAACCCTACAACCCACTAATAAACCCTAACAAACCCTAATAACCCAAAAATAAATCGTAACAAACCCTAACAACCCCAAATAAATCATAAGAAATCCTAAAAATTCCAAATAAATCATAAAAAACTGAAACAAACCATAACAAACCCCTAATAAACCCCAATAATCCCAAACAAATCATAATAAACCCTAAAAAATCATAATAAACCCAAATACATGATACTAAACCCTAATAAATAAAATAAACCCTAATGAACCCTAATAAATCCTAAATAACCCTAAAAGGTTGATAAACCCTAGAAAAATCTATTAATGCCTACAAAATCCCAATAAAACCATAATATACAATAAAAAATGCTAATAAACTGTAACAAATCCTAAAGAACACTAATAAACCCTAAAGAACCCTAATAAACACTAAAGAACCATATTAAACTCTAATGAAAACTAAGAAAACCCTAAAGAACACAAAAAAACACTACGACACATTATATAAACCCTAAAATCTGCTACAATACACAAACAAACCATAAAACACACTAAAAACCATAAAAACCCCTATCAGTCCCCCCCAAAAAAATAAACCCATAACCCCCCCCCCCCCCCCAAACCCATTAAAAAGACATCAGATACCATAAAAATCCGTAAACAACGTTAACAACCCTTAAAACCCCTAAAAAACTACAAACCATAAACAACCATTAAAACCCTAAAAAAGTCTTCAAATAGATACATAAAACCTAAAAACGTTATATAAACCCTTTAAAATTCAAAAAAAAACATAAAAATGTAACACAAACCAAAAAACACCACATAAACCCATAAAATTCTATATAAACCCTAAAATCACTACATAAACCCAAGAACTGAATCATAAACCCTAGAAAACACAACATAAAACCTAAAAAACGCTACATACACATTAAAAAATGCTACATAAAACCTAAAAACATAATATAAACCCTAAAAAACTACATTAACCATAAAAACGTTACATAAACCCCAAAAAATGCAACATAAATGCTACATAACCCCCAAAAAACACTACATAAACCTAGAAAACGCAACATAAACCCTAAAAATGCTACATAAAACCTAAACACTAAACACACTACATAAACCCTAAAAAAGTTACATAAACCCTAAAAATGATACATAAAATATAAAACTACAAACTAAACCCAAAAAATGCTACATAAACACTAAAAATGTCACATAAACTCAAAAAATGCTAAACAAACCCTAAAAATGCTAGAAAACCCTAAAGACGCTTTAAAACCCACAAAAATATTAAACCCTAATATACCATAATATAAAAAATTAAACACTAATAAACCTCTAATAAACCCCTAAAGAACCACTAAAGCCTCTAACCACACTACATAAACCATAAAAATTGCTACAAAAAACAAAAAATTGCTTCAAAACCCACAAAATGCAACAAAACCCCAAAAAATACTAAAATAACCCTAACAAAGCCTAAAAATCCAAACACACCCATAAAATCCAAAAAATGCATAAAACTCGAAACAACTCAAATAAACCATAACAAACCCTAAAAACCCAAAAAATAACCTAAAAAACCCTAACAACCACTAATAACCCCTAAGAACCACTAAAAAACCCTAATAACCCCTAAAACCCACTATTAAACCCCAAAAACACTAATAAACACTAATAAATCATAACAACCTGTAATAAAACCTAAAAAACTCTATTAGAACCTAATAAATGCTACAAAAGCTCTAAAACCCCTAATATACAATAAAAAACACTATTAAACCATAATAAACCCTAATAATCACTAAAACCCGACAAAACCCGACAAAACGCTACAAAAACATCCAAATAATAGCCTAAAACCCTACAACCCACTAATAAACTCTACCAAACCCTAATAACCCCAAAATAAATCGTAACAAACCCAAACAACCCCAAATAAATCACAACAAATCCTAAAATTTCCAAATAAATCATAGCAAACTGAAACAAAACATAACAAACCCCTAATAAACCGCAATAAACCCTAACAAAGCATAATAAACCCTAATAAATAATATTGCATGTTCATAACGTGTGCAAGTGTATGGTAATAAATAAAAACTCCCATGCATTGCATTTACATGTGATGATGATGATTATAATAATAATAATAATAATAATAATAATAATAATAATAACAACAACGCATGTGATAATAGAATAACGCATGTTCATTGAATGTGCGTGTATGTGAATTTTCATGTAATGATAATAATAATAACAACAACAACAACAACCACAATAATAATCATAACAATAATAATAACAACTCTTGTGATAATAAGATAATGTGTGTGCATTGCATGTGTACGAGCATGGTAATTAAAATATAATAATAATTCACATTCATGTGCATGTGCATTTTCATGAGATGATGATAATAATAAAAATAATAATAGTAAAAATAAGTGATAGTTGTTTCAAAAAAAACAGACGATAGGACAAAAGTGCTAGAAATGGTGTCTCGAAAAACCTAACAAATCATAGAGTCATTAAAAAAGTCTTGACTTCTTCTTCAGGTCTCCATTTCCACTTCGTGAATTGTCAAACTAAATCTGATTCAACTAACTATGATAAAAACAGGTGCGGTAGTCCTAGCAGACACACATATAAAATATTATGATAGTTTTTAAAAAAATGACAGGTATCCGGACATGAAAATAGAGTTTTGGAGGCCTTCTGATAGGTTTTTGGGATTTTAGGGTCCCAAACTTGACTTAAACTTTGTTCAAGGTAGCCTTATATGTAGATCTCTTCGCTGCCTTCGATTTTATATGTTGTAGAGCTCAAATGGACAACCGGAGTAAAAGTTATGGCCGTTTGAAGTTGGATTTTTTTTGGAGTGGTATACCTAATATATCATTTGTTTCATTGTTCTTCTCATAGTTTTGATTAGAATTGGCCCTTACTCATCTCAAGGGCTTCTATTTTACTAGTCATAGTGCTCAAACGGACACCTGAAGGAGAAGTAATGCCTATTTTAGTGAGTTGCTGGTTTCTTAGGTTTTTAGGCGCTAGAAGGGTTGCTCAATTTAAAACGACAATAACTTCTACCAAGTCTGTTCATTTTGGCTCTAACACATATCAAATTGAAGAATGTGAAAAGATACACACTCTGGAAACCTTTGGAGCCATTTCTGACATTCTTCAACCCCAAAAAAGACCCAAAATCCCTTTGGATGGTCAATAGATTCGCTTCTGGTGTCAGTTTTGCAATAACTTCTTCTATGGGTGTATGTTTGGCCTCTACCACATATAATATCAATGCTTGAGACTAGACCTACACTCCTATAACCACTGAATCACCTTCTCACATCCTTGATGGCACAAAACGGTACTTAAACCCTGCAAAAGACCATAACTTCTACTCCGGGAGTCCGTTTTCCTCTACCATATATCAAATCAAAGATTTCGACTAAATCGACACCTATGTGACCAATAGGAACACCGTATCACGTTCTTAAAGACCCAAAAGGTCTTAAGTCCTCCAAAGGACCATAACTTCTGCTTTGGGTGTCTGTTTCCCCCTACCACATATCAAATTGGAGCTTGTGACTAGATCTACACATCTATGACAACAATGAACAACTAAATAACCCTAACAAACCATGAATAACCCCATAAACACTAAAAACCATTAAAAACCACAAAAAACCCTGACAAGACCTAACAAACCCTGAAAAATCCTGAAAAACACTAACAAACTCTAACAAACCCTTACAAACCCCCCAAACCACTAAAAACATCACAAACCCTAAAAAACTCTAAAACCCCTAACAAGCCCTAACAAACCCCAAGTAGCACTAAGAAACCCAAATAAACACAGAAAAGTGGAAGAAACCCTAAAAACCCCTAAGAAACCATAAGAAACCCTAACATAGCCCTAAACTATAAGGACCCGACCTTATTACATACATAATCTTGAATTTAGTCAAAAAACATCCTTTTACATTGAGGATCTTTTCATGTTTAGAGATTTAGATAATTAGGACAAAACATTCATAACATTACACATTGTTACAAAGTGGATACCATAAAAACAATTTCCATGTTTTTCAAATAATAATACATTAAAACCTAAAACAAGACACCTTGACAATTCTTCAACATTTAGAATTTCTTCCTTCCTTGAATTACACATCTATTAACCTGTGAAAAGTCATTTAAAAACATGGGATGAGCACAAAAGCTCATTAAGGGATGAAAAAGAAAGAAAGAGCACATTAGTCCATGAATACTTGTAACGTATGAAAACATTTTCAAAAGACATGCTTATCACCCATATATAATTACTTTGTGTAGAATGAGATTTACACAAAATCCACACAAACATGAGAACATAAATATAATCATAAAGGTAACATGGGGCATTACCTACATAATCTTGTAACCATTCTTGGTTACCTTATAATTTGTAACCCTCAAGACTACCTTACTTTGTGTAACCATTGCAGTTAAACTTGGAGTAACCATATGGCCAACCTCCTACATAATCATACCAAATACATTGGAGGGAGATATATGTCCCACCCTTCATCATAAATAATTCCAAATAGCCAAAAAATAATCATACAATATGAATAATTCTATAAAAACATTACTTTGTAATTTCGTAAAACGGAATTTTAAAAAGAGGATTTTAAAAGAAATGCCGCTTATAAATATCATAAAATTTAAGAGAGACTTAATAGAGTAGATTTAGTATTTATATATTCTGTAAATACACATAACAAAACATAATATAAACAGAAACCATCACACAAACTATTCGAATAGAACATAAATAATGAAGTAGAAAGTTAACCCAATGAATGGAAATCGGGTTATGAATTCCCTTACCTCGGGTTTTTCTTACTTAAAACTTGATTAAAACTCTTGTATAATGGTTAAAAGAGTGTTATTAATATTTTACAGAAACATTTTCATGTTTATAACATCTTATATGATCATTTCATAACATATTTTCACCGTTAATTGTTAGTATTTTTCCCCTTGCACTGTTTTTGGTTGAATTCTTTACATGATTTATATGATTGGTTCATGGTGGAAATTCTTGTCGATTGGAAGTGAAACTCCAAAATTGGAATGGATTAGTATTTAAATATATCCAGTAAGATTAATTCTTCCATTCATCATTTTTAATTCGTACATGAGGATGATTCATAAGTTAGAACATTAATGATGTTCGTTTAGATCATTTTAGTGGTTATTTGAAAATAACAACCTTGTTTTGTCTTAAAAATTAGAACCATTAGTACAAAAGAATTACAGAACCATGGGTGAATAATAAAACATATATTATAATCTGGTTCAGCAATATAAATGGTTTCATGACCAGACTTGAAAGAATTAATGGAAATTGAAATCACATCGTCCATGATGTTGGTAATTCGACACAAACGGAAAAAGTTTTTATTATTTAAATAAGAGGGAGAGGAGAATAATAATGATTATTAATTATACATAAACATTATAACATATATAATATAAATGATTTATGGATATTTAATTCCTCTTGGGTAAGGAGATATGAAGAAAGAATAAGGAAAGAACTCAAAATAAAAGAATAATTGTGAAATTTCTTACCAAAATTCGGCAGCCTAACGGCTACGCAACATGGATTTAGAAAATATTAAAAAGAAAGGGGACAAGGGTCACCCATCCATAAATGAATCCTAATATAGATAAAATCTAGAATAATAAATAAATAAGAACATGGTATGGAAACTTGAAAATTAGACCACATAAAAGAGACTTTGAAAGGAAAAAGAAAGAAATTGAGAATTTTTTTACCTTGTAGAGTAACCCATAGAACATGATGTTTGGGACCTTGGGGGATTGAGGAAACCTTGGGAGGACTACTATGAAGTTAAGGCGTCCATATCATCATTGGGGGAGAAATGGTAATGAATTAAATGAAGGGAAGATTTGGTATTTATAGGAAAAGTGAGGGATTATTTTAATAATTTTCAAGGGACACCTCATGAGTGGTATTTACAAAACCATGGGCTTTCCCGTGGTATTTTCCCATGGTATAATACACATGAGACACCTCACGTATTATTTAACTATACACTAGTCTACCGGATTTATGAAATCATTATTATATCATTAATTATTTCATTAACACACCGAAACTAAAAACTCTGTTTTTTACTATTCACTGCAAAATCAACTGTTGCAGAAAAATTCCCAAAATTAACCCTAACCATTTATCGATGTGTAGATTTCAAAAATGAAGTCCATTTTTTAAAAATAATTTTCTAAATATTATTAATTTAATTTTTAAATAAAATCATAATTAATTCAAAAATTAACAGTTCTAATTCTACAACTACTTCTTTATCACAAAGAAAAATTAACCAAGATGTTATTATCTTAAAGCCTTAATAAAATAAAAAAATAATAAAATTTACTATTCATTAGGGCCATATTAATATTCATATTACTATTCATTAGGGTATGTTACTATTCACTAAAAAAACAAGTTTGTTCTAATAGACTCCAAATAAAATACTGAACACAAATGTAGATGACAGTTTCTAAAAATTCAGAACATAAAAGTAGAAAAGTTATGTTTTAAAGGATAATTTAAAATATCTACATAAAACAAAGTTCCATGCATTTATATTTATTTATTTAAAAACATGGGGTGTTAGATTATCCCCACCTTCTTGAAATTGCATCCTCACAATTTTATTTACTTTTTAAACAAATGAGGGTATTTTCTCCTCAAAGAATTTTCAGACTCTCATGTTGCTTCTTCAACCATGTGGTTTCTCCACAAAACCTTTACCTGGTGGATTACCTTATTTTGCAATACCTGTTCTCTTTGATCATGAATCTGAACCGGTTTCTCTTCATAAGAAAGGTTCTCTTCCAGCGGAACTGCTTCTGGGCTCAAGACATGTGATGAATCTGGCACATACTTTCTCAACATCGAAACATGAAAAACATTGTGTACCTGAAACAAACTCTGAGGCAAAGCTAAACTATATGAAAATGTTCAAAATTTCTCTATGATTTCAAAAGGACCGATGAACCATGGACTTTGCATTCCTTTCTTACCGAAACACTTCACACTTTTCCAAGGAGAGACTTTAAGGAAAACTTGGTCACCTAACTTGAAAGAGAAGTCTTTCCTTTTGTTATCTGCATAACTTTTATGCCTTCTCTGAGCTGTCCTCATGTGCTGCTGGATTATCCTCACTTTCTCAGCCACTTCTTCAACTAATTCTGACCCCATCAAATTTCATTCACCGACTTCATCCCAAAATGCAAGAGTCCGACACTACTTTTCATACAAGGCATCAAAAGGTGCCATCTGAATACTAGAATGAAAACTGTTATTATAAGAAAACTCAACTAATGAAAGATGTTGATCCCAACTTCCCTGATAGTCCATTGAACAAGATCGAATCATATCCTTTAAGGTTTGAATCATTCATTCTGACTGCCCATCTGATGGAGGATGAAAAGCTGTACTGAAATTTATCTCTATGCCCAACGACTTCTGAAGTCCCTTTCAAAAGTTATAAGTGAACCCGTGATCTTAGTTAGACACAATGGAATGAGGAACTCCATGTAACCAGACAATCTCCTTGAGGTACAATCGAGAAATCTGATCCAATTTCATTCTATCACGAATAGAAATAAAATGTGCAGACTTTGTTAGCCGATCAACAATAACCCAAATCACATTGTTACCTTGACAAGTACTTGGTAGTCCCACCACAAAATCCATGGATACATTGTCCCATTTTCTCTCCGGCACTGGAAAAGGCTGAAGCATCCCCTTCGGTAACTGCCGCTCTACTTTAACTTGTTGACACGTCAATCATTTCATGGTAAAATCACCAATATCTCTTTATATTCCATCCCACCAATAATACTCCTGAAGGCCTCTGTACATCTTAGTACTGCCAGGATGAATAGAAAATGGAGAACTGTGAGCTTCACACAACAAATATTTCTTCAAATTAGAATCACTAGGCACACACAACCTTTTTCCAAATCTTAAAACACAATCTTTATCATGATTTAATTCTAGAAACTTACCCATTTTAACCAATTCTACCTTTTTCTATAGCTCATGATCTTCCTTTTGTGCTTGCTTAATTCTTTCTGACAATAAGGACTTCCCTGAAACCTAAAACAAAATAGAGATATTCCCTGCACCAACAACTTCTAATCCAAAATTCATCAAATCATTAATCAAGGGATCATGTTCCAAAAATATCATGGTTAAGGATGCTTGATGTTTCCGACATAAGTCATCAGCTACTTTGTTAGCTTTTCCAGGATGGTAATTGATCATGCAATCATAATCCTTTATCAGTTCTAACCATCTTCTCTTCCTCATATTTAATTCCTTCTGACTGAATATATACATTAAAATTTTATGGTTAGTATATATTTGGCTTTTGGTTCCGTATAGATGATGCCTCTAAATTTTCAAAGAAAAAAACCACAACTGCCAATTCCAAATCATGTGTGGGATAATTTATCTCATGAGGTTTAAGTGGTATCGAAGTATAGGCAATTACCTGGTCATTATACATAAAAAAACCATGTTCCTTAAAAGAAGAATCATTGTAGATAACAAACTCACCATTTTGGGTAGGTAAGGCCTATACTGGAGCATTCACCAATCTCTTCTTCAGTTCTGGAAAACAAACATCACATTCCTCTATCCAAAAAAATTTAACCCCTTTTTGTGTTAACTTAGTTATCGGGCTAGATAACAGTGAAAAGTTCTTAAAAAACATTGGTAATAACTTTCTAAGCCCAGAAAACTATGAATCTCTATAAAATTTGTTGGTCTTGGAAATTCATCAACAACTTTTTTTGGCAGGATCAACTATTATTCCATCCTTATTTACAATGTGCTCAAGAAAAGAAATCTGTTGCAACCAAAAATCACACTTTCTGAATTTTCCATATATTTTCTTTTATTTTAATGTTTGTAAAAAACACTTAGATGTTTTTCATGCTACTCTTTATTTTTAGAAAATACCAGAATGTCATCAATAAATACAACCAAAAAATTATCCAAGAACTCTTGAAATACTCTATTCATGAGATTCATGAATACAGAAGGTGCATTAGTTAATCCAAACGGCATAACAACAAATTCACAATGCCCATATCTAGTACGAAATGCTGTTTTCGGGATGTCATCTTCCTTCATCTTCAGTTGATGGTATCTGGATCTCAAGTCAATCTTGGAAAAGTACTGATCTCCCTGGAGCTGATCAAACAAGTCATCAATATGAGGCAAAGGATACTTTTTTTTAACAATGATGTTATTCAAAGCTCTATAATCAATGCAAAGTATCATGGGACCATCTTTCTTTTTAACAAACAAAATAGGGGCTCCCTATAGTGAAGTGCTAGGATGAAGGAATCTTTTTTCAAGAAAATCCTGCAAATTATTTTTCTATTCAAGAAGCTCTACTGGAGCCATATGATATGGGGGTTTTTTAAATTGGATTAGCATTAGGAACTAAGTCAATTGTGAATTCGACTTCTTGATCAGGTATGACACCGGGTAACTCATCAGGAAAAACATCAAGGTATTCATTTACCACTGGCACACCATTAATTTGAATAGTTCCCTTGTTTTTAACAAAATGAGAAAGATAAAATTCATTTACATATTTCAATAGTTTCTCATATTCCTGATATGTTATCAATTGTACAGGTTCATTATTGTATACAAACTGTAACTCTTTCTGAAAAACAACTTCTTTAGCTCTATAGTCAATATTAGCATGATAATCAGAAAGCCAGTCCATCCCTAGAATAACCTCAAACTAGACTAAGGGTAAAACAACAAGGTTTTCATGTAAAGTCTTTCAACAGACCACAATAGAAATATTTTTATAATTCCTCTTAGCTATAAAATCCCCCCAGGTGTTTTAACAAAAATTTGGGGTCTCATTTGTTGAGGTGATATTTCCAATTTACCAGAAAATTTCTCAGAGATGAAGGAATGTGTAGACCCCGTATCAAACCAAACTTTAACAAAATCTGTGTGAACAAACAATGTACCTGATATAACTTCATTGGATGGCCCAAAATCTGCTGACGTAGTCACAATGGATCTCACTAAACCTTTCTACTTGTAGTCGGGATTCCTTGCATCATTCGGATCACTCTTTGGGTAGACGTTTGCATAGTGACCCATCTCACCACATTTAAAACACTTTATAGTTTGCTTATCAAGATTATTCTTAGGATCATTCTAATTGAAATCTCCGGCCATATGTCCAAACATACCATATTTAAAACACTTCCTAGTTTTTATAAGACATTCCCCTAGGTGTTTCTTGCCACACTTTTCACAAACTAGAAATTGGATTTTCTTACCATCAAATTTCTTTGGTTGATTATTACCCATTGCTTGCCAACTGGACATATTCTTCTCTTTGTTTCCCAAATGCACATGATCATCAGCAAACTCAATCTATACCCTCTCAACACATAAGACAAGTTTCTCATAACATTTGAATTCACGGGAGGCCAACGCCCTTCAATACCTTGGCTTTAGTCCTGAGTAAAAGCGGCTGATTTCGATATCAAGATCCAGAATAAGAATTGGTGAATACCTTGCCAGTAGGATGAAGTTCTCTTCATACACAGCCACTAAATCTTCCTCCTTCTGTTTTAATTCAAGGAATTGCTTCTCCATTCTTTGTCACACCACCTTAGGAAAATATTTTTCAAGGAAAAGGATTTTAAATTCATCCCACTCTAAGGCATCAAAATCCTCTCTACCCCTGATATTCCTTACCATTGACCACCACTGATCAGCTTCCCCTTCAAAATGACAAATGTGAAGACTTACCTTTTGATTGTCTGAACATCCCATAACAGCGAATATCTTTTCAAGGGCATTGATCCATCATTCAGCTACTACTAGGTCAGAAGACCCATTGAAAGAAGGAGGATGTTGTCTCATAAAATGTTCCACTATTGTCATGTTCCATTGTGGTACCTCTATTGGTACTTTTTCATGGATTCCACCACCATTTATTGCCTGCGTTAGCTGATCCATTACTGTTACAAACTTCTCAGTTCCCATCTCTACCATTATAGGCTGTAATTCTGGAAGGATGTCATTCTATCGGTGCCTCTCCTCTTCAGCATCCTTGTTCCTTCTGCAGACAACCATTTTGAACAAAAATGTCTTAGATAAAGTAACATGAAAATCTTTAAATGCTATAACAAATTAAACATATAGTGAAAATCATTTATGGTGTTCTATTAACATCACCCTAACCCCTAAAGTAATCTAAACCATCCTTTGATACCAAATATAAGGACCCAACCTTATTACATACATAATCTTGAATTTAGTCAAGAAAAAACTTCCTTTTACATTGAGGATATTTTAATGTTTAGAGCTTTAGAGAATTAGTACAAAACATTCATAACATTATACATTGTTAGAGAGTGGATACCATAAAAACAGTTTCCATTTTTTTCAAATTATAAAACATTAAAACATAAAACAAGACACCTTGACAATTCTTCAACAGTTAATGTGTATTCCTTCCTTGTATTACACATCCATTAACCTGTGAAGAATCATTTAAAAACTTGGGATTACCACAAAATCTCAGTAAGGGATGAAAAAGAATGAAAGATCACATTAGTCCATGAATACTTGTAACATATGAAAACATTTTCAGAAGACATTCTTGTCACCCATATATACTTACTTTGTGTAACATGTGATTTACACAAAATACACCAAAACATGATAACATATATATAATCATAAAGGTATCATGGGGAATTAGCTACATAATCTTGTAACCATTCTTGGCTTCCTTATAATTTGTAACCCTCACGACTACATTACTTTGTGTAACCATCGTAGTTACACATGGAGTAACCAAACGCCTGACCACCAAATTAATTATAACCAATGTGTTGGAGGGAGATATAGGTCCCAAAATGCATCAAAAATAATTCCCAAGAACCAAAACATAATCATAAAACATGAATAATTCTATAAAAACATTTGGAATTTCGTAAAACTGAATTTTAAAACGAGGATTTTAAAAGAAAAGCCCCTAATAAATTTCATACAATTGAAGAGAGACTTAATAGAGTGGATGGAGTATGTATATATTCTGTAAATACACATAAAAAAATATAATATAAACAGAACCCATCACAAAAACAATTCTAATAGCACATAAATAATGAAGTAGAAAGTTAACCCAAAGAATGGAAATCAGGTTAAGAATTCCCTTACCTCGGGTTTGTCTTACTTACATCTTGTTTAAACCTCCTGTATAATGGTTAAAATAGTGTTTTTAATATTTTAAAGAAAAATTTTAATGTTTATAACATATTATATGATCATTTCATAACATATTTTCTCCCTTAATTGTTAGTATTTTTCCCCTTGCACTGTTTTTGGTTGAATTTTTTACATGATTTATATGATTGGTTCATGGTGGACATTCTTGTCGATTGGAAGTGAAAATCTAAAATTGTAATGGAGTAGTATTTACATATATACAGTAACTTAAATTATTCCATTCATAATTTTTAATTCTTACATGAGGATGATTCATATGTTATAACATTAATGATGTTCGTTTAGATCATTTTAGTGGTTATTTGATAATAGCAACCTTGTTTTGTCTTATAAATTAGAACCATGAGTACAAAAGAATTACAGAACCATGGGTGAGTCATAAAACATATATTATAACCTGGTTAAACCATGTAAATGGTATAATGGCCATACTTGAAAGAATTAATGGAAATTGAAATCACATCATCTATGATGTCGGTAATTCGACACAAACAGACAATGTTTTTATTCTATAAATAAGTGGGAGAGGACAAAAATAATGATGAGTAATTTTCCATAAACATGATAAAATATATAATATACATGATTTATGGAGATTTCATGCCTCTTGGGTAAGTATATATGAATAATGAATAAGGAATGAACTCAAAATAAAATAATAATTGTGAAATTACTTACAAAAATTCAGCAGCCTAACGGCTACGCAACATGGTTTTAGAAAATATTAAAAAGAGAGGGAAAAAGGGTCACCCATCCAGAAATGAATAATAATATATAGAAGATCAAGAATAAGAAGTAAATAAGAAAATGATATGGAAACATGAAAATTATACCACATAAAAGATAATTTGAAAGGAAAAAAGAAAGAAATTGAGAATTTTCTTACCTTGTAGAGTAACCCTTAGAACATGAAGGTTGGGACCTTGGGGGCTTGAGGAAACCTTGGGAGGAATACTATGAAGTTTATGAGGCCAAATATTTGTTTAGGGAGAATTGTAAATGAATTCAATGAAGGTAATAGTTGGTATTTATAGGAAAAGTGAGGGATTATTTTAATAATTTTTAAGGGACACCTCATGAGTGGTATTTACAAAACCAAGGGATGGCCCATGGTATTTTCCCATGGTATAAGCCACATGGGACACCTCAAATATTATTTAACTATACACAATTCAACCATATTTATGACATCATTATTATATTATTAATAATGTCATTAACACACCAAAACTAAAAACTTTATTTTTTACTATTCACTGAAAAATCAATTGTTGCAGAAAAATCACCAAAATTAACCCTAACCATTTATCTATGTGTAGATTTCAAAAATGATGTCCATTTTTTGAAAATAATTTTCTAAATATTATTAATTTAATTTTTAAATAAAATCATACTTAATTCAAAAATTAACAGTTCTAATTCTACAACTACTTCTTTATCACAAAGAAAAATTAACCAAGATGTTATTATCTTAAAGTCATAATAAAATAAAATAATAATAAAATTTACTATTCATTAGGGTCTTATAACTATTCATATTACTTTTAATTAGGGTATGTTATTATTCACTAAAAAAACAAGTTGGTTCCAATAGACTCCAAATAACATGCTAAACACAAATGTCGATGATAGTTTCTTGAAATTCAGAACATAAAAGTAGAAAAGTTATTTTTTAAAGTCTAATTAAAAATATCTACTTAAAAAAATGTTCCATGCATTTATATTTATTTTTAGAAAAGCATGTGTGTTACATAAACACCCTAAAAACCCTAAAAACCCCTAGGAAAACCTAAGAAACACTAGCACAGCCTTATAAACCCTAATACACCCTTAGAAACCCTAACACACCCTTAGAAAATCCAGCACACCCATAGAAACCCTAACACAACCTTAGAATCCCTTAGAAACCATAACACACCCTTAGAAACACTAGCCCGCCCATAAAAACCCTAACCCACCCTTAGAAACTCTAACACACCCTTAGAAACCCTAAAAAACCATTTGACACCCTAAATCAATCTAATAAGAACTAATACATCCTAACAAACACTACCAACCAATAATAAACCCTAATAAACCCTAAAGCTCACTACTAAACCCTAATAAACACTAATAAACTGTAATAAACCCTAAAAAACCGATTAGACACCAATATAAGCTACAAAATACCTAAAAATCCAAATATACAATAAAAACTCTATTAAACCATTCAAAATGCTAATATTCACAAAAACCCCTAACAAACCTGGCAAAACCAGACAACCCTCTAAAAAACCATAAAAACCCAAAAAAACCCCTAAAACCCCTAAAAACCCAAAAAACCCTAAAAAATACTAAAAACCCTTAAAACCTTAAAACATTTAAAAACCAAAGAAAACTTGAAAAAAAACCTAAAACCCCGAAAAAACCTCAAAAAAACCCTCAAAACCCTAAAAAACCTAAAAATCACTAAAAATGCTAAAACCCCTAAATAGCCTAAAAATGCCTAAAAACCCTAACCAACCCTATGAAACCCATAAAAACCCTAAAAACCCCCCTATCAAACACTAAAAACTTCAAAAGAAACCCTAATACACCCTAAAGAACCATAAAAACCATAAAAACCCTAAAAAACTAAAGAACCACTAAGGCCACTAACAACTCTACATAAACCCTGTCAATTGATACAAAAACCCAAAAAATGATTCAAACTCCAGAAAATGCAACAATCCCCCCAAAATGCTAAAATAACCCTAACAATGCTTAAAAATTCCAAACACACCCATAAACCCCCAAAAAAATCATAAAACCCCAAACAACTAAAACAAACCGTAACAAACCCTAAAAACCCTAACAAAACCAAAAAAAACCCTAACAACCACTAATAACCCCTAAGAACCACTAATAAACCCTAATAACCCATAAAACCCACTATTAAACCCTAAAAACCCAAATAAACACTAATAAATCGTAATAACCAGTAATAAATCCTAACAAACTCTATTATACCCAAATAAGTGCTACAAATTCCCTATAACCACTAATATACAATAAAAACACTATTAAACCATAATAAACCCTAATGATCACTAAAAACCCTAACAAACCTAACAAAACGCTACAAAAATACCCAAATAATAGCCTACAAAACCCTAAAACCTACTAATAAACTCTAATAACCCCAAAATAAATCATAATAAACCCTAAAAACACTACAAAACATAAAAACCCATTAAAACCCTAAAAAAGGATTCAAATACATCCAAAAACCCTGAAAACGTTACATAATCCCTAAAAAATGCAACAAAAACCCTAAAAATGAAACATAAACCAAAAAACGCAACACAAACCGAAAAACACTACATAAACCCTAAAATCACAACATAAACCCTAGAACTGTAACATAAACCCTAAAACACATCATGAACCCTAAAAATCACAACATAAACATTAAAAATGCTACATAAAACCTAAAAACGCAATATAAACCCTAAAAACACTACCTGAACCCTAAAAACATTACATAAACCCTAAAAAATAGAACATAAATGCTACAACACCCCTAAAAACACTACATAAACCTAGAAATTGCAACATAAACCATAAAAAATGCTACATAAAACCTAAACCCAAAACATGCTGAATAAACCCTAAAAACGTTACATACACTCTAAAAATGATACATAAATCCTAAAACAGCTAACTAAACCTTAAAAAAGATACATAAACACTAAAAATGCTACATAAACTCTAACAACGCTACATAATCCCTAAAAAATGCTACAAAACCCTAAAGAAGCTTCAAAACCCTCAAAAATATTAAACCCTAATATACCATTATATAAAAAATTAAACCCTAATAAACCCCTAATAAACACCTCAAGAACCACTACAGCCATTAACAACGCTAGATAAACCATTACAATTGCTACAAAAAACTAAAAATTGCTTCAAAACCAACAAAACGCAACAAAACCCCAAAAATTGCTAAAATTAACCTAACAAAGCATAGAAAATACAAACACACCCATAAAACCCAGAAAAACGCATAAAACCCCAAACAACTCATACAAACCGTAACAAACCGTAAAAACCCAAACAAATCCTAAAAAACCCTAACAACCACTAATAACCTCTAAGAACCACTAATAAACCCTAATAACCCCTAAAACCCACTATTAAACCGTAAAAACACTAATAAAGACTAATAAATCGTAATAACCTGTAATAAACCCTAACAAACTATATTATACCCTAATAAATTCTAAAAACTCCCTAAAACTCCTAATATACAATAAAAACACTATTAAACCATAATAAAACCTAATAATCACTAAAAACCCAATCAAAACCCAAAAAAATGCTACAAAAACCTCCAAATAATAGTCTAAAAAACACTACAACCCACTAATAAATCCTGACAAACCCTGATAACCACAAAATAAATTTTAACAAACCCTAAAAACCCCAAATAAATCGTAAAAAATCCTAACAATTCCAAATAAATCGTAACAAACTGTAACAAACCATAACAAACACCTAATAAACCACAATAAACCGCAATAAACCCAAACAAAGCCTAATAAACCCCAATAAATTGTAATAAACCCAAATACACATTACTAAACGCTAATAAATAATATAAACCCTAATAAACACCAATAAATCATAAATAACCCTAAAAAGATTGATAAAACCTAAAAAAAGTTGTTAATGCCAAAAGAAGCCCAATAAAACCCTAATATACAATAAAAACGCTAATAAACTATATCAAAACCTAAAGAACACTAATAAACCCTAAAGAACCCTAATAAACCCTAAAGAACCATATTAAACTCTAAATAACAGTAAAAAAACCTAAAGAACCCAAAAAAATGCTAAAACACATTATATAAACCCCCAAAACCGCTATAATACCCAAATGAACCATAAAAAACACTAAAAAACCCTACCAAAACCTATCAATCCAAAAAAAACAAATAAACCCATAAAACCCCAAAAACAACCATTAAAAAGCCATAAGATACCAAAAAAACCATAAACACCGGTTAACAACCCTTAAAAACCCTAAAAACACTACAAACCATAAACAACCATTAAAACCCTAAAAATGCTTCAAATAGACACATAAACCCTAAAAATGTTACATAAAACCTAAAAAATGCAACAAAAACCCTAAAAACACAACATAAACAAAAAAATGCAATATAAACCCAAAAACACAACATAAACCCTAAAAGCACTACATAATCCCTAGAACAACAACATAAACCCTAAAAAACACAACATAAACCCTAAAAAAGCAACATAAACATTAAAAAACAAAACATAAAACCTAAAAACACAATATAAACCCTAAAAACACTCCATGAACCCTAACAAATCACAATAAACCCTAATAAATCATAATAAACCCAAATACACATTACTAAACCCTAATAAATAAAATAAACCCTAATAACCCTAATAAATCCTAAATAACATGAAAAAAGGTTGATAAACCCTAGAAAAAGCTATTAATGCCTGCAAAATCCCAATAAAACCCTAATATACAATAATGAATGCTAATAAATGGGAAAAATCCTAAAGAACACTAATAATTCCTAAAGAACCCTAATAAACCATAAAGAACCATATTAAACCCTTAAGAACACTAAAAAACACTAAATAACCCAAAAAATGCCAAAACACATTATATAAACCCTAAAAACTGCTACAATACCCAAACAAACCCTAAAACATGCTAAAAACCCTAACAACCCCTATCAATCCCAAAAAAACAAATACACCCATAACCCCCCCCCCCAACCCTTAAAACTCATCATATACCATAAAAAACCATAACACCTGTTAACAAACCTTAAAAACCCTAAAAAACACTACAAACCAAAAACAACCATTAAAACCCTAAAAAAGGATTCAAATAGATTTATAAACCCAAAAACGTTACATAAACCCTAAAAGTGCAAAAAAAAACCCTAAAAATGCATCATAAACCAAAAAATGCAACATAAACCCCAAAAACAATTCATAAACCCTAAAAGCACTACATAAAAACTTGAATGGTAACATAAACCCTAAAAACATAACATAAACCCTAAAAACGCAACATAAACATTAAAAAACACTACATGAAACCTAAAAAAACAATATAAACACTAAAGACACTACATGAACACTAAAAACATTACATAAACCCTAAAAATGCAACTTAAATGCTACATCACCCCTAAAAATGCTACATTAAACCCTAAAAAATGCTACATAAAACCTAAACCCTAAACATGCTATATAAAACCTAAAAACATTACATAATCCCTAAAAATGATACATAAAATCTAAAACCACTAACTAAACCCTAAAAATGCTACATAAACACTAAAAGTGCTACATAAACTCTGACATCGCTACACAAACCATAAAAAATGGTACAAAACCCCTAAAGACGCTTCAAAAACCCTTAAATATATTAAACCCTAATATACCATAATATAAAAAATAAACACCTAATAAACCCATAATAAACTCTAATAATCCCTAAAAACACCTTATAATCCCTAAAAATCCTAATAAACTCTACTCAACCATAATAAAACACAAAAATACCAAATAAACCCTAATAAATGATAATAAAATCTAATAAACTCTAAAAACACGTTAAAAAACCTAAACAACCTTAACTAACCATAATAGACACTAATAAACACTAATAATCCCTAATAATCCCCAAACAAACCCTAAAAATCACTAATAAACCATAAATAGAACCAAATAAACCCTACTCAACCCTGACAAACCTTAACACACCATAATAACCCCGAATAACACCCTACAAAACCCTAATAAAGAGAAAAACACTAGTATACCATAAAAAATCCCTAGAAACTCGGATAAACTCTAATAGAACCAAATAAACCCTAAAAACGCTCACAAACAATAAAAAAACGCTCACAAACAATAAAAACACACTATATTACCTAAAAAGACCTAAAAACAGTAATTTAACCTAATAAAGACAAAAAAACGCTAATATACCTTAAAAATCCATAGAAACCCTAATAAACCATAATAAACTCCAATATAACCTAAGAAACCCTAAAAACGCTCAAAAATAATTACAAAATGCTCAAAAACAATAAAAATAAGCTATATTATCTAAAAAGACCAAACAAACACTAATATAACCCAATAAAACAAAAATACTAATAAACTGCTAACAAACCCTAATAAACCCTAAAAATCTCTAATAAAAACTAATAAACCCTAATAAAACCATAATAAAACCCTAAAAATGCCTTCTCAACCCTAATAAACCTTAACACACCAAAATAAAACCTTATAAAACCCAACTAAACCCCAATAAACAAAAAAATTGTAAACAAACAATTTAAAATCCCTAAAAACCTAATAAACAATAATAAATTCTAATAAAACCTAATAAACCATAAAAATGCTCACAAATACTAAAAAACGCAAATAAAACATAAAAATTGCTAACAAACGCTCATATATATTAATAAAAACTAAAAAACACTCATATACCCTAATAAAAACAGTAACAAACCCTAGTAAACCCTAAAAATCCCTAACAAACCCTAACAAGCACTACACAACCCTAATAAACACTAATAAAACACTAAAGATACCTACTCATCCCTAATAAAACCCTTAAAATACTTATTCAACCCTAATAAACATTAACACACCACAATAAACCATAATAAACCCCACTAAACCCTAAAAACACGAATATACCATTAAAAAGCCCTAAAACACCTAACAAATGCTAATAAAACGTAACAAAGCTTAAAAGCGCTAATAAATGCTAATAATCACTACTAAACCCTAAAACCCCTAATATACCATCTTAAAAATTAATAAACCATAATAAACCCTAATAAATTCAAAACATACACATATATACCATAATATACCCTAATATACCCTAATAAACCCAACTCAATCCTATTAAAACCCTAAAAATACCTAATAAACCCTAATAAACATTAATAACCCCTAAAACCCACTATTAAACTCTAAAAACCCTAATAAACACTAATAAATCGTAATAACATGTAATAAACCCTAACAAACTCTATTAGACCCTAATAAACTCTATAAAATCCCTAAAAACCCTAATATACAATAAAAACACTATTAAACCATAATAAACTCTAATAATCACTAAAAACCATAACAAACCCAACAAACTGCTACAAAAACCTCCAAATGATTTCCTATAAAACCCTAAATCCCTATTATAAACCCTAACAAACCCTAATAACCCCAAAATAAATCGTAACTAACCTTAAAAACCCCAAATAAATCATAACAAATCCTAACAACGCCAAATAAATCGTAACAAACTGAAACAAAACATAACAAACCCCTAATAAACCGCAATAAACCCTAACAAATCATAATAAACCCTAATAAATTTTTATAAACCCAAATACACGTTACTAAAACCAAATAAATAAAATAAACCCTAATAAAACCAAATAAATCCTAAATAACCCTAAAACGGGTTAATAAACCCTGGAAAATGATATTAATGCCTACAAAAGCCCAATAAAACCCTAATATACAATAAAAGTCACTAATAAACTATAAAAAATCCTAAAGAACACTAATAAACCCTAAAGAATCCTAATAAACCCAAAAGAACCATATTAAATTGTAAAGAACACTAAAACCCTAAAGAACCCAAAAAATGCTAAAACACATTATATAAACCCTAAAAACCACAACAATACCCAAACAAACCCTAAAACACACTAAAACCCCTAACAACCACTATCAATCCCAAAAAAACAAATAAACCCATAAACCCGCCCAAAAACCATTAAAAAGCCATCCACTACAATAAAAAAACAAAAACATACATTAACAACACATAAAACCCCTAAAAAACACTACAAACCAGAAATAACCATTAAAACCCTAAAAAAGGCTTCAAAAAGATATATAAACCCAAAAAACGTTACATAAACCCTAAAAAGTGCAACAAAAACCCTAAAAATACATCATAAACCAAAAAACGCAACATAAACCCCCAAAACGCAACATAAACACTAAAAGCACTACATAAACCCGAGAACTGTAACATAAACACTAAAAACACAACATAAACCCTAAAAACGCAACATAAACATTAAAAAATGCTACATAAAACCTAAAAATACAATATAAACCCTAAAGACACTACATGAACACTAAAAACGTTACATAAAACAAAAAATGCAACTTAAATGCTACATCACCCCTAAAACGCTACATAAACCCAGAAAATGCAACATAAACCCTAAAAAATTCTACATAAAACCTAAACCCTAAACACGCTACATAAAACCTAAAAATGTTACATAAACCCTAAAAATGATATATAAAATCTAAAACCACTAACGAAACCCTAAAAACGCTACATAAACACTAAAAATGCTACATAAACTCTAACAATGCTACAAAAACACTAAAAAATGATACAAAAACCCTAAATACACTTTAAAACCTTCAAAAATATTATACCCTGACATACCATATTATAAAAAATTAAACCCTAATAAACCCCTAATAAACTCTAATAATCCCTAAAAACACCTTATAATCCCTAAAATCCTAATAAACTCTACTCAACTCTAATAAAACACCAAAAATACCTAATAAACCCTAATAAATGATAATAAAACCTAATAAACCCTAAAAACACGTTAAGAAAACCTAAACACCCTAACCAACCCTAATAGACACTAATAAACACTAATAAACCCTAATAAACCCTTAAAAACTGTAAAAATCCCAAACAAACCATAAATAAAGCCTAATAAACCCTACTCAACCCTTATAAACCTTAACACACTATAATAATCCCTAATAAAACCCTACAAAACCCTAATAAAAAAAATGTTAGTATAAATAAAATATCCCTAGAAACCCAGATAAACTCTAATATGACTTAATAAACCCTAAAAACGCTCACAAAAAATAAAAAAATGATCACATACAATAAAAATGTGCTATATTACCTAAAAAGACCTAGAAACACTAATATAACATAATGAAGAAAAAAAATGCTAATATACCATAAAAATCCCTATAAACCCTAATAAACCATAATAAATACTAATATAACCAAAGAAACCCAAAAACGATCTTAAACAAAAATAAAATGCTCACAAACAATAAATACACACTATATTATCTAAAAAGACCTCACAAACACAAATTTTACCTAATAAAACAAAAAAACTAAAAAATGCCTAACAAACCCTAATAAACCCTAAAAATCCCTAATAAACCCTAATAAAAACAAATAAACCCTAATAAAACCCTAATAAAACCATAACAATACCTTCTCAACCCTAATAAACCTTAACACGCCATAACAAAACCTAATAAAACCCATTTAAACCCTAATAAAGAAAAAACACAAACAAACCATAAAAAATTCCTAGAAACCCTAATAAACCGTAATAAATTCAAATAAAAGGTAATAAACCATAAAAATGCTCACAAACACTAAAAACATGCTAATAAAATCTAAAAAGTCATAACTTCCCCTCATATATATTAACAAAACTAAAAAAAACTCATATACCCTAATAAAAACACTAACAAACCCCAATAAACCCTAAAAATCCCTAACAAACCCTAAAAAACTGCACTCAACCCTAATTAACCCTAATAAAACCTTAAAGATACCGTCTCAACCCTAATAAAACCCTAAAAATACCAACTCAGCCCTAATAAAGCTTTACACACCATAATAAACCATAATATACCCCCAAGAAACCCTAAAAAACGTAAATATACCATTAAAAATCCCTAAAACCCCTAATAAAACCTAATAAAAACTAACAAAGCATAAAAGTGCTAATAAACCCGAATAAACACTACTAAACACTAAAAACCCTAATATACCCTCTTAAAGTTTAATAAACCATAATGAACCATAATAAACCAAAATAAATCCTACACATACCCAAATATTCCATAATATACCATAATATACCCTAATAAACCCAACTCAATCCTAATAAAACCCTAAAAATACCTCATAAACCCTAATAACCCTTTACGCACCATAATAAACCCTAATAAAATCCTAATGACCCCCACCAAACCCTAAAAATGCTAATATACCATTAAAAAACACTAAAACCCAAACAAACCATAATAAATTTTATTAACACCTAAAAATCCTAAAAAATGATAGTAAACACTAAAAATACCTCTAATAACAATAGTAGTAATAACACACGTGCATGTGCATATGCATGTGCACGATTAAAATAATAAATCATAACGCACGTGCATGTGCATATGCATGCACATTTTCATGTGAATGAAAATAAATAATAAATTATAAATAATAACACTCGTGAATTGTATGTGTATGTGCATGTTCATGTGAGTGATAATAAATAATAAATAATAACGCAAATCCATGTGCATGTGCATGTGCATGTGCAGGTGCATGTGCATGTGCGTGTGTGTGTGCGTGTGCATGTGCATGGTAATAAAAGATAAATAATAACAAAGTCCACATGAATGTGCATTTTCATGTGAATGATATTAAATAATAAATAATAACACATGCGGTAATAGAATAACGCAAGTGCATTGCATGTGCACGTGCATGAGGATAAATAGTAATAACACATGTAATAACAGATTAACGCAAGTGCATTGCATTTTCATGTGCATGATAATAAATAATATATAATAACGTATGTGTATGTACATTTACATGTAATGATAATGAGAATGACGCATGCACGTGCATGGTAATAAATAATAAATATCAATGCACATGCATGTGGATCTACTTGTGATAATGATAATAATAATGACAATGATAATAATAATAATAATAATAACAATAACTGTGATAAATATAATAATAATAAAAGAATAATATGCACGGGCATGGTAATACATAAAAAATAATAACGCAGATGCGTCTGTATTTTCATGTGATGATAATAATAATAATAATAGAAATAGTAGTTGTAGTGATAATGGTAGTAGTACTAATGCTTGTGATAATAGAATATTACATGTTCATTATGTGTGCACATGCATGGTAATAAATAATAATGCACATGTATTGAATTTTCATGTGATGATGATGACGATGATATTATTATTATTATTATTATTATTATTAAGAAAGCATGTGATAATAGAATAACGCACGTGCATTGAACGTACGTGTTTATGTATTTGCATGTGCATTTGCATGTGATGATAATAACAATAACAATAACATCATCAACAACAACAACCACAATAATATAATAAAAATAAGAATAACAACATATGTGATAATAAAATAACGTGTGTGCATTCCATGTGCACATGCATGGTAATAAAAAATAAATAATAATGCATGTGCATGTGCATGTGCATGTGCATGTGAATGAGATGATGATAATAATAATAATAACAAAACAACGCATGTTATAATTGAATAACACAGGTGCATTGCATGTGCAGTGCATGATAATAAATAATAACTCATAGCGCACATGATGATAATAATAACAATAATAGTAATATTAATAATAATAGCGCATGTGATAATATAATAACGCACATTTATTGAATGTGCATGTGTATGGTAATTAATAATAACGCACATGCATTTGCATTTTCATTTGATGATAAAAACAATAATAACTATAATAATAATAATAATAACAATAACAAAAAAATGCTCGTGATAATAGAATAATGTAGGTGCATTGCATGTGCGCATGCATGGTAATAAATAATAATGGACGTGCATGTGCATTTGCATGTGATGATGATAATAATAATAATAATAATAAGAACAAAAACAACAACATATGCACATGCATGGAAATAAATAATATATAATAAATAATAAATAATAACGCATGTGCATCTTCATTTGCATGTGACGATGATAATAATAATAATAATAGTAATAACAATAATGATAATTATAATAATGATAATGATAATAATGATAATGATAATAAGGATAATAATAACGTGTGTGATAATAGAATAACACACATCCAAACAAACCCTAACAAAACCTAACAAACAATAACAACCACTAATAACCCCTTAGAACCACTAATAATCCCAAATAACACCTGAAACCCACTATTAAACCCTAAAACCCTAATAAACACTAATAAGTCATAATAACCTGTAATAAACCCTAAAACCATATTAGAATCTAATAATTTCTACAAAATCCCTAAAACCCCTAATATAAGATAAAAAACCATTGAACCATAATAAATCCTAATAATCTCAAAAAACCCAAACAAACCCGACAAAACACTAAAAACCCACCAAATAATAGCCTACAAAACCCTAAAACCCGCTAATAAACCATAACAAACCCTAATAACCTCATAATAAATCGTAACAAACCCTAACAACCCCAAATAAATCGTAACAAATCCTAACAACGCCAAATAAAATGTAAAAAATAGAAACAAACCATAACAAACCCCAAATAAACCGCAATAAACCCTAACAAATCATAATAAACCCAAATAATTCGTAACAAACCCAAATACACATTAATAAACCCTAATAAATAAAATAAACCCTAAGAAACCCTAATAAATCCTATATAACCCTAAAAAGGTTGATAAACCCTTGAAAAAGCTATTAATGCCTACAAAAGCCCAATAAAACCCTAATATACAACAAAAAATGCTAATAAACTGTAACAAATCCAAAATAACACTAATAAACCCTAATGAATTCTATTAAACCCTAATGAACCATAATAAAATCTAAAGAACACTAAAAACCCTAAAGAACCCAAAAAATGCTAAAACACAATACATAAACCCTAAAAACTAATACAATACGCAAACAAACCCTAAAACACACTAAAAACCTAACAACACCTATCAATCCCAAAAAAACAAATAAATCCTTAAAACCCCCCAACAAACAACTGAAAACCCATCAAATACCATAAAAACCACAAACATCCATTAAACATCCTTAAAAACCCTAAAAAACACTACAAACCACAAACTACCATTAAACCCTAAAAAAGGCCAAAAATAGATACATAAACCCAAAAAACATTACATAAACCCTAAATGTGAAATATAAACCCTAAATGCGCAACATAAACCCAAAACACACAACATAAACCCAAAAAAAACGCTACATAAACCCAAAAATCCCTACAAAAACCATAGAACCGTAACATAAACCCTAAATAATGCAACATAAACATTAAAAAATGATACATAAAACCTAAAATCACAACATAAAACCAAAAAACACTACATGAACCATACAAAGGTTACATAAACACTAAAAAATGCAACATAAATGCTACATAACCCCTAAAAATGCTACATAATCCCAGAAAATGCAATATAAACCCTAAAAAATGCTACGTAAAACCTAAACCCTAAACATGCTACATAAACCCTAAATATATTACATAAACCCTAAAAAATGCTACATAAAACCTAAAACTACTAACTAACCCCTAAAAGTGCTACATAAACACTAAAAATGCTACATAAACTCAAACAACGCTACACAATCACTAAAAATGCTACAAAAACCCTAAAGATGGTTCAAAACCCTCAAAAATATTAAAACCTAATAAACCATAATATAAAAAAAATAAACCCTAATAAATCCCTAATAAACTCTAATAATCCCTAAAAACACATTCTAAACCCTAAAAACCTTAAGAGACTCTACACAACCCTAATAAAACCTCCAAAATACCTAATAATCCCTAATAAATGATAATAAAACCTAATAAACCCTAAAAATGAATTAAGAAAACCTAAACAACTCTAACCAACCCTGATAGAAACTAATAAATAGTAATAAACCACAATCAACCCCCAAAAAACCCTTAAAACCCCTAATAAACCATAAATAAATCCAAATAATCCCTACTCAACCCTAACAAACCTTAACACGCCATAATGACCCCTAATAAAACCCTACAAAGCCCTAATAATGAAAAAAAACACTAGTATACCTTAAAAATCCCTAGAAACCCTGATAAACTCTAATATAACCTAATAAACCCTAAAAATGGTCACAAACAATAAAAAAATGATCACATACAATAAAAACACACTATATTACTTAAAAAGACCAAAAAACACTAATATAACCTAATAAAGACAAAAACTGCTAATATACCATAAAAATCAATAGAAACCATAATAAACCATAATAATCTCTAATATAATCTATGAAATGCTAAAAATGCTCACAAACAAAAACAAAACCCTCACAAACAATAAAAAATGCTATATTATTTAAAAAGACTTAACAAACACTAATATAACCTAATAAAATAAAAAAACTAATAAACCCCTAACAAACCCCAATACACCGTAAAAATCCCTAATAAACCCTAATAAAATCTAAAAAACCCTAATAAAACAATAATAAAACCTTAAAAATATCTTATCAACCCTAATAAACCTTGACACACCCTAATTGAACCTAATAAAACCCAACTGAACCCCAATAAACAAAAAACCCAAACAAACCATTAAAAATCCCTAGAAACCCTATTAAACCATAATAAATTCTAATAAAACCTAATAAACCATAAAAAATTCTCACAAACACTAAAAAATTCTAATAAAACGTAAAAAGTCCTAACAACCCCTTGTACATATTATCAAAAACTATAAACCACTCATATACACTAATAAAAACACTAACAAACCCTAGTAGTCCATAAAAATCCCTATCAAACCCTAATAAACACTACTCAACCCTAATAAACCCTAATAAAACCCTAAAGATACCAAATCAGCCCTAATAAAACACTAAAAATACCTACTCAACCCTAATAAACCTTATCACACTATAATAAACCATTATAAATCCCACTAATCCCTAAAAAACACAATTATACCATTAAAAATCCCTAAAACCCCTAATAAATACTAATAAAAACTAACAAAGCTTAAAGGCACTAATAAACCCAAATAAATAGTACTAAACCCTAAAAACCCCTAATATATCGTCTCAAAATTTAATAAATAATAATGAATGATAATAAACCCTAACAAATCCAAAACATACCCAAATATACTATAATATACCATAATATACTCTAATAAACCCAACTCAATCCTAATAAAACCCTAAAAATACCTAATAAACCCTAATAAACCATAACACACCATAATAAACCCTAATATAATCCTAATAACCACCACCAAACCCTAAAATTTCTAATATACTAATAAAAACCCTAAAACCCTAACAAACCATAATAAATGTTAATAACACCTAAAAATTCTATAAAAATCTAGTAAACCCAGAACCCTAATAAACCCTAAAGAACCATATTAAACTCTAAAGAATACTAAAAATCCCTAATGAAACCAAAAATACACTAAAACACATTATATAAACCCTATAAACCGCTACAATACCCAAACAAACCCTACAACACACTAAAAACCATATAAACCCCTATCAATCCAAAAAACAAATTAACCCATAACCCCCCCCCCCCCCCACCCACCCAAAAAACCATTAAAATCCATCGAATACCATAAAAAACCATAAACACCCTTTAAAAATCCTTAAAACCCCTAAAAAATAAAAATCATAAACAACCCTTAAAACCCTAAATAAAGGCTTCAATAGATACATAAACCCTAAAAACGTTACATAAACCCTTAAAAATGCAACAAAAACCCCAAAAATGTAACATAAACCAAAAAAAAACATAAACCCAAAAAAAGCTACATAAACCCTAAAATCACTAGATAAACCCAAGAACTATAACATAAACCCTAAAAAACACAACATAAATCCTAAAAACGCAACATAAACATTAAAAAACACTACATAAAACCTAAAAACACAATATAAATCCCAAACACACTACAAGAACCCTAAAAAAATTACATTAACCCAAACAAATGAAACATAAACACTACATCACCCATTAAAATGCAACATAAACCCAGAAAACGCAACACAAACACTAAACAATACTACATAAAACCTAAATGCTAAACACCCTACATAAACTGTAAAAACATTAGATAAACCATAAAAATGATCCATAAAATCTAAAACTTCTAATTAAACCCTTAAAAAGGTACATAGACACTAAAAATGATACATAAACTCTAACAATGATACACAAGCCCTAAAAAATGATACAAAAACCCTAAAGACACTTTAAAACCCTCAAAAATATTAAACCCTAATATACCGTAATATAAAAAATTAAACCCTAATAAACCCCTAATAAACTCTAATAATCCCTAAAAACACTATATAATCCCTAAAAACCTATGGAACTCTACTCAACCCTAATAAAACCCCAAAAGTACCTAATAAACCCTAATAAATGATAATAAAACCTAATAAACCCTAAAAACACGTTAATAATACCTAAACAACCCTAACCAACCATAATAGACACTAATAAACAATAATAAACCCTAATAAAACCAAAACAAACCCTAAAAAGCCCTAAAAACAACAAATGAAGCCAAATAAACCCTACTCAACCCAAATAAACCTTAACACACCATAATAACCCCTAATAAAACCCTAAAAAACCCTAATAAAGCAAAAAAATGCTAGTATACCATAAAAAATCCCTAAAAACCCAGATAAACTCCAATATAACCTAGTAAACCCGAAAAGGGATCACAAATAATAAAAAAAGGATCAAAAATAATAAAAAATGTGCTATATTACCTAAAAAGACCTAAAAACACTAATATAACCAAATAAAGACAAAAAAAATGCTAATATACCTTGAAAATACCTAGAATCCATAATAAACTCATACATAACCTATGAAACCCTAAAAACGCTCACAAACAAAAAAATGCTCACAAAGAATAAAAACACTCTATATTATCTAATAATACATAACAAAAATAAATAGAACCTAATAAAACAAAAGTAATAATAAACCCCTAATGAACCCTAATAAACCCTAAAAATCCCTAATAAACCCTAATAAAAACTAATAAACCCTAATAAAACCATAATAAAACCCTAAAAATACCTTCTCAACCCTAATAATCCTTGACACACCATAACAAAACCTAATAAAACCCATCTAAACCCCAATAAATAAAAAAACACAAACAAACCATTATAAATCTCTAGAAACTTTAATAAACCATAATAAATTCAAATAAAATCTAAGAAACCATTAAAAATGCTCACAAACACTAAAAAACGCTAATAAAACGTATAATGTCATAACAACCCCTCATATATACTAACAAAAACTAAAAAACACTAATATACCCTAATAAAAGCACTAACAAACCCTAGTAAACCCATACTATCCCTAACAAACACTAATAAACCGTACTCAAACATAATAAACCCTAATAAAACATTAAAGATACCGACTCAACCCTAATAAAACCATAAAAATACCTACTCAACACTAATAAACCTTAACACACCATAATAAACCATAATAAACCCACTAAACCCTAAAATATGCAAATATACCATTAAAAAGCACTAAACCCCCTAATAAATGCTAATAAAATATAACAAAGCTTAAAGGCCCTAATAAAACCAAATAAACACTACTAAACTCTATAAAACCATAATATACCCTCTTAAAAATTAATAAACCATATTGAACCATAATAAACGCTAATAAATCCTAAACATACCCAAATATACAATAATATACCATTATATTCCCTAATAAACCCAACTCAATCCTAATAAAAGCCTAAAAATACCTAATAAACCCTAATAAACCTTGACACACCCTAATAAAGCCTAATAAAATCCTAATTACCCCCACCAAACCCTGAAAAATGCTAATATACCATTAAGAACCCTAAAACCCTAACAAACCATAATAAATGTTAATAACACCTAAAAATCGTAAAAAATTATAGTAAACCCTAAAAATACCTCTAATAATAATATTAGTAATAACGCACGTGCATGTGCATATACATGTGCATGATTTAAATAATAAATCATAACGCACGTGCATGTGCATATGTATGCGCATTTGCATGTGAATGATAATAAATAATAAATAATAAATATCAATGCATGTGAATTGAATGTGTATGTGCATGTGCATGTGAATGATAATAAATAATAAATAATTACGCACATTCAAGTGCATGTGCAGGTGCATGTGCATGTGCATGTGCATGCGCATGGTAATAATCAATAAATAATAACCAAGTCCTTGTGAATGTGCATTTGCATGTTAATGATATTAAATAATAAATAATAACACATATCATAATAGAATAACGCATGTGCATTACATGTTCACGTGCCTTAGAATAAATAATAATAACACATGTCATAAAAGAATAACGCAAGTGCATTGCATTTTCATGTGCTTGATAATAAATAATATATAATAACACGCGACTATGTGCATTTACATGTAATATACCATAATATACCCTAATAAACCCAACTTAATCCTAATAAAACCCTAAAATACCAAATAAACCCTAATAAACTTTAACACACCATAATAAAACCTAATAAAATCCTAATAACCCCCACCAAACCCTAAAAAATGCAAATATACCATTAAAAACCCTAAAACCCTAACAAACCATAATAAATGATAATAACACCTAAAAATTATAAAAAATGCTAGTAAACCCTAAAAATACCTGTAATAATAATAATAGTAATAACGCACATGCAAGTGCATGTGCAGATGCAGGTGCATGGTTTAAATATTAAATCATAATGCACATGCATGTGCATATGCCTGCGCATTTGCTTGTGAATGATAATAAAAAATAAATTATAAATAATAATTCATGTGAATTACATTTGTATCTACATGTGCATGTGAATGATAATAAATAATAAATAATAACGCACATCCAAGTGCATGTGGATGTGCATGTGCTTGTTCATGGTAATAAATGATAAATAATAACCAAGTCCACATGAATGTTCATTTTCATGTGAATAATAATAAACAATAAATAATAACAGATGTGATAGTAGAAAAATGCACGTGCATTGCGTGTGGCCGTGCATGAGAATAAATAATAATAACACATGTGATAATAGAATAATGCAAGTGCATTGTATTTTCAAGTGAATGATAATAAATAATATATAATAACGCATGTGCATGTGCATTTACATGTATTAATTATAATAATGACGCATGCACGTGCATGGTAATAAATAATAAATAACAATGCACGTGCATGTGAATTTGTATTTTATGATACAAAAAAAATTAAAAAAAAATTATTATTATTATTATTATAACAGTATAATGCAAGTGCATTTCATATGCACGTGCATAGTAGTAAATAATAAATAAATAATAATAATTAAGAATGCACATGCATGTGCATGTGCATTTACATTTGATTATAATATTAATAACACTAATTGTAATAATAATAATAATAATAACGCATGCACGTGCATGGTAATAAATAATAAACAACAACGCACATGCATGTGCATTTGCATATGATAATGACAATAATAATGATAATGATAATGATAATAATAATAATATTTGTGATAATAATAATAATAATAAAAGAATAATACAAGTACATTGCATATGCATGTTTATGGTAATAAATAATAAATAATAAGGCACGTGTATCTACATTTCCATGTGATGATAGTAATAATAATAGCAGTAGTAATAATAGTAGTAGTAGTTGTGATAATGGTAGTATTACCAATGCATGTGATAATAGAATATTGCAGGTGCATTACGTGTGCAAGTGCATGGTAATAAATAATAACACCCATGTATTTCATTTTCATGTGATGAAGATGATGATGATGATGATGATGATGATGATGATGATGATGATGATGATGATGATGATGATGATGATAACAACGCACGTGATAATTGAATAACGCACGTGCATTGAAGGTGCGTGTATTTTCATTCGCATGTGCATTTTCTTTTGATGATAATAACAATAACAACAACAACTACTACTACTACTACTACCACAATAATAATAATAACAATAATAATAACAACACATGTGATAATAAAATAACATGTGTGCATTGCATGTGCAGGTGCATGGTAATAAAAATATAATAATAATGCAGATGCATGTGCATGTGTATGTGGATGAGATGATGATAATAATAATAATAATAATAATAATAACAGTAATAATAAGTTATAGTTGTTTGAAAAATTTCAGACAAGACAAAAATGCTAGAAATGGGGTCTCAAAAAACCTAACAAATCGCAGTCCTTAAAAAAGGGATAACTTCTTCTTTGGGTGTTCACTTCCGCTCCGTGAATAGTCAAACTGAATCTCATGGAACAAACTACGATAAAAACTTATTCCGGAGGCCGAAAAAACACACCGATCAGAAGTTATTACTATTTTAAGAAAAAATTGATCGTGATCCGTACATGGAAATTGAGTTTTTGAGGCCTTCTGATGGGTTTCTGGGATTTTAGGGTCTCAAACATGACTTGAATGTATTCAAGTCATCCTTCTACATAGATCTCTTCGCTACTTTTGATTTGATATGTGGTAGAGCTCAAATGGACAACCGGAGCGAAAGTTATGGTCGTTTGAAGTTGGACTTTTTTTGGAGTGGTATAACTAATATATCTTACCAGAAACGCTCAGCCAGAGGCAAACCTCTGACCATTTATTAATAAAAGAAAAAGAAAAGCAGAATAGATACAAGAAAGTTCAGAACAACTACATACCATAGAGATCATACTCATCATCACCCCCTTTTGAAACTACATCCTCTGCGTTATCTGTTTCCCACTCTGAACTTTCATATTGTTTAAGAACCTTGGCATATTTCCTTCTGAGATTCATCTCTTCCAAGGATAGAAATTCCCTTGAGGATTTCATCGCCCAGCTTTCCCTCCCCACAGAAGATCTTTTGGAAATTGGCTTTGGAAGATAAGAATAATCTTTCTTTGCTCTATGTCGTGGTGGGGCAGTCTGAGCACCTTCCTCCCCTTGCTTCTTCAACCGTGCACCCTGAGCAACGTCACTGTAAGAATGTCGTACCACACCACTATGTGTTTCCTTGTCACTATCCGAGATATCACCCCACATTCCCAATAATTTCATATCTTGATAACCATCCTCCGCCAGAGATTCAGTCACCAACTCTGATTGCAATGAATTGCAGTCTAGCTCTTGCAATTTGGCCTCATGGCCAGTATGCCCCACATCCTCCATCATAGAATGCCCAGAATTCACCATAGCATTAGCAACCCGGCTCACCCCCTGCAAAGGAGCTGGATCTTGCTGCTCCCCCACTACTTCAATGCCATTACCAGCCTTCTACTGGGCATGACTGCCATCATCTGCTAAGGCAAGACATTGTGGCTGATCCACAAGTTCCTTCACCTCCTCCCCAGCTTCGGCAAGCTATATGACTCTCCCTTCCTCCCATGAAGCATCCTCGTTTTCATGAAGATCTTCCTCATTTTCTAGTTCCAGAAATCTATTTCCAGTAGAGACCATAAATCTTCTTCCTCTAGCATCCACTTCCTGCCCATTCACAGTATCTGCATTTGCAAGGCCAAGATCACGCTTCAAATGATCAAAGACCTGCTTAACCGTCGGGTCCTGGGGCCTATGCTCCACCGTCTTCATGAAATTACCCTTCACTGTATTCTCAACACCATACCTGACAACCCCAACCACATCAGAAGCATGTTCCCCCTCTTGGATGCCCAACATTTCTTCAGAAGAGAAAACATATGTCACCTCGGCACCATTCCGGGTAATCCCCTGCCCCATCACTCTTGACGTTGGCTCATCTCCCACTGCATTCCTAGCCACAGGTTCACGAACCAACCTCTTCATGAGAGATGATGCCACTATCTCCTCCATTTATGCACTACCATTTGTAGTCTCGCCCATCCCAACAGCCTGCTCAACAGCAACTTCACGCCCGACACACCCCACGCCCTCCTCAGCAGTCATCCTATCTCCCGCCTCACCCCCTCGTGTTGTCAAACCATCCCAAAAATGACCCACTCTCAGGTTCTTCACCATACTAGTAGCAGAACACCCTCCTCTATGATTCATCCCCATCACTTTTGAGTAGCCATTCACCGTCCCGTTGTGACAGTTCATCGCCGAATGACCACATCGGTTGCAAGATACACAATAATGCATCCATGACTCAAAAATCACCTCTTGCTTCCAGCGAAACTTTTGCTCATCTGTGATCCAAACGCATCGGACCAGAAGCCACGTAGCATCAACTTCAACACAAATTCTCTGGCAGATAGGATGAAAAACAAACTCAGTATTCCAATCAGAGCAAAGATACCTACCAATCATGTTCCCAATTGCACACAAGATAGAAGGATTCTGAAACGAGAGAGGCAACCCCAGAAGACTTACCCAAACCGCGAACGTCAAAGGGTCACACCGCATGTGAAAGTAAAAACTCCAGTGGAATAGGCAGAAAGAAGATCCATTGCATCTTCGCGGGGCCTGGGACCAGGCGTAGATCAAATCCTCCTCCGATCCAAAGCGGATCATGAAGTGCTTTCGGTCAAGAAAACCGATGACCGCACACCCCTGTAGCTTCCAAGAGTCAGAGACAAATTGATCAAAGGATTCGATCGAAGGCCGCTGGAGACAGAAGCGGGCCACCATTGTAAGCTTGCAAAGATCAGAAGCACCATTAAGCTCTGCTGGGAGCAAAGACAGTTGGGGAGCCTCTTGGAAGAGAGCGGGGACCTTCGGCGAATGGAGATTCTCGGGAAGGGCAGTATGGAGCCAATATCCAACAGATTCTCCTTCAGTGGAAAAAATCGCAAGTCTCCCCCCTCCGATCGGGAGGGGGGAGCTGAAACCTGCGGCATTAGACCTAGGGCATCGGTCGAGAGGGAGAAGAAGGAGAGACCTTATGTGAAGTGATTTGATCCCCCAAACGAGTTGTGGGTAACGAGGTATTGGTGATTGCCACGCCACGCTTATTCTGGGGCCCCATTCACCACCTGCGTGCCGCTCGTCCCCCAGCTAAATTTGAGAGTGGCGAGACTCGAACCTGCGCCAGTTCAGTTGCCAGGGAGTGGCCGCCTTACACGGTACCACTAAGCCAACCCCGGTCGGCACTAATATGTCTTATATTTCTTTGATCTTCTCATAGTTTCTACTAAACTTGGTCCTCACTCATCTCACAAGATTCTATTTGACTGGTCACAGTGCTCAAATAGGCACCTGAAAGAAATGTTATGCCTATTTTAGTGAGTTGCGGGTTTCTAAGGTTTTTAGGCGCTAGGTGAGTATCTCAATTTAAAACAACAACAAATTCTTCTATGTGTGCTTATTTTGGCTCTAACACATATCAAATCAACGATTGTGAAAAGATACACACTTTGGTAACCACTGGAACCCTTTCTAACGTTCTTCAACCACCAAAAAGATCCAAAATCCCTTTGTATGGTCAAAATATTGGCTTCCAGTTTCCGTTTTGCAATAACTTCTTTTATGGGTGTCCGTTTTTCCTATACCACATATCAAATAGAAGCTTGTGACTATACATACACTCCTATAACCACTGAAGCACCTTCTCACATCCTTGAAGGCCCAAAAAGGTACTTAAACCCTCTAAAAGACCATAACTTCTACTCTGCGAGTCTGTTTTTTCCCTACCATATATCAAATCGAAGCTTTCAACAAGATCTACAAATATGTGACCAATAGGAACATTTTATCACATTATGAAAGTCCCGAATGGTCCTTAAGTCCTCAAAATGACCATAACTTCTGCTTTGGGTGTCCATTTCTCCTCTACCACATATCAAATTCAAACTTGCGACTAGCCCTACACATCTGTGATAACCATGAACAACTAAATAACCTAACAAACCATGAATAACCCCATAAATACTGAAACCCATTAAAAATAATAAAAACCCTGACAAACCCTAATGAACCCTAACAAATAATAACAAACCCTAACAAAACCTAAAAACCCCAAAAAACCCTAACAGCCCCAAAAAACCCAAAAAAACATAACAAACACTAACAAACCCTAACAGACCCTAAAAACACTAACAAGCCCTAAAAACCCCAAGAAGCACTAATAAGCCCCAATAAACCCAAAAAAATTGATGAAACCCTAAAAACCCCCTAAGAAACAATAAGAAACCCTAACAAAACCCTAAAAAACCTAATCAAACCTAAGAAAAACTAACAGAGCCATAGAAACCATAACACATCCTTAGAAGCCAAAATAACCCTTAGAAACCCTAGAACACCCTTAAAAACCCCAAAACACCCATCGAAACCATAACACAACCTTTGAAACCCTATCCCACCCATAAAAACCCAAACCCACCCTTAAAAACTCTAACACACCCTTAGAAACCCTAACAAACCCTTAGAAACCATAAAATCACTCTAATAAGCACTAATAAATCCTAACAAACCCTACCAATCAATAATAAACCATAATAAACCATAATAAACCCTGAATCCCACTACTAAACCCTAATAAACCCTAATAAATCGTAATAAACACTAAAAACCCTATTAAACCCCAATAAAAGCTACAAAATACCTAAAAACACAAATATACAACAAAAATGCTATTAAACCATTCAAAATTCTAATATTCAAGAAAAAACCCTAACAAACCTAGCAAAACCTGACAAAACCCTAAAAACCACTAAAAACCAAAAAAACCAAAAAAACCCTAAAAAACCCTAAAAACCCTAAAACCCCTAAAACCCCTAAAACCCTAAAAAAACCCTAAAACCCCTAAAAACATGAAAACCCCATAATTTCCCAAAAACAAACCTAAAAACCCCTAAAAACATCAAAAAAACCCCCCCAAAACGCTAAAAACACTAAAAACCCCTAAAAATGATAAAAAAACACTAAAAAGCTGAAATTTGCCTAACAAAACCCTAACAAACCCAATGAAACTCTTAAAACCCCTAAAACCCCCATACAAAAACCCTAAAGAACACTAAAAACCCTAAAGAACCACTAAAGCCACTAACAACACTACATAAACCCTAACAATTGATACAAAAAATGGAAAAATGATTCAAAACCCAGAAAACGCAACAAAACCCCAAAAAACATTAAAATAACCCTAACAATGCATAAAAAATCCATACACACCCATAAAAACAAAAAAAACGCATAAAACCCGAAACAACTCAAACAAACCGTAACAAACCCTAAACACCCTAACAAAATCTAACAACCACTAATAACCCCTAAGAACCACTAATAAACCCTAATAACCCCTAAACCCCTCTATTAAACCCTAAAAACCCTAGTAAACACTAATAAATCGTAATAATTTATAATAAACCCGAACAAACTCTATTAGACCCTAATAAATGCTAAAAAAATCCATAAAACACCTAATATACATTAAAAAACACTATTAAACCATAATTAACCCTCATAATCACTAAAACCCCGAACAAACCCAACAAAAGGCTACAAAAACCTCCAAATAATAGCCTAAAAAACCCTACAAACCACTAATAAACTCTAACAATCCCTAATAAGCCCAAAATAAATCGTAAAAAACACTAATAACCAGTAATAATTTATAAAAGATCCTAACAACACCAAATAAATTATAAAAAATTGAGACAAACCATAACAAACACCTAATAAACTTCAATAAACCCTAAAAATCATAATAACCCCTAATAAAGCATAATAAACCCAAATACACGTCACTAAACCCTAATAAATAAAATAAACTCTAATAAACCCTAATAAATCCTAAATAACCCTAAAAAGGTTCATAAACCCTAGAAAAAGCGATTAGTGCCTACAAAAGCCCAATAAAACCCTAATATACAATAAAAAATGCTAATAAACAGTAAAAAATCCTAAAGAACACTAATAAACCCTAAAGAACCCTAATAAACCCTAATGAACCATATTAAACTCTAAAGAACACTAAAAACCCTAAATAATCTAAAAAACACTAAAAACATTATATAAACCCTAAAAATCACTACAATACCCAAACAAACACTAAAACACACTAAAAACCCCTTACAACCCCTATCAATCCCAAAAAAAAACCCATAACCCCCCCAACCATTAAAAAGCCATCAGATACCATAAAAAATCATAAAAACTGGTTAATCAACCCTTAGAAAACCTAAAAAAACTACAAACCATAAACAACAATTAAAACCCTAAAAATGCTTCAAATAGATTCATAAACCCTAAAAACGTTATATAAACCCTTAAAAATGAAACAAAAACCCAAAAAACGCAAGATAAACCAAAAAACATAACATAAACCCAAACAAACGCTACATAAACCCTAAAATCACTATATAAACCCTAGAAGTTTAACACAAACCCTAAAAAACACAACATATACCCTAAAAATGCAATATAAACATTAAAAAAATGCTATATAAAACCTAAAACCACAATATAAACATTAAAACACTACATGAACAGGAAAAACATTACATAAACCCTAAACAATTACTACATAAATGCAACATCACCCCTAAAAACGCTACAAAAACCCAGAAAACTTAACATAAACCCTAAAAATGCTACATAAAACCTAAACCCTAAACACGCTACATAAACCCTAAAAATATTAAATAAACCCTAAAAATGATACATAATATCTAAAACTACTAACTAAACCCTAAGAATACTACACAAACACTAAAAATGCTACATAAACTCTAACAACGCTATACTAACCCTAAAAAATCCTAAAAAAACCCTAAAGATGCTTTAAAACCCTCAAAAATATTAAACCCTAATATACATTAATATAAAAAAATAAACCCTAATAAACCCCTAATAAACTCTAATAATCCCTAAAATACTTTATAATCCATAAAAATCATAAGAAACTCTACTCAACCCTAATAAAACCCCAAAAATACCTAATAAACCATAATAAATGATAATAAAACCTAATAAGCCCTAAAAACTGTTAAGAAAACCTAAAAACCGTAACCAACCCTAATAGACACTAATAATCCCTAATAAATCCTAATAAACCCCAAAAAACCCTAAAATCCCTAATATACCATATATAAAGCCAAATAATCCCTACTCAACCCTAACAAACCATAACACACCACAATAACCCCTAATAAAACTCTACAAAACCCTAATAAATAAAAAATGCTAGTATACCTTAAAAAATCCCTATGAACCCTTTATAAACTCTAATATAACCTAATATACCCTAAAAACTTTCACAAACAATAAAAAAATGGTCACAAACAATAAAAACATACTATATTACCTAAAGAGACCTAAAAACACTTATATAACCTAATAAAGACAAAAAATGCTAATATAACTTAAAAATCCCTAGAATCCCTAATAAACCATAATAAACTCTAATATAACCTAAGAAACCCTAAAAACGCTCACAAACAATAAAAACACTCAATATTATCTAAATAGACTGAACAAACACTAATATAACCTAATAAAACAGAAAAAATAATAAACCCCTAACAAACCATAATAAACCCTAAAAATCCCTAATAAACCCTAAAAAAATAAACCCTAATAAAACCATAATAAAACCCTAAAAATACCTTCTCAACCTTAATAAAACTTGACACACCATAACACAATCTAATAAAACCCAAATAAACCCCAATAAACAAAAAACAGAAACAAACCACTAAAAAGCCGTAGAAACACTAATAAACCATAATAAATTCAAATAAATGCTAACAAATCAATAAAAATTATCAAAAACACTAATAACAAGCTAATAAAACCTAAAAAGTAATAACAACCCCTCATATATATTAACAAAAAATAAAAAACACTCATATACCCTAATAAACACACTAACAACCCCTTGTAAACCATAAAATCTCTAACAAACCCAAATAAACCATACTCAACCCTAATAAACCCTAAAAAACCTTAAAGATACCGACTCAACCCAAATAGAACCCTAAAAATACCTAGTCAACCCTAATAAATATTAACACACCATAATAAACCACAATAAACCCCACTAAACCCTAAAAAACACAAATATACCATTAAAATGCCCCCAAAACCCCTAATAAATTCTAATAAAACATAACAAAGATTAAAATCTCTAATAAACCTGAATAAAAACTACTAAACACTAAAAACCCCTAATATACCATCTTAAAAAATAATAAATCATAATGAACAATAATAAACACTAATAAGTCCTTAACATACCCAAATATACCATAATATACCATAATATACCCTAACAAACCCAACTCAATCCAAATAAAACCCTAAAAATACCTAATAAACCCTAATAAACCTTGACAACCCATAATAAACCCTAATAAAATCCTAATAGCCCCCATCAAACCCTAAAAATGCTAATATACCATTAAAAACCCTAAAACCCCCACAAACCATAATAAATGTTAATAACACCTAAACATCCTAAAAACTGACAGTAAACCCTAAAAATAACTCTAATAATAATAGTAGTAATAGAACACGTGCATGTGCGTATGCATATGCATGGTTTAAATTATAAAACATAATACATGTGCATGTGCATATGCCTGCACATTTTCATGTGAATGATAATAAATAAAAAATTATAAATAATAATGCATGTGAATTTCATGTGTACGTGAATGTGCATATGAATGATAATAAATAATAAATAATTACGCACATAAAAGTTCATGTGCATGTTCATGTGCATGGTAATATACAATAAATAATAACCAAGTGCACATGAATGTGCATTTTCATGTGAATGATAATAAATAATAAATAATGACACATGTGATTATAGAATAACGCACGCTCATTGTGTGTGCACGTGCATTAGAATAAATAATAATAACACATGTGATAATATAATAATGCATGTTCATTGCATTTGCATGTGCATAATAATAAATAATATATTATAATGCAAGTGAATGTGCATTTACATGCAATGATAATGATAATTACACAAGCACGTGCATGTCAATAAATAATAAATAACAACACACGTGCATGTGCATTTGTATTTGATGATACAAACAACAACAACAACAACAACAATAATAATAATAGGATAACACAAGTGTATTTCATGTGCACATGCATAGTAGTAAATAATAAATAAATAATAATAAATAAGAACACATATGCATGTGCATGTGCATTTACATTTGATGATAATATTAATAATACTAATTGTAATAATAATAATAATAACAACGCATTCATGTGCATGGTAATAAATAATAAATAAAAATACACATGCATGTGCATTTTCATGTGATAATAATGATGATAATAATAATAATAATAATAATAATTATTATTATAATAATAATTATTATAATAATAATAATAATTATAATAATTATTATAACTGTAATAATAATAATAATAATAAAAGAATAATTCAAGTGCATTGTATATGCACGTACATGGTAGTAAATAATAAATAATAATGCATGTGCATCAACATTTTCATGTGTTGATAGTAATAAAAACATAAGTAGTAATAATAGTATTAGTAGTGGTGATAATAGTATTAGTACTATTGCATATGATAAGTGAATGTTGCATGTGCATTATGTGTGCATGTGTATGGTAATAAATAATAACTCATGTGCATTGCATTTGCATGTGATGATGATGATGATAATAATTATAATAATAATATTATTATTATTATTAACAATGCATATGATAATAGAATAACAGACGTTCATTGAAGGTGTGTGTATGTATATTTGGATGTACATTTTCATGTGATGATAAAAAAAAGAAAAACAACAATAACAACCACAATAATAATAGTGACAATAATAATAACAAAGCATGTGATAATAAAATAACATGTGTGCATTGCATGTTCATGTGCATGGTAATAAAAATATAATAATAACTCACATTCATGTGCATGTCCTTTTCATGATATGATGATAATAATAATAATAACAACAGTAATAATAAGTTATAGTTGGTTGAAAAAAAGCAGGCAGGAAAAAAGTACTAGAAATGGTGTCTCGAAAAACCTAACAAATCACAGAGTCATTAAAAAGGCATAAGTTATTGTTCAGGTGTCCATTTAATCTTCGTGAATAGTCAAACTAAATCTCATTGAACTAAATACGATAAAAGCAGGTGCCATAGGCCGAACAGACACAGAGATCAGAAGTAATGACCATTTTAAGAAAAATTTGACACGGATCCGGACACGGAAATGGTGTTTTGGAGGCCTTCTTATGGTTTTTTAGGATATAAGGGTAAAAAACATGACTGGAACTTTTTCCAAGTTATCCTTCTACGTAGATCGGTTCACTTCCTTCGATTTGATAAGTTGTAGAGCTCAAATAGAAAACCAGAGGGAAAGTTATGGTCGTTTTAAGTTGAACTTTTTTTTGGAGTGGTATAACTAATATATCTTCTGTTTCTTTGATCTTCTCATAGATTCAATTAGACTTGGTCCTAACTCATCTCACAAGCTTCTATTTTACTAGTCACGGTGCTCAAACAGACACCCTGAAGGAGAAGTTATGCCTATTTTAGTGAGTTTTAGGTTTCTTAGGTTTTTAGGCGCAAGGAGGGTTGCTCAATTCAAAACAACAATAACATATGCCACATGTGTTCATTTTCACTCTACTATGTATCCAATCAAATATTGTGAAAATATACACACTCTAGTAACCATAGAAACCTTTTCTGACATTATTCAACCCCCCAAAAGACCCAAAATCCCATTGGATGGTCAAAAGATTGGCTTCTGGTGTCCGTTTTGTAATAACTACTTTTATGGGTGTCTGTTTTGCCTCTACCACATATCAAGTCAATTCTTGAGACTAGACCTACACTCTTATAACCACTGAAGCACCTTCTCACATCCTTGAAGGCCCAAAAGGTACATAAACCCTCTAAAAGACCATAACTTCTACTCTGAGAGCCCATTTTCCTCTAACATATATCAAATCGAAGCTTTCGACTATATCTACACATCTGTGACCAATAAGAACACGTTATCACATTATTAAAGTCCCAAAAGGTCCTTATGTCCTCCAAATGATCATAACTTCTACTCTGGGTGTCCGTTTCATCTCTACCACCTATCAAATTGAGGCTTGCGACTAGCCTTACACATTTGTGATAACCATGAACAAATAAATAACCGTAACAAACCATGAATAACCCCATAAACACTAAAAACCATTAAAACCATGCAAAACACTGACAAACCCTATCAAACACTAACAAACAGTAACAAAACCTATCATACCTTAACAAAACCTAACAAAACCCAAAAAACCATAAAAAATCATAATAATCCCTAAAACCCTAACAAACCCTAACAAGCCCTAACAAATCCCAAGGAGCACTAAGAAACCCCAATAAACACAAAACACCCGAAGAAACCCTAAAAACCGCCATGAAACCATAAGAAAACCTAACATAACCGTAAAACCGTAAAACCCTAACAAAACGCTAAGCAAAACTAAGAAACACTAACACACCCTTAGAAACCCTAACACACCCTTAGAAACCCTAACACACCCTTAGAAACCCTAACACACCCTTAGAAACCCCAACACTCCTATAGAAACCCTAAAAAACCTTAGAAACCCTTAAAAACCATAGCACACCCTTAGAAACCCTATCCCTTCTATAAAAACCCTAACCCACCCTTAGAAACCCTAGCACACCCTTAGAAACCTTAAAAACCCTAAAAAACCATAAAACCCAAAAAACTCGTAAAAAATATTTAAAACCCCTAAAATCCATAAAAAACCCTAAAACCCCTAAAACCAAAAAAAACTAAAAAAACCGAATACAAACCTATAAAACACTAAAAAATTTAAAGAAACATCAAAATACCCTAAAAAACCTAAAAACCACTAACAACGGTAAATACCCCAAAAGCCTAAAAATGCCTAACAAAACCCTAACCAACCCTATGAAACACTTACATACTCCAAACCCCCCCTAGAAAACCCTAAAACCCTCAAAAGAAACCATAATACGCCCTAAAGAACCCTAAAAACCCCTAAGAACCATAAAGAACCACTAAAGCCACTAACAACGATACATAAACCCTATCAATTGCCAAAAAAACTTGAAAAATGCTTCAAAACTCACAAAACGCAACAAAACCCTCAAAACCACTAAAATATCCCTAACAAAGCACAAAAAAATCCAAACACACCCATAAAACCCAATAAACGCATAAAACCCCAAACAACTCAAACAAACCGTAACAAACCCTAAAAACCCTAACAAAACCTAAAAAACCCTAAAAACCACTAATAACCCCTAAGAACCACTAACAAACCCTAATAACCCATAAAACCCACTATTAAACCCTAAAAACCCTAATAAACACTAATAAATCATAATAACCTGTAATAGACCCTAAAAAACTCTATTAGACCCTAATAAACGCTACAAAAGCCATAAAACTCCAAAAATACAAAAAACACTATTAAACCATATTAAACATGAATAATCACAAAAAATCCTAAAAAAACTCGACAAAACACTAAAAATATCTCAAAATTATAGCCTACAAAACCCTACAACCAACTAATAAACCCAAAAGAACCCTAATAACCCCAAAATAAATCATAACAAACCCTAAAACCCCAAATAAATCATAATAAATCCTAACAACGCCAAATAAATCTTAACAAACAGAAACAAACCATAACAAACCCAGAATAAACCCCAATAAACCCTAAGAAATCATAATAAACCCTAATAAATCGTAATAAACCCAAATACATATTACTAAACCCTTATAAATAAAATAAACCCTAATAAAACCTAGTAAATCCTAAATAACCCTAAAAAAGGTTGATGGACCCTTGAAAAAGCTATTAATTCCTACAAAAGCCCAATAAAATCCTAATATACAATAAAAAATTCCAATAAACTGTAACAAATCCTAAAGAACGCTAATAAACCCTAAAGAACCCCAATAAACACTAAAGAACCATATTAAACTCCAAAGAACACTAAAAACCCTAAAAACCCATAAAAATGCTAAAACACATTATATAACCCATAAAAACCACAACAATACCAAAACAAACCCTAAAACATGCTAAAAACCCTAAGAACCCCTATCAGTCCCAAAAAAAATAAACCCATAAACCCCCCAAAACCCATTAAAAAGCCATCAGATACAGTAAAAACCCATAAACACCCGTTAACAACCCTTAAAAACCCTAAAAACACTATAAATCATAAAAAACCATAACAAACCATAAAAACCCTAAAAAAGGCTTCAAATAGATACATAAACCATAAAAACATTACGTAAACCCTAAAAAATTCAACCAAAATCCTAAAAAAGCAACATAAACCAAAAAACACAACATAAAACCTAAAAGCACTACATAAACCCTAGAACTGTAACATAAACCCTAAAAAATACAACATAACCCTAAAAAATGCAACATAAACATCAAAAAATTCTACATAAAACCTAAAAACACAATATTAACCCTAAAAACACTACATGAACCCTAAAAACCTTACATAAACCCAAAAAAATGCAACATAGACACTACATCACCCCTAAAAACGATACATAAACCTAGAAAATGTAACATAAACCATAAAAATGCTACATAAAACCTAAACCCTAAACACGCTACATAAACCCTAAAAATGTTACATAAACCCTTAAAATGAAACATAAAACCTAAAACCGCTAACTAAACCCTAAAAATGCTACATAAATACTAAAAATGCTACATGAACTCTAACAACGCTACACAAACCCTAAACCATGCTACAAAAACCCTAAAGACACTTCAAAACAATCAAAAATATTAAACCCTAATATACCATAATATAATAAATTAAACCCCAATAAACCCCTAATAAACCTCTAAAGAATTACTAAAGGCACTAACAATGCTACATAAACCCTAAAAATTGCTACAAAAAACAGAAAAATGCTTCAAAACCCACAAAACGCAACAAAACCCCCAAAAACGCTAAAATAACCCTAACAAAGCATAAAAAATCCAAACACACCCATAAAACCCAAAAAACACTTAAAACCCCAAACAACACAAACAAACCATAACAAACCCTAAAAACACTAACAACACCTAAAAACCCTAAAAACCACTAATAACCCCTAACAACCACTAATAAACCCTAATAACCCCTAAAACAAACTATTAAACCCGAAAAACCCTAATAAACACTAATAAATCGTAATAATCTATAATAAACCCAAAAAAACTTTATTAGACCCTAATAAATTCTACAAAATCCCTAAAACCCCTAATATACATTAAAAACAGTATTAAACCATAATAATACCTAATAAACCCTAATAACCCCAAAATAAATCATAACAACCCCTAACAACACCAAATAAATTGTAACAAATCCTAACAATTCCAAATAAATCGTATCAAATTGAAACAAATCATAACAAACCCCTAATAAAAGGTAATGAACCCAAACAAAGCATAATAAACCCTAATAAATCGTAATAAACCCAAATACATGTTATTAAACCCTAATAAATAAAATAAACCATAATAAATCCTAAATAACCCTAAAAAGGTTGCTAAACCCTAGAAAAAGCTATTAATGCCTACAAAAGCTAAATAAAACCCTAATATACAATAAAAATGCTAATAAATTGTAACAAATCCTATTGAAAACTAATAATCCCCAAAGAACCCTAATAAACCTTAATGAACCATATTAAACTCTAAAGAACACTAAAAACCCAAATGAACCCAAAAAATGCTAAAACACATTACATAAACCCTAGAAACCACTACAATACCCCAACAAACCCTGAAACACACTAAAAAACCGTAACAACCCCTATCAATCCCAAAAAAAACAAATAAACCCATAAGAACCCCCCCCCCCCAGAACCATTAAAAAGCCATCAGATGCCATAAAAACCCGTAAACACCAGTTAACAACCCTTAAAAACCCTAAAAAACACTAGAAATCATAAACAACAATTAAAACCCTAAAAAAGGCTTCAAATAGATACATAAACCCTAAAAATGTTACATAAACCCCAAAAAACGAAAAAAAACCCCAAAAAACGCAACATAAACCAAAAAACACAACATAAACCTTAAAACGCTACATAAACACTAAAAGCACCACATAAACCCAAGAACTGTAACATAAACCCTAAAAAACACATCATAAACCCTAAAAAACACATCATAAACATTAAAAAACGCAATATAAAATCTAAAAACACAATATAAACCCTAAAACCCTCCATGAACCCTAAAAACATTACATAAACCATAAAAAATGCAACATAAACGCTACATCACCCCAAAAAACGCTACATAAACCTAGAAAACGCTACATAAAACCTAAAAAATTCTACATAAAACCTAAACCCTAAACACGCTACATAAACCCTACAAATGTTACAAAAACCCTAAAAATGATACATAAAATCTAAAACCGCTAACTAAACCATAAAAATGCTACATAAATACTAAAAATGCTACATAAACTCTAACAACGCTAAACAAACCCTAAAAATGCATCAAAAATCCTAAAGATGCTTTAAAACCCTCAAAAATATTAAACCCTAATATACCATGATATAAAAAATTAAAACCTAATAAACCCCTAATAAACTCTAATAATCCCTAAAAACACCTTATAATCCCTAAAATCCAAAGAAACCCTACTCAACCCTAATAAAACCCCAAAAATACATAATAAACCCTAATAAATGATAATAAAACCTAGTAAACCCTAAAAACATGTTAAGAAAGCATAAACAACCCTAACCAACCCTAATAGTCACTAATAAACACTAATAAACCCTAATAAACCCCAACCAAACCCCAAAAAGCCCTAATAAACCATAAATAAAGCCAAATAAACCATATTCTACCCTAACAAACCTTAAAACACCATAATAACCCCTAATAAAACCATAAAAAAAACCCTAATATAGAAAAATGCTAGTATACCATAAATATCCCTAGAAACCCTCAAAAACTCTAATATAACCAAATAAAACCTAAAAATGCTCACAAACAATAAAAAAATGATCACAAACAATAAAAATGCTCTATATTACCTAAAAAGACCTAAAAACAGTAGTATAACCTAATAAAGACAAAAAATGCTATTATACCTTAAAAATCCCTAGAAACCATAATAAACCATAATAATCTCTAATATATACAAAGAATCCCTAAAACTCTAACAAACAAAATCAAAATGCTAACAAAAAATAAAAACACGCTATATTATCTAAAATGACCTAACAAACACTAATATAACCAAATAAAACAAAAAAACTAATAAACCCCTAACAACCCCTAATAAACCCAAAAAATCCCTAATAAACCCTACTAAAAACGAATATACCCTAATAAAACCTTTAAATACCTTCTCAACCCTAATAAACCTTGACACACCATAAAAAACCTAATAATACCCAACTAAAACCCAATAAACCAAAGAATGCAATCAAACCATTAAAAAGCCCTAGAAACCCTAATAAACCAAAATAATTTCAAATAAAAGCTAACAGACCATTAAAAAAGCTCACAAACACTAAAAAATGCTAATAAAACCTAACAGGTCATAACAACCACTCATATATATTAACAAAAACTAAAAACACTCATATACCCTAATAAAAACACTAACAAACCATAGTAAGCCCCCAAAATCCCTAACAAACCCTAATAAACTATACTCAACCCTAATAGACCCTAATAAAACCGTAAATATACCGACTCAACCCTAATAAAACCCAAAAAATACCTACTCAACCCTAATAAAGGTTAACACTCCCTAATAAACCATAACAAACCCCACTAAACCCTAAAAAATGAAAATATACCATTAAAAAGCCCCAAAACCCCTAATAAATGCTACTAAAACCTAACAAAGCTTAAAAGCACTAATAAACCCGAATAAACTCTATTAAACACTACAAAACCCTAATATACCCTGTAAATAATTAATAAACCATAATGAACCATAATAAACCCCAATAAATCATAAACACACCTAAATATACCATAATATACCCTAATAAACCCAAATCAATCCTAAAAAAACCCTAAAAACACCTAATAAACCCTAATAAACCTTAACACACCATAATAAACCCTATGAAAATCCAAATAACCCCCACCAAACCCTAAAAATGCTAATATACCATTAAAAAACCCTAAAACCCTAACAAACCATAATAAATATTAATAACACCTAAAAATCCTAAAAAATGATAGTAAACCTTAAAAAAACCACTAATAATAATAGTCGTAATAACACATGTGCATGTGCATATGCATGTGCATGGTTTAAATAATAAATCAAAATGCACGTGCATGTGCATATGCATGCGCATTTGCATGTGAATGATAATAAATTATAAATTATAAATAATAACGCTTGTGAATTGCATGCGTATGTGCATGTTCATGTGAATGATAATAAATAATAACGCACATCCAAGTGCATGTGCTTGTGCATGTGCATGTGTATGTGCATGTGCATGTGCAAGGTAATAAACAATAAATAATAACAAAGTCCACATGAATTTTCATTTGCATGTGAATAATAATAAATAATAAATAATAACACATGTGATAATAGAATAACGCAATTGAATTGCATGTGCACGTGCATGAGAATAAATAATAATAACACATGTGATAATAGAATAATGCAAGTGCATTGCATTTTCATGTGCATGGTAATAAATAATATATAATAACACATGTGTATGTGCATTTACATGTAATGATAATGATAATGACGCATGCACATGCATCGTAATAAAAAATAAATAACAACGCACGTGCATGTCCATTTTTATTTGATGACACAAACAACAACAACAACAACAACAACAACAATAATAATAGAATAACGCAAGTGCATTGCATGTGCATGTTAATAGTAGTAAATAATAAATAAATAATATTAAATAAAAATGCACATGCATGTGCATGTGCATTTACATTTGATAATAATATTAATAATACTAATTTTAATAATAATAATAATAATAATGCATGCACATGCAAGGTAATAAATAATAAATTACAACGCACATGCTAGTGGATTTGCATGTGATAATGATAATAATAATGATAATGATAATAATAATAAAAATAAAATATGTTAATAATTATAATAATAATAAAAAAATACAAGTTCATTGCATATGCACGTGCATCGTAATAAATAATAAATAATGAAACACGTGCATCTGCATTTGCATGTGATGATAATAATAATAATAGCAACAGTAGTGGTAGTGATAATAATAGTAGTACTAATGCATGTGATAAAAGAATATTTCATGTGGATTACGCGTGCACGTGCATGGTAATAAATAATAATGCACGTACATTGCATTTGCATGTGATGATGATGATGATGATAATAATAATAATAATATTAATATTAATATTAATAATAACAATGCATGAGATAATAGAATAACACACATGCATTGAATGTGCGTGTTTATGTATTTGCATGTGCATTTTCATGTGATTATAATAACAATAACAACAACAACAACAACAACAACCACAATAATAAGAATAAGAATAAGAATAACAACGTCTGTGATAACAAAATAACTTGTGTGCATTTCATGTGCACATGCATGGTAATAAAAAATAAATAATAATGCACGTGCATGTATAGGTGCAAGTGCATGAGATGATAATAATAATAATAATAATAATAATAATAACAGTAATAATAATAATAATAATAATAATAACAATGCATGTGGTAATAGAATAACGCATGTGCATTGCATGTTCAGTGCATGATAATAAATAATAACTCATAGCGCACGTGATGATAATAATAACAATAACAGTAATATTAATAATAATAGCACATGTGATAATAGAATAAAGCACATGTATTGAATGTACGCATGTATGGTCGTAAATAAAAATGCACCTGCATATTCATTTGCATTTAATGATAAAAAAATTAATAACAATAATAGTAATAATAACAATAACAATAAAAATGCATGTGATAATAGAATAATGTAGGTCCATTACGTGTGCATGTGCATGGTAATAAATATTAACAGACGTGCATGTGCATTTCCATTTGATGATAATCATAATAATAATAACAACAACAACAACATATGCTTGTTCATGGAAATAAATAATAAATAATAAATAATAAATAATAAATAATAACGTATGTGCATCTACATTTGCATGTGATGATAATAATAATAATAATAATAATAATTATTATTATTATTATTATAATAATGAAAACGATAATAATAATGATAATAATAATGATAATAATAATGATAAAAATAATGTGTGTGATAATAGAATAACACACATCCTAACAAACCCTAACAAAACCTAACAAACCCTATCAACCACTAATAATCCAAAATAACACCTGAAACCCACTATTAAACCCTAAAACCCTAATAAACACTAATAAATCATAATAACTTGTAATACACCCTAAAACCCATATTAGAATCTAATAAATGCTACAAAGGCCCTAAAACCCCTAATATACAATAAAAAACAATATTGAACAATAATAAATCCTAATAATCACTAAAAACCCTAACAAACCCGACAAAACACTACAAAACCTGAAAAATAATAGCCTACTTTTTTTTAAAAGTGATGACATGAACCAGTTTCCTAGTTCATGTTATCAAGGGAATTTATTAAAATCAAAAAGATTCAGTACAAGCATGAGGTGTAATGTGTTTACACCAGCGGGGATTTAAAGAGAGAACATTGGAAATCATGCAAAATAACAAAAAAAAAGATACATATCTATCAAGATGAAATCTTTCAAAGTGTAGTGGTATCTAACCTCCATAAGAGTGAAGAAAACATCCAGATACATCCATCCATGTTCTGCACATCAAGCGCATAAATAGAAAGATCTAGCCAGAATGAAAACCTCAGAATCTTCAGCAAAAATGAACAACCAAAACCCTACAACATGCTAATAAACCCTAAAAAACCCTAATAACCCCATAATATATCGTAACAAACCCTAATAACCCCAAATAAATCCTAAAAAATCCTAACAATGACACATAAATTGTAACAAACTGAAGCAAACCATAATAAACTCCTAATAAACAGTAATAAACCCTAAAAAATCATATTAAACCCTAATAAATCGTAATAAAACCAAATACACATTAATAAACCCTAATAAATAAAATAAACCCTAAGAAACACTAATAAATCCTAAATAACCCTAAAAATGTTGGTAAACACTAGAAAAAGCAATTAATGCCTACAAAAGCCCAATAAAACCCTAATATACTATAAAAAATGCTAATAAACCGTAACAAATCCTAAAGAACACTAACAAACCCTAAATAACCCTAATAAACCCTAAAGAACCATAATAAACTCTAAAGAACACTAAAAATACCGAAAGAACCCAAAAAATGCTAAAACGCATTACATAAACACTAAAAACCACTACGATACCCAAACAAACCCTTAAACACACTAAAAAACCCTAACAACCCCTATCAATCTCAAAAAAACAAATAAAAAATTAAAAACCCCCAAAAAACCAATGAAAACCCATCAAATACCAAAAAAATCATAAACACCAATTAACAACCATTAAAAACCCTAAAAACCACTACAACTCATAAATAACCATTATAAACTTAAAAAAGGAAACAAATAGATATATATAAACCCAAAAAACATTACATAAACCATAAAAAGGAAACATAAACCCTAAAATGCAACATAAACCCAAAAAAACACAAATATAAACCCAAAAAACACTGCATAAACCCAAAAAGCAATACATAAACCCTAGAACTGTAACATAAACCCTAAAAAACACAACATAAACATCAAAAAATTCTACATAAAACCTAAAAAAACAATAAAAACACTACATGAACCATAAAAACGTTACAAGAACCCTAAGAAATGAAACATAAACGCTACATCACCCCAAAAAACGCTACATAAACCCAGAAAATGCAATATATACCTTAAAAAATGGTACATAAAAGCTAAACCCTAAACACGCTACATAAACCCTAAAAACGTTACATTAAACCCTAAAAAATACTACATAAAACCTAAAACAGCTAACTAAACCCTAAAAGCGATACATAAACACTAAAAATGCAACATAACCTCAAACAACGCTACACAAACACTAAAAAATGCTACAAAAACCATAAAGACGCTTCAAAACCCTCAAAAATATTAAACACTAATATACAATAATATAAAAAATTAAACCTAAATATATCCCTAATAAACTCTAACAATCCCTAAAAATGCCTTATAGTCTCTAAAAACCCTAATAGACTCTACTCAACCCTAATAAAACCCCAAAAATACCTAATAAACCCTAATAAATGATAATAAAACCTAATAAACCCTAAAAACACATTATGAAAACCAAAACAACCCTAACTAACCCTAATAAACACTAATAAACACTAATAAACTGTAATAAACCCCAAAAAAACCCTAAAAATCCCTAATAAACCATAAATAAATCCAAATAAACCCTACTCAACACTAACAAACCATAACACACCATAATGACCCCTAATAAAACCCTGCAAACCCCTATTAACGAAAACAAATTCCAGTATACCTTAAAAAATCCCTAGAAACCCTGAAAAACTCTAATATAACCTAATAAACCCTAAAAACTCTCACAAATAAAAAAATGATCACAAACAATAAAAACATGCTATTTTAACTAAAAGACTTAAAACGCTTATATAACCTAATAAAGAAAGAAAATGCTGATATACCTTAAAAATCACTAGAAACCATAATAAACCATAATAAACTCTAATATAACCTAAGAAACCCTAAAAACAAACACACATAAAAAACATAATTCTCACAAACAATAAAAAATGCTATATTATCTAAAATGACTATAAAAACACTAATATAAGCTAATAAAACAAAAAAATTAATAAACCCCTGACAAACCCTAATAAACCCTAAAAATCCCTAATAAAAACTAATAAACCCTAATAAAAAAATAAAAAACCCTAAAAATACCTTCTCAACCCTGATAAACCTTAACAAACACTAATAAAACCTAAAAAAACCCAACTAAACCCCAATTAAAAAATGCAAACAAACCTTTAAAAAGCCCTAGAAACCCTAGTAAACCATACTAAATTCTAATAAAACCTAATTAACCATAAAAATGATCACAAACACTAAAAAAATGCTAATAAAACCTAAAAAGTCCTATCAAACCCTCATATATATTAACAAAAACAAAAAAACACTCATATACCCTAATAAAAACCCTAGTAAACCCTAAAAATCCCTAACAAACCCTAATAAACACTACTGAACCCTAATAAACCCTAATAAAACACTAAATATTCCTACTCAACCCTAATAAAATCATAAAAATACCTAATCAACCCTAATAAACCTTAACACACTATAATAAACCATAATAAATGCCACTAAACCGTAAAAAATGCAAATATACCATTAACAAGCCCTAAAACCCATAATAAATGCTAATAAAACCTAACAAAGCATAAAAGCACTAATAAACCCTAATAAACACTACTAAACCCTATAGAAACCCTAATATACCCTCTTAAAAATTAATAAACCATAATGATTGATAATAAATCCTAATAAATTCTAAACACACCCAAATATACCATAATATAACATAATATACCCTAATAAACCCAACTCAATCCATATAAATCCCTAAAAATACCAAATAAACCCTAATAAACCTTAACACACCATAATAAACCCTAAAAAAATCCTAATAACCCCCACCAAACCCTAACAAATTCTAATATACCATTAAAAATCCTAAAACCCTAAAAAACCAACATTAATGTTAATCACACCTAAATTTTTTAAAAAATGCTAGTAAACCCTAAAAATATGTCCAATAATAAAAGTAATAACGCACATGCATGTGCATATGCATGTACATGGTTTAATAATAAATCATAACGCACGTGCATGTGCATCTGTCAGCACATTTTCATGTGAATGATAATAAATTATAAATTATAAATAATAACACATGTGAATTACATGCGTATGTGCATGTGCATGTGAATGATAATAAATAATAAATAATAACGCACATCCAAGTGCAAGTGCATGTGCATGGTAATAAATAAAAAATAATAACCAAGTCCACATGAATGTGCATTTGCATGTGAATGATAATAAATAATAAATAATAACACCTGTGATAATAGAATAATGCACGTGCATTACGTGTGCCCATTCATGAGAATAAATAATAATAAATATGTGATAATAGAATAACGCAAGTGCATTGCATTTTCATGTACATGATAATAAATAATATATAATAACGCACGTGCATGTGCATTTACATGTAATAATAATGATAATGATGCATGCATGTGCGTGGTAATAAATAACATATAACAAATAACGTGCATGTGCATTTATATTTGATGATACAGACAATAATAATAATAATAATAATAGAATAACGCAAGTGAATTTCATGTGTATGTGCATAGTTGTAAATAGTAAATAAATAATAATAAATAAGAATGCACATGCATGTGCATGTTCATTTACATTTGATGATAATATTAATAACACTTATTGTAATAATAATAATAATAACGCATGAACGTGCATTGTAATAAATAATAAATAACAACGCACATGCATGTGCATTTGCAGGTGATAATGATAATAATAATGATAATAATAATAATAATAATAATAAAAGAATAATAAAAGTGCATAGCATATGCACATGCATGGTAACAAATAATAAATAATAACACACGTGCATCTACATTTTCATGTGATGATAGTAATAATAACACTAGTAGTAATAGTAGTAGTAGTGGTGGTGATAATTGTATTAGTACCAATGCATGTGAAAATAGAATATTACATGTGCATTACATGTGCACATGCATGGTAATAAATAATAACGCCCATGAATTGCATTTGCATGTGATGATGATGATGATAATAATAATAATAATATTAAGATTAATAAAAACAACGCATGTGATAATATAATAACGCACATGCATTGAATGTGTGTGTATGTTCATTTTCATGTGCATTTTCATGTGATGATAATAACAATAAAAACAACAACAACAATAACCACAATAATAATAATAACAATGCATGTGATAATAAAATAATGTGTGTGCATTGCATGTGACCATGCATGGTAATAAAAATATAATAATAATGCATGTGCATGGGGATGTGCATGTGGATGAGATGATGATGATGATAATAATAATAATAATAATAATAATAATAATAATAACAATAATAATAAGTTATAGTAGTTTGAAAAAAAAAGAAAACAGGAAAAAAATGCTAGAAATGGGGTCTCAAAAAACCTAACAAACCACAGAGTCATTGAAAAGGGAATAAATTCCTCTTCAGGTGTCCATTTCTGCTCCGTGAATAGTCAAACTGAATCTCGTGGAATGAACTACAATAAAAACAGGTGTCGGAGGTCGAAAAAACACACGGATCAGAAGTTATGATCATTTTAAGAAAAATTTGACAGGGATCTGTACACAAAAATGTAGTTTTTGAGGCCTTCTGATGCTTTTTTGGGATTTTAGGATCTCAAACATGACATTAACTATGTTCAATTCACTCTTATACTTAGATCTCTTCGCTACTTTCGATTTGATATGTGGTAGAGCTCAAACGGACAACCAGAGCGAATGTTATGGCCATTTGAAGTTGGACTTTTTTGGAGTGGTATAACTAATATATCTTATATTTCTTTGATCTTCACATAGTTTCTACTAAACTTGGTCCTCACTCATCTCATGAGCTTCGATTATACTGGTCACAGTGCTCAAATAGACACCAGAAGGAGAAGTTATGCCTATTTTAGTGAGTTGTGGGTTTCATAGGGTTTTAGGTGCTATGAGATTTGATCAATTTAAAACGACAATAAATTATTCTACGTGTGTTCATTTTGGCTCTACCACATATCAAAACAAAGATTGTGAAAATATACACACTCTGGTAACCACTGGAACCCTTTATGACATTTTTCAATCCCCAAAAAGACACGAAATCCCTTTGGATGGTCAATATATTGGCTTCTGGTGTCCGTTTTGCAATAACTTCTTCTATGGGTGTTCCTTTTGCCTCCACCACTTATCAAATCGAAGCTTGAGACTACAACTAAAACCCTATAACCACTTAAGCACCATCACACATCCTTGAAGGCCTAAAAAGGTACTTAAAACCGCCAAAAGACCATAACTTCTACTCCGGGAGTCCGTTTTGCGTCTACCATGTATCAAATCGAAGCTTTCGACTAGATCTACACATATGTGACCAATAGAAAAACCATATCACGTTATTAAAGTCCCAAAAGTTCTTTAATTACTCCAAATGACCATAACTCTTGCTCTGGGTGTCCGTTTCACCTCTACCGCATATCAAATTGAAGATTGCGACTATCTCTAAACATCTGTGACAACCATGAACAACTAAATAACCCTAAAAAACCATGAATAACCCCATAAACACTAAAAACCATTAAAAACCATGCAAAACCCTAACAGAACCTAACAAACCTTTACAAACACTAACAAACCCTAACAAACCCTAAAATACCCAAACAAACCCTAACAAACCCTAACAAACCCCAAAAAACCCTAAAAAACATAACAAACCCCAACAAACCCTAAAAACACTAAAAACCCTAAAAAGCCCTAACAAACCATAAGAAGCACTAATAAAACCCAATAAACCCAAAAATACCTGAAGAAACCCTAAAACCCCTAAGAATCCATAAGAAACCCAAAAAACCCTAAAACCCCTACCAAAACCCTAATCAAACCTAAGAAACACCAACACACGCTTAGAAACCCTAACACACCCTTAAAACCCTAAAACACCCTTAGAAAACCTAGCACACCCTTAGAAATCCCAACACACCCATAGAAACCCTAACAAAAAATTAGAAACCCTTAGAATCCATTGCACACCCTTAGAATCCCTAACCCTCCCATAAAAATACTAACCCACCCTTAGAAACCCTAACACACCCTTAGAAACCCAAAAAAACCATTAGACACCCTAAATCACTCTAACAAGAACTAATAAATCCTATCAAACCCTACCAACTAATAAAAACCCATAATAAACCCTAATAAACCCTAAGGCCTACTACTAAACCCTAATAAACACAAATAAATCGTAATAAACCCTAATAACCTTATTAGAGCAAAATAAAATCTACAAAATACCTAAAAATCCCAAATATAAAAAAAATTCTATTAAACAATTCAAAATGCTAATATTCACAAAAAACCCTAACAAACATGGCAAAACCTGACAAAACCCTAAAAAACTCTAAAAACCCATAAAACCCATAAAACCCCCAAAACCCAAAAAAAATCCTGAAAACCCTAAAAACCCCTAAAACCCCTAAAAACACAAAAAAACCGAAAAAACCCGAAAAAAAACCTAAAAAACCCTAAATTACCTCAAAAAGACCTCAACAAACCTATAAAACCTCTAAAAACCCTAAATCCACTAAAAACGCTACAATACCCTAAAATGACTAAAAATGCCTAAAAAAACCCTAACCAACCCTATGAAACCCTTAAAAATCCTAAAAACCCCTAGAAAACCCTAAAAACCATAATAGAAACCCTAATACACCATAAAGAAACCTAAAGAACCCTAAAAACCCCAAAAGAACCACTAAAGCCACTAACAATGCTACATAAACCCTAACAATTGCTACAAAAAACAAAAAAATGATTCAAAACCCACAATACACAACAAAACCCCAAAAACCCTAAAATAACCCTAACAAAGCATAAAAATCCAAACACACCCATAAAACCCAAAAAAACACATAAAACCCCAAACAACTCAAACAAACTGTAACAAACCCTAAAAACCCTAACAGAACTTAAAAAACCCTAACAACCACTAATAACCCCTAAGAACCACTAATATACCCTAATAACCCCTAAAACCCACTATTAAACCCTAAAACCCTAATAAACACTAATAAATAGTAATAACCTGTAGTAAACCATAAAAAACTCTATTAGACCCTAATAAACGCTACAAAAGAATTAATGTAACGACCCAAAGTTTTTCAATGGAAATTCCCTTCTTATATTTATGTCATAAAATAACACGAAAACACAAAATAATGAATTACTAAGTGCTAGGTGACCTTTAAAAAAAAGTTTGTCATTCCTATGTTTGGAATTTTGAAAATCTGATATATACGGTTGTTTTCAAGATGATTTTTGGAGTCTAATGAAACAAAAATAATTTTTTGTGAATAGTGACCTACCCTTGTGAATAGTAACATACCCCTATGAATAGTAATATGACCTTATGAATAGTAAATCAACCAAAATAATAGTAACATTACCTATAAATAATTAAATAAAATTTAGACATCTTAGAAAGTGACAATTTGACCTTAGTAAACGTTTTGGTATTTTGTAAGTCATAAATAATTAATTATAATTAATTAATTAATTTACCTAAAAGGTGTTAATAAATTATATAATCAATGTATTATAGATTTTAGATAATTTTATAAGACCCTATGTAATTTTTGAAAGCATTATAAAATCAGTTTCAATCCTAAAAACTGTTTTTTACGTAAATTATGATTTTAAATAAATATTAAATTAATAATATTTAGAATTTTTTTGAAAAATGGACTTCATTTTTGGATTCTACACGTCGAAAAATGGTTGGGGTAAATTTTTGGGATTTTTCTGAGATACATGAATTTTTGATGAATAGTGAAATACTATAATTTACAAAATAAGCTAAATAAGCTAATTATAGGGTCATGTGTGATGTTCTACTGATGTAAGCCAACTTGGTTCGGGATTACATTATAAAATTACTATTCTTGGTCGTTCAAGACTGTTTCCCTCCAGAATTGGGGATGATCTCATTGATTTAAGATTTAAACATTCCAAGCGGTTTCTAACGGGTTTGTTCGTAGAATCGGAAACATCCAATTATTCCATATCCATTTGAACCTACTTTCCAAAGGTAGGCGCTCATTAGTTATGAGTTAACGAGGCTTATGAATTTTCATTAGTCGAGAGGATAGGAGGTCGGACTCATCACACCTTTTTGAGGAGAATTATTGTCTACTCCAGGACTCTCTTTATAGATTTAAGTTATGTTCGTGACTCCTTATTACATTACCAAGTATAAAATGAGTTTTCCTTTAGATCTGAAAATCAATGATTGATATGTAGAAAATTTAGAGAATCTTTTATATGTATTCTAGGTTTTTCATTGATATAGAATCATCTATATTTGTTAGAGATTCTTAGTCAATGGTATCCTTTGATACATAAAAGTCTCTTGGTCATTATGATGACCATACTGGTTTTAAAGCCACTCAGTGGGGCACTTGAAGTTTATTGTCATTCAGAAGGACATTGATCATTTTAGAGTTTCGATCGTACCCGCAGATGGGAGACCTATGTATCCTTTGTTTTGGAAAAGGAATCAGAACCTGCTTAGTTCGAGTAAGGGAATATGATGTTTATGATTGATGGATCAAAGAAAGATGTCATAATTACTTTTAAACTCTAAGATCACGTGAGTCATGATCGGTGTGAGAAACAAGAGGTATTGGTAAAACCTGACAGTTGTGCCATGAAATATGAAATCATAAGAAATGATGTGGGGCTTATGTATGTATGACTGCCCAAATAGATGAAGATTAGGATTTACTTCAGGGAAGAAATCCAGGAACATGGTCCATAAAGGTATATGTACTTTATGGAGATTTGGATACTCTAATTTGGGGATTACTCCTGAAAAGGAGGCCCAAATTAGGAGGGGACTTATGATTGGGTTTTACTCCTGAGAAGGTGATCCAGATCAAAAGTAAATTAGGACTAGTTAAAATAAAATTAAGGGACTTGAGGCTTACTCCTAAGGAGGATGCCCATATTTGAGATTGGGGTTTACTACTGAAAAGGAGGCCTAGGTTAATGAGGAATTGGGGCTTACTCCTAAGGAGGATGCCCATACTTGAGAATTATGACTGGGGTTTATTCCTAAAAAGGAGGCCTAGGTTAAGAGTATTATAGATGGGGCTTACTCCCAAGGAGGATACCCAGAATTAATGGGAATTATGACTGTGACTTACTCCAGAAAAGGAGGCCCAGATTAAGGGGTTCCCTCATCTTAAAGGATGAGGTTGAATGAATGAAAGATCAATCTTTAGTGACATAAATATTATGTGAATCACTAAGTTTTTAAGAGATGCTCCCCAGAATTCCTTTCAGATAAGGAATCCAGTCAAGAAAACATGCAAAAAATGGCTTTGAAGAATGTCTTGAATACTGAATCTTGAATAGGAGAGGTGGAATGGTATAATAGGGGTTAAATGGGCAATAAAGGAACCCAAAAACGCAAGGGCGCGCAAGTCCTGGAAGGCACATAGGTACTGCGTGGGCGCGCAAGTCCTAATCGCGCAGGTATACCTGCGCGACACATGGTTACTTGCGCGATTGTTAACTAGTAAGGTAACACTTGGGCGATCCTTGACCAAATCCTTTAGAATTATCCTGAGGTACTTCCATAAGAGAGGCGCACAAGTTATGGTGAATAAGTAAGGTGGCACGCATGTATGTTCATTTCCCTTAAGGGTAAAACACCTTAGGCGCGCAAGTGATAGTGAATTCTAACACATAGACCTTACTCCTCATGTTTAGACCTTCCATTCTAGGTAAAGAATTACCTTAGAAGTGTTCGGAAGACCTGAAGAAGATACTTGGGCGTTTAGAGATCTATATCAGAATTCTGGAAAAAATTCCTTCTCCAATGGGGGGCCCACCGGTATTTATAGGCTGGAGAAGTCCCCATGCAATGATCACTTAGGGCAGGCAAGTGACTTGCGCGACCAGTACAGCGCACAAGTGTACTTGCGCGATCAGGGGGGCACGCAAGTAGACTTGCACGACTATAAGGGAACTTGCGCGGGCATGTGCATTTGAAGCCTTGTTCATGCCTTTATCGATTTTTGCTGTTTTCTTCAAAGGCTGAATCAATTTGTGCTAATCATTTCACTTTCCATTGTTTTAGACAATGTGACGAAAAGGAGCATCAACAAAAGTACCCCCTCAGAGTTAGATCAGGAAGAATAAGGATGTGACTCTGAGGAAAAGAAGAAAACCAAAGGGAAAGAGGCACGCATATGTTCACCGTGCAACCATCATCGCGCAGGTGCGAGTCGCGCAGGGCTGGAGTGAGCTGGATGGAGTGCGCTGACTATAGGCACATAGGTAGGCCGCCTGGCCTATAAATATGCAATAATTTATTGCGCATAGCACCTAATTTCTGGATTCTTGAGCTCTCTCTGCACAGGTCACCTTCTCCGCGAAATTTTCTCATTTTCTGTTGTTTCTTTGCTGTTGCGCTACTATCAACGTAATAGGACTTGCACAGTGATACTTGCGCGCCAAAAACTTGCGCGGCACATTAACACTTGCGCGAAACATCCATACTTGTGCCCCAGTTTTATACTTGCACTCCTTAATGCCTTCGCCATTTTTCTGAAATTCCTTCACAAATTTTAAGAAAAATCAACTTACTTAAGAGTTAATTTATTCAACTTTTGTGCAGAATCAATGGATCTTAGAACCGGAATAGCTGATGAACTGGAAAGAAAACATCTTGATGATATGATGGATATCATTTGGCCATTATTATTATACTTTCAAAAGTAGTACTCTTCCGGATTTGGATAAATATCTGAAGAAATATCATCGCAACTTCCCCACAAGCATTTATTTGCCTTTGTATGGCTATGGTCATCTGCGAGAAGTTACTATTCCAGAAGCAAAGAACTATCTCCCATTTTCATGGTTTCAGAATTATACCAACTTTGCTTCAGCAAATATCTCATGTGGAGGAGTATTTATAAGTGCTGGAACAGTGGAGAAGGCCCACATGATGCATCATAGCCCTTGTACGCCAGATCTGAAACCTCATACGCCTGAGCTGCAACCACATTGTCATCCTTAAATCTTTTGAAATACTTAGATGGATAAATCCAAAGGTTGGAAGAAAAGTTGGGACTTCCGTCTTAGGGGAGGTGTGAAGCCAACTTGGATGTGGGCATACTGGGTGCAACAAACATGTGCAGATTTTGTCGAGGATCTGAAAGGAGTGGATATATATGAAGTTTTTTGGGTTGGGAAAACATATGTTTATAGACATGATAACTTTGTGTCGGAGATACTCAACCACTGAAGCCCAGAAACTAATTCTTTCCATCTTACTCATAGAGAAGTAGGCATCAGTCTGTTGGATGTCCATAAGATCTTGTGCATCAAATGGAAAGACTGCTTTCATCTTCAATCATTTGTCCACGTATTTTCCCGCTACCTGATTTAGATTTTACCTAAGCCAATTGTCCTATTAAGTATAGTTTTATTTTTACTAGGATTATTATAAATAACCCTACAAACTTTGAATCTTTTAATTGCTCAATATTACCAAAATCATACAAAATATATGTTTAGTGAGCTGGAACTTGACTTTTATTCAGAGTTCCTTTGTCTTTTGTGGGCAGTTTAGAGTCATGCATGTCAGACATAAAGAGGCTAATGTTTAAGGTTGAAATAGCTTTGAAAGAATGAATTAGAGTTGACTCAATTACTTAAAAATTCATCTGAAAACATATTACCATACTCAAGTATGAGGGAAAATATGTAAACTATGACTTAAGAATATTTGAATATGAGGAATGATATGAAAAAGATCTAAAAGGAAATAGAAGAAGTAGTTCCCAAGAATGAAGTTACCATTATTTAAAAAACCCGTTAGGGGGTTGAATTATACAGGGACACCTAAGGGCATTGGCTTCATAGTCAAATAAATAGCATATTTTGGCTGACAGGTCCGTTATGTAGACTACTTATGCAAGGCCACCTAAGGGCACATGCTACATAGTCAGGAAAAAGAACTCTCAGAAATTTACTTTCCTAGTGCTAAAAATCCAGTGAATGTTTATAGAGATTCAAATGTTCCAATATATAGTGTTTTCTGTATGGAAAGGGGTACTTGAATATGGAGAAGATATTTCTGAACAAGATTATCGAAGAACTAGATGGATATCACTCCTACGAAGGTCTGAACAAAACGTAGGGAAGAAGAATATAAACCATAGAATTGAATACATTCAGATCATGAAAAAGGATATGGGACAAGTATGTTAAGGATGGATATTTTTTCAGATCCCTACATATTTTCATTAAGACAAATAAGGACAAAAGAGGCTTTCCTCCCAAGAATGAAGTTACCACTATATAAAAAACCCATTAGGGGGTTGAATTATGCAGGGACACCTAAGGGCATTGGCTTCATAGTCAAATAAATGGCATCTTTTGGCCGATATGTCCATTATGTAGACTGTTTATGCAAGGCCGCATAAGGGAACGTACTGCATAGTCAGGCAAAAGAACTCTCGGAAGTTTGACATTTTTGTGACTAGAATTCAAGAAAAGGGTTATGAAGATCTGAAAATATTTAAGGTTAGGATTATGACACATAAAGATGGGTATTGTCCAATGTATGCAGAGATACACATATAAATGCTAACCATAATCAGGTTGTGACTGGGTCCTGAATGAAAATGTTGGACTTCAATACGTATCCCATAAGGATGGGAATCAAGCCATACATAGTTCTTGAACTATAGTTTAACGTCGTGTGGGAAAAAAGGATTGGAGATCTTAGTTTAGGGTCATAGATCTTGGACCATTATAAGAAATACATAGTGTGTGCTTTCATGGGGTCTTTTCAACCAAGGGACTGAAAGTGGAATTTGGGGTTAGGCCCAAAAGACTTGGGGCTGGATTCGAGGGACACTTGAAAATTCTTACGTATCCCATAAGGATGGGAATCAAGCCCACGTAGTTCTAGAAATACTTTATGTACAAATTTGGTTCATACATGTGAAGGGTGAAAGGGGACTTTAGTGCAATGATGGTTTAACCCAAGATAAAATGTTCAGGTATTTCCAGGTATGCACATAGCCATTTAAATAAAACATGATTGAAAAACAATGTAAATAATGATTCCCTCTCAAGTGAGGGTATCAAAGAATATTGTAGTTTATTGTCATACTAGACAAAAGTGTTGTATAGTTTAACATCGTATAGCAAGGACGAAAGTGAAACAATGTAAATATGTTGCTTCTATAGGAGGTTTCACGAATCAACATCTTATGAGATGGAGGTGAACCGATGTGAAGAGATTGGTTTTGGGCTTGAACCTTGGAAGGTTGCCAATGTACCCAGCCTAGAAGGCAAGGATCAAAGTCCGCGTAGTTCAATTAAAGAACGAATTAGCAATCAAGTTGTTCTTGGGGACAATGACCTAAAATGTGGTGTTGGGACTTACACATGGTTAGTAGCCTAGAGAGAGTGTTATGGTTGAAGTTTTCTCTAAGCTCACGTGATTCATACTCGGTGTGAGAAACAATAGGTAGAAACAACCCTAACGATGCACAGTTTAATGTCATGTAGGAAATATAAAGGGACTATGCAGTTTAAAATCTTGTAGTTAGGTTTATTGGTGCTGCACAGTTTAATGTCATGTAGCAGGGACAAAGAATAGTTTAATGTCATGTAGGATGTATTAAAGGACTTTCTATACAGTTTAGCGTCATGTAGTTAGGACGATGGGTACAATACAGTTTAATGTCATGTGGGACAAAAAGAGGACTGTGCAGTTTAATTTCATGCAGTAAGGACAAAAGAGTACACCATTTAACATCATGTTGGACGTATTAGGGACTTTTTCACAGTTTAACGTCATGTAGGATGAAAAAAGGACGATACATTTTAGGGTCATGTTGGAAGAAAGTGCCAATAGTTTAAGGATGTATGCATGGACTGTTAGTCATGCAGTTTAACATCTTGCTGGACGTAAGGGACTTTTATATAGTTTAATGTCATATAGAAAGGATGATGAAGGAGATACAATTTAATTTCATGTTGTCTGGACATGATGAGCAGTTTTAATGTCATGCAGGATGGTGTTGCAGTTTAAGGTCATACCGGACCAAGGTGCAGTTTAAGGTCATATGAATTGACCTTGGATGGTGCAGTTTAGCATCATGCTGGACGTAAGGGATGTGAAAATAGTTTAAGGTCATATTCATGGACCGTGGATGATATATTTTGTGTTTATACAAAATACTTCTTCAAAAATCTGGCATTGGTTGGAGTAGCGATGAGTTCTCCATCCGTCGAGATTAATGAATATGCTCCATTGGAGTAGACCCTATGTATTGAGTAAGGTCCTTCCAATTTTGGCTCAAGCTTGGGAGGTTTCTTTCCTGGTATCATTGGAGTTCTGAGAACTAATACCAATTCTCCCTGAGTGAATGAACGAAGACAAACTTTTTTTTGAAAGCTCGTGCTATTCGATTCTGATAGACTTCCAAGTGGTGAAAAGTGCACAATCTTTTCTCATCTAACCATTCCAATTCATTAAATCGCTTTTGAGATTGTTCATCTGTAGATGACTGATCACAGATGGCTACTCTGAGTGAGGGTAGTTGAACTTCAATGGGAATTATGGCTTCCATTCCATATACTAGTGAATATGGATTTGACCGCGTTGCAGTGCGGGTGGTTGTCCGATAAGCCCATAAAGCATGAAAGAGTTTATCAGGCCATGAGTTCTTATCTTTATCCACCATCTTTTGCAGTATATTTGATAGAGTCTTGTTGAAGGCTTCTATCTGGTAATTGGCCACTGCATGATACCGAGATGAATGATTGGATTTGATGTTGTATTCTTGATACAACTTCTTCACCTCGGATGAACAGAAGTTGGTGCCATTTTCCGTCAATATGGTTTGAGGGACACCAAATCTGGTAATGATGTTAGACTTAATGAAGCTAAAAATGCATTTAGAACTGACTTCCTTAAGAGGTATTTCCTCTAACCATTTGGAAAAGAAATCAGTAGCAGTAAGAATATACTTAAAATGCTTGGCCGTAGCTAAAGGGAAAGGTCCCACCACATCCATTCCCCATGTGGAAAATGGCCACGCGTATTTAGCTATATGATGCAAATCTGGATGTTGATGAATGAGGTTGGCATGTACTTGGCATGAATGACACTTCTTTGTGAAATCAACACAATCTTGTATCATTGAAGGCCAAAAGTATCCAAGCCTTCGAATCTGATCAGATAGTCTATGTCCAGACTGGTGGGCACCACAGACTCCTGCATGCACTTCATTCATGACAACCATTGTCTCTTCACCATCAATGCATCTGAAGAGAACTCCATCAAAACCACATTTGTAAAGAATTTTCTCTAAGTGATCTGGGCTATCATAAAGAGTAAAATTGACCACACATCGCCGGATTTGTTCTTTCTCAGCTCTATCACGTGGAGGTGTTCCATTTTGAAGGTATTCCCTGATAGGTGACATCCATCCTGTAGTATGACCATACGGTTCAGGAATGGGACTAATTTCATTAATTTCCACTGTTCTGGTTCAAACATAAGGTGAAATTGCATGAAAGTGGGCAATACTGATGGTTGTATCATCCCAATTTGGATCTGCCAGAGTTGTGGCTATATTAGCCAGTGCATCAGCATGATCATTTTGTGATCACTGAACATAAGAAAATGTCAGTTCCGAAGGAAATTCCACCATTAACTCTCTAACATAATCATACAAATGGATTAGTTATTCTTTTCTGATGGCATAATCCCCATTGACTTGTTTGATTACCAGGTCTGGATCACCTTTCACCTTTAAGTGATTCACTTGTGCTTGAAGCGCCAATTCCAAGCTTGCGATGAGAGCTTGGTATTATGATTCATTATTGGTACCATCTTCCCACAATAAGAAGGAATAATGTAACACTTCCTTTTTTGGAGAAATGAGCACAATTCCTAAGCCAACATTGTTGAATTTAGGATTTTCCATTTTCCTCCCTGTTGGACTTCTCGAAGAACCATCAAAGTACATTTCCCATGTCTGTGGACTATCCTGAATAGAGAAGACTTCCTCATCAGGGAGTTCAATATCTGAAGATGTGTCTTCCACTTAAGGGTGTTCATCTAGGAAATCAGCCAGATCATGGCCCTTTATTGAATTTTGAGACACATACTGAATGTCGAATTGTTGCAAAATAACTGCCCACCTTACCAGACGTCATGTAATCATTGGACGACTAAGGATGAATGTGAGCGGGTTATTGCGAGATACCAATTGGACCTCGTGATGTTTCAGGTAGTGTCTCAACTTCTGAAATACAAATATTAATGCCAGGTAGCACTTCTCAATACTTGGATACCGGGTTTCTACTTCAAGCATAGTCTGACGGAGGTAGTAGAGGCTGTTTTCATTCCCAGCATCATTCTTCTGAGCAAGAAAGGCACCCAATGATCACTCTAAGGCTGTCACATAAAGGATAAGAGGCCTTCCTTCAATAGGTGGCATAAGTACCGGTGGGATCAAGAGGTATTTCTTGAGAATATCGAATGCTTCTTGAAATTCTTCAGTCCACCGGTAAGTGACTCCCATCTTCATCAATTTGGTGAAGGGTAAACTTTTTCCAGCTAAATTGGCGATGAAACGCCGAATATAGGCTAAGTGTCCTTGAATTACTCTTAATTATTTCAAATTTTGAGGAGGTGAAATACCAAGGATTGACTTGGTCTTCTCATGATCGACTTCAATAGCACGATGGCGTACAACAAATCCAAGAAATTTTCTGGAGGTTACCCCAAAAGCACATTTTAAGGGGTTCATCTTCAAATTATGTTGTCGAAGCTTGTGGAATATGACTTCCAAATCATCCATGTGATTAGAATGTTGTTTGGATTTGACCACCAAATCATCCACATAGCATTCAACAAAGTTCCCTAAAAAGGGTTTGAAGATACAATGCATGGAACACTGATATGTTGCGCGTGCATTCTCTAAGCCAAAGGGAATTCCCCGGTAGCAAAACACACCTTGAGGGGCTCTGAAGGCTGTGGATTCCTCGTCTTCTGGGGCCATTCAGATTTGATTATATCTGGAATATCCATACATGAAGGAAAGTTCTTCATAGCCAGCTATTGCATCAATTAAAAGTTCTGTAATCAGAACTGGGAAGTCATCCTTAGGACAATGCCGATTAAGATCTCTGAAATCAATGAAAACTCTAATTTTACCATTATTCTTCTTCACAGGGACAATATTATCCAACCAATTGGGATATTGAACTTCTCTAACGAAGTTATCTTTGATAAGCTTATCCACTTCAGCTTCAATTTTTGAAGCATAAGTTGGCTATGTTCTTCTCACGGCTTGCTTAAATCCTCGGTGCTCTTCTGGTAAACCCAAATAATTAGTAGAAACATCAGGATCAAGCCTGGGAATTTCTGTATAGTTACAAGAAAATATTCCTCAATTTTTCTTTAAAAAGGAAATATACATCTCTTGTTCTTCAAGAGTCATGGCTGCACTAATTAAAGTGGCGTGTGGATCTTCTTTTGTACCCAGATTTATTTCTCTGAGTTCATCCACGGTGGTAGAGATACCCTCTTCAAATGCTGGAGGATCATCTGTGAGATCTTCCTCTTACTCTTCAACATGTGTTACTTATTCCGTTTCTACTTGCATAGTAGATGATGAAGCAAAATTTCCATGATTAAGAGAGATGTTAAAATTCAAACATCTTGAAGGAGAGGCTTCTATTTCTAACCCAATTGATGATGAAGGGTCTTCCTTGGGTAATAAAGAGGAGATGATGGATTGAGAATCGACACCATTGTTCACCTATGCCGTCACTATAACTTCTTATGGCCTAGTTGGCAAAGTATAGACTTTCTGGATTTTAGTAGATGAAACGAAGACATATCCATTTGAGCTTTCATCATTTCCTTGTGGGTTACCAGTTTCTCCCATGTTGTCTGGCTCGATTTCCATAATTGACATTATGGATCTTTCCATAAGAGTATTTTGATTTGGGTCTACCCTATCAATTTGACTGATAGGCAACACATAATCTGTACTCACATGCGCAAATGGATTTACTGGAATCTTTTCCAAACCATATGGAGCATTAACTTTGGTAATCTCCTTGGTTGTGGATTTATCCTTTCCCTTCATGTGATATAATTCCGCCTCAATGTATTGAGACTCACATGTCTTGAATGGGTCCTTATCACCATACAATGTCCCAACTTGACCATCAAAACAATATTTGAGACATTGATGGTATGATGAAGGGATAACTGCATGTTGATGTAACCAGGGTCTTCCAAGCAAGATGTTGAAGGCTGAGTCTTGATCAAAAACCATGAAATCTAAATTGGATACAAGATCTCCAAACTGAGTTCTGAGTGTAAATTCGTCCATTGGTTCTTGTTCATTTTATCATATCCTTGTAACATCATGGTATAAGGATATAAATCCGATTCCATGAGGCCCAATCGACGAAGTGTATGAATGGGCATGAGGTTGACCCCTGAACCATTATCAATGAAAGCTCTTCGAACGTCTATGCCATTGACCTTTCCGGATAAGTACAAAGGTCTAATATGTCCATGCACGAAATCATCTTCATCTTCATCAGTAAAAGATATTATCGCATGACATTCTGCAGGATTATTCTTTATGTGATAGACTTCAACTGCAACAATTTTATTTTCAAACTCCTGAGGACTTGGCAAAGCCTCAATGAGTGATTCTCGAAGATCCTTTGATAAATTCAAAGCATCCAGAATTGATAACTTGGCCGGTACTTGGGAACGGTGTTTCAATACATCATACTTTTGATCTAGAGGTCTGTGTTTCCCAACAGGAGCATGTGGTTTAGCAGGTGCCTTGGAAGTTTATGTTTTGGAAGTTGATTCATCTTGTATCAGGATATGAGTTGGCAATATTCCTAGCCTTGGAAGATCAGACCGATTAGGTCTATTTACCTGCAGAGAGGAGGAAGGTGGAACCTCCAATCGATCTTCCAAAATAACTATGACAGGACTAAATTTTCTATTGGTGGAAGAACTTTCTTGTTCTTGCTAAGCTCACTGAAGGGCTTTGCCACAAGTTTCTGCAGCGTACACAGTTCTAGCAGGGGTTGAATTGGAATAGTGGCTTCTGAAAGATCCATGTCTTCCCCTGTATACTGAGCCTCTGGAACTTCAACTGATTCCTCTATTTGATATAGGGAATTCGGGCTCATCATAATCGAAACTGCAACTGACATATGGATCTACTAATTGAATCATATTAACAGAACTGAAAATCAACTTTTCATCCAGTGAAGACTCTGTCTGACTAGCCAATTTAGGCTATTCCGTTTGATGGGGCGATGCCCGTGGCTTCAAATTAGATGGCATGAAATCTACCAGATTCAAAGACAGCTTAGGATTTGACACATACTCATCTTCTTTTGATTGTTTCTCTTTCATGGAATTATGCCACCCTTTTTAGGATTTTCCCTCTGAAGAGGATTTTGTTGTGGAATTCATGGTAGAATGCACAATTGGTTTCTTCAATTGTGTTCGTAAAATAGCATGAGTTCGGTTGATCATCTTTCCGACCATCCAATCATCATATTTATGATCATTTTTTCTTTTTACTTCTTTCCACTCGCATTCCTCCTCTGGAACTGTAGCAGTAACACATGCTACCTGAGCTGAAGAACCTTTCAGTTTGACTTGTCCCGAGTCGATCATCTTTTGCAGTAGGTCATTAAAGACAAAACACTCCTGGATAGGATGCCCCAACATTTGATGAAATGGGAAATAATTGGGACGGTCTTCATCTCCTTCCTTGTTTGGCCTCTTGGGCCTTGGAAATTGAACCAAATTATTTTCCAGAGACGAAATGAAATAACCAGGAACTTGTTGATTTTGGAAAGAGTAAACATTGCTTTTCAACTCATCAAACTATTTCCGTCTTTGATCTCTTTGATTATCTTGACAAAACGGCCTATGTTGTTGGTGCTCAGGAGGTGGAGCACTTCGAGAAGATGATGGTTTTGAGGTAGAATCAGGTACAGGTGCTTGTTTAAGCATAACTATAGCAGTCTCTACTTTACCCATTCTCCTTCCTGGATCTGATTGAATTACACGAGATTTAGCCTTAGTATGTATAAGAGAATCATAAATCTGTTGAGAGATTGAAGTAAGGTCTCGAAAACCTCCTGTGTATTTCACAGGGATCAGTGGTGTGTGTAACTCATCATGAAAATTTGCCACACAGATTGGAAACAATTCTCCTAGAGGGAGTTCTAAGATTAGGGAATATGTTAATCACTTCCAGCGAGAAATGAAATCTGAGACCCTTTCATTCTCCCTTTGCTTATAGTTTGTAAGATAAAAAACTGTTGTCTTTGGCAAAGTTGAGCTGAATTTAAGAAGAAATCATTGACGGAGATCTTCCCATCCGGTAATTGACAGGGATTTCAAGCTTGTGTACCAGACAAAGGCTGGTCTTTGCAAGGTTCGCACGAAGCATCTGAGTTTCACTGCTTATTTCTATTCTGGAGTTCCCATCATAAGATCTCAACAAGACACGTAATGTGTCAAATTCTATTCAGGATCACTTGATCCATTGAAAATAGGGAATACAGGGTTCCCAAAATTTGATGGGGGAGGGATTGAATCTACCCATTCAGGGTAAGCTCTCTTTTCTGGTTGGACATGAGCACACTTTCCCTCTATAGCTTCCAACCGAGATGTTAATGACTCAATAGTAGTTATTAACTTTTGAGAAACATCCGGTTGAGCTTGGACCTGAACAGGTGCACTGACTGGAGCTTGGACATGTATGGCAGCTGATACTGCAACTGATGGCAGCACTGCCAATTGTTGTTGCACTTGACCTGTAGGATTAGACCTGTGAGGGTGTACTAATAAAGGAGGATATATTCTTGATCCATCTCAGTAGCTTCAACAAACTCCCTTGACTGGATGGGTCCAGCACGTTTAGGAGGAAGACTACCCTGAAGTAGTTCTGCGTTCAACCTCCTCAATTCCTTCATTTCTTCCTCCTATTGCGCAAATCGTTGCTCTAGTGAGAGCAATTGGCCTTCTCCAGAGGAAGGATATGTAACCTGATTCTTCCCATTTCCCTTGTTTGATCCCTTTCGGAGAGGGGGAAGTGGGTTATTTGAAGGAACACTCATATTTTGGGTAAACCTTTGATTTCGTGTACGCACACCTTCTTCATTTGTGTTTGTGCATACAACTTCTTGAACAAGAACCTCTTCATCTGATCCCTCTGAGTGAACCTCATCTGGTGGATCGGCAAAAACGGTATTGATGGCATTGATTGATGCATAATGCATTGCATCCCTCCTATCGACATTCCTGTGATATTTTCTCCTTCCATGTCTTTGATGATACATTGCCTTTTGTTGATTCGATCCCTCAGGAACTTCTTGATGAACCATAATTTGGAGAGAATCTCCTGATAATTTGGCTCTTCATTCCTCTTGAGGCTTCTTCCCCAATCGAGAAAATACCTACTTTCTCTGAGGAGGGGTTTGATGATTTGAAAAAGTCCCCAGTACAGTGGACTGGGGCTGTCCTGCTGTTCCTGCTCAACTCCTCGAATCCTATTTGTTGATTCAGAGGGTTGGTTTATAAGAGTCCCCAGTCTGGCAAGCTGGGATGGCTCTTGACATTCTATGTCTGAGACATTCTTAAAATCTCTCCTAATCTTGTGGACCTTGGTCCGAAAATTAGCTGGATGCATCAATCAACATCCACTTTTATCACCCTGTTCAAAAGACCGTATAATGATTTTTGACACTTCTATCACTTGGTGATGTGCTTGCTCCATACGAGAGGCTTGTTCAATATCCTCGTTTTCTTGATGTAGGCGTAATTCAACAACTTGTTCTCTGTATTCTTGATTTTAAGAGGAACTAGTTAAAGCCTGTTCTTGGGTAAGCTTTTGATTACAATCAAAGCCAAGTATTCATGGCCAACCATGGGCAATAACATTGCATGAGACCATTTTTGGCGGGCTTTGTTGACTGGATAGCACCGTGAAATGCAGTGCTCCATGAACACCCCATCCTCTGACAAGAATATCAGATGGGGAATTGACAATTAACTGGCGCAAACTTCTTAGTGCGCTAAGGTATGAATGCTGAAGGGATCTCTACTGCTTTTCAGCCTTCAGATATCGAGAGACTGATAGAGATGCCAAGTCAATTTGGCATGTAACCCTTCTATTATATTCACATGATTTTCATATTCATCATAAGATAATACTTTCTTTTTCAATTTACAAAGAGTTTTCCATATGTTGAGACAAATATCATGATTTCCATCTTCCATCAACATCTCTGGAATGTCATACTGAGAGTTATCCATAGGCCAAAACATGACTGGAACTTCACATTTCGCCAGTTCTTTTCTCATGTTCAGCATTTCCTCTATATCATTCAATGAAGATTCTTCTACCTATTTTGAACAGAGCTGGTGCTTCCTTGTTGCTTCATTGGATTCAACATGATTGGTAGATAAATCACTTATCAAACTTGAAGATGCATGACTTAGGGCTGGTTCGGAGAATGACCTACACCCTAGGCTATCATCTAATTGAGAAATTATTTCACCTTCTAGAAATGAAGCATCAGACATGACTGGTTTCGCATTTGCAAGTGCCTCAAGATAAGAGGGCTTTATTAGCACTACATTTTCCACTAGAGCATTTTCCGGGCAATGTGCATCACTACTGCGGAGAGGACTTTCGCAGAAAAATTCATCATCATGGGGAGGACCACCATGGTGGGTTACAACAAAAGATGATATCTCTTACTCCTTGGTCTTCTGACCACATAGAGTGTTCCTGTGGCTCTCATCTGAAGATGAAACTTCAAGATCTACCGAATAGTCATGAAGAAAGCCTTCATGTGGAAGTGTCTGTTGAAGACCTTCAGAATTAATGTTCCCACTATTGGGAAATAAGGGATTAGAATCTTGAATTCCAACAGATAACTGTCTGAGGTCTTCAAAAACTCCAGCATCGAGCAAGGCCTTGTTACAAATGGCCTCTTGATCTCTTGAATGTGTTGGGTGGGTCTTCTTCCTAGACTCCTTCTTACTCAATTTGGAAACCACCTGTTGAAGAAAGTGGCTGCTCTGAGCAAGTGTATGTGCCTGATCAGGAGAAATGGTCAGGTTAGCCTGATGATCTCTACTCAAATCAGGTGTATGTGCCTGACTTGGTTGTCCGTATGATATGGTGGAGTATGCCCCACAACCCTCTTGGACTAAAACGGATGTGTGTATATGCTCCAGAGTAAACTGTTGATGTGTCACTCCACTACTAGGGACAGATTTCTGTGTCTTTCCCTGAGATGTTTCTAAAGATGTTATAATATCCTGGCAAGAATCCAGAATATGAGCATGGATTTTCTTCTGCTATTTCACCATTGATAGAATATGCTTGGTGACTTCAGCTACCAGAACAGGGATATACGTCCATTTCGTGCTTGGAGTAGGTGTATGGGCCTGCTCCTGTCCTCTTTTTCCTATCAGGGAATCCTAATAGTACTCAAGTGTAGGGGCAGAGAGTTGAGTCTGCCTCCTGTTTGTCGTCGGAGCTTTCCGATCGACTTCTCCGAATGCTACCAAGTGAGACTGTTGGTAGGCTTGATCAATACTAGCAGGTGTATGTGCCTTTTGATTGCACTTCGCCGAACGTGGTTGACAAGATACATCATATGTAGTCAGACGAGTATGCTGACTAGCTGGTGATGTATAAACAGGTGTATGTTCCTACCTATAGTACTCTACCAGAATTGCCTGGTGGGATTAGTGTGATGCTTCCAGATGAGTCAGCTGGACAGCAGAATTAAAACGGGCAGGTGTGTGTGCCCACTCATTGCTTGCCACCAAGTTAGGTTGGTGGACTTCTCCAGAGATGGTAGAGATTAGAACCTGCTCATGGTTAACCAGATTTCACCTCTGACGATTCGTCTTGCCTGCTCGGGTTCGAGGAACCTGAGCCAAACGCATGGAGTCGGTACCCTCATCATGTTGAGGGCGCACTACCGCACGAGTCTGGCGGCGATTGTTGGTGGGAGCCCTTGGGAAGGACTCTGGTTCCCTTGAATTAAGGCCCTGAGGGGCCTGCTCATTCACCTCCTCAGAATATGGGAGTGAATGGTGATTTTTTTCCGGGGATAACGACCCGAAACGTTTGGAGATGGTGGTTAGCACCGCCTGCTTCTTGATCACTGTTCGTCATTGTCCGGACGACCGGTGTGAGTTGTTCCCTTGGATGGCTTGTCGGGCAGCCTCCAGAGTTGGAATGGTACTGTGTTGATGGTACTCCTTAACCAGTGCGTTTGATACCTAGTGTTGAAGATGTTGAGTAGGTGATGTCGTCCTCAGAAATGACGACGATCCAGCAGGAGTAGCAGCAGTGGCATTCGCAGCAGCGGTATTCACAGGTGTGAACTTGAGAGCAGCCATTTCTTAGAATGTAGAAAATCTTGGAAAAGAGTGCCTATTTGATATAACAGACATAATCAAGATAAATTCATCCACTAAATCTTTTGGATGATCACATATGAAAATGATTGATTTTGTTGGCCCTCTCATTGAGTTTTAAATAGGGTCCTAACAAATAAGTAAAACATCATTTTAACTTGGTTAAGGATTCACGTCGGGTTCACCATTTTTTGTTTCCCTCTGGAATTGGGGATGATCTCATTGATTTAAGATTCAAACATTCAAAGCGGTTTCTAACGGGTTTGTTCGTAGAACCGGAAACATCCAATGATTCCATATCCATTTGAACCTACTTTCTAAAGGTAGGCACTCATTAGTTGTGGGCTGATGAGGCTTAGGAATTTGCATTGGTCGAGAGGATGGGAGGTCGGACTCATCACACCTTTTTTAGGGGAATTATTGTCTACTCTGGGACTCTCTTATAGATTTAAGTTATGTTCGTGAATCCTTATTACATTACCAAGTATAAAATGTGTTTTCTTTTAGATCTGACAATCAATGATTGATATGTAGGAAATTTAGAGAATCTTTTATATGTATTGGAGGTTCTTCATTGATAGAGAATCATATGTATTTTTTATAGATTCTTAGTCAATGGAATCCTTTGATACATAAAAGTCTTTTGGTCATTATGATGACCATACTGGTTTTAAAGACACTCAATGGGGCACTTAAAGTTTATTATCATTTAGAAGGACATTGATTATTTCAGAGTTGGGATCGTACCCGCAGATGGGCTACCTACGTATCCTTTGTTTTTGAAAAGGAATCAGAACCCACGTAGTTTGAGTAAGGGAATATGATGTTTATGATTGATGGCTCAAAGAAAAATGTCATAATTACTTTTACACTATATGCTCACGTGAGTCATGCTTGGTGTGAGAAACAAGAGGTATTGGTAAAACCAGACAATTGTGCCATGAAATATGAAATCATAAGAAATGATGTGGGGCTTATGTATGTATGACTGCCCAAATAGATGATGATTAGGATTTCCTTCTGGAAAGAAATCCAAGAATAGGGTCAATAAAGGTATATGTACTTTATGGAGATTTGGATACTCTAATTTGGGGCTTACTCTTGAAAAGGAGGCCCAAATTATGAGGGTACTTATGATTGGGTTTTACTTCTGAGAAGGAGATCCAGATCAAAAAAAATTAGGACTGGTTAAGAAAAAATTGAGGGACTTGGGGCTTACTCCTAAGGAGGATGCCCATATTTGAAACTGCGGTTTACTCCTGAAAAGGAGTCCCAGGTTAATGAGGACTTGGGTCTTACTCCTAAGGAGGATGCCCATACATGAGAATTTTGACTGGGGTTTATTCCTGAAAAGGAGGCCCAGGTTAAGAGTATTATAGTTGGGGCTTACTCCCAAGGAGGATGGCCAGAATAAATCGGAATTATGACTGGGACTTACTCCTGAAAAGGAGGCCCAGATTAAGGGGTTCTCTCATCTTAAAGGATGAGGTTGAATGAATGAAATCTCAATCTTTAGTGACATAAATATTATGTGAATCGCTAGGTTTTTAAGAGATGATCCACAGAATTCCTTTCAGATAATGAATTCAACCAAGAAAACATGCCATAAATGGCTTTGAATAATGTCTTGAAGACTGAATATTGAATAGGAGAGGTGGAATGGTATAAGAGGGGTTAAATGGGCAAGAAAGGAACCCAAAAAGGCAGGGGCGCGCACGTCCTGGCAGGCGCGCAGGTACTGTGCGGGCGCGCAAGTCCTAGTCGCGCAGGTATACCTACGGGACACATGGGTACTTGCATAATTGTTAACCAGTAGGGTAACACTTGGGAGATCATTGACCAAAGCCTTTATAATTATCCTGACGTACTTCCAGAAGATAGGAACACAAGTTTTGGTGAAGAATTAAGGTGGTGCGCAAGTATGTTTATTTCCCTTAAGGGTAAAACACCTCAGGCGCGCAAGTGTTAGTGAATTATAACACTTAGACCTTGCTCCTATTGTTTAGACCTTCCATTCTAGGTAAAGAATTACCTTAGAAGTTTTCGGAAGACCTGAAGAAGAGACTTGGGAGTTCAGATCTCTATATCTGAATTCTGGAAAAAATTCCTCATCAAATAGGGGGCCCACCGGGGGTATTTATAGGCTGGAGAAGACCCCGGGCAGTTATCACTTAGGGCGCACAAGTGACTTGCATGTCCAACTTCGGCGCGCAAGTGTACTTGTGTGACTAGTGCAGGGCGCATGTGCATTTGAAGCCTTGTTCATGCCTTTGTCGATTTTTGATGTTTTCATCAAAGGCTGAATAAATTTTTGCTAAGTCATTTCCCTTTCCATTATTTTAGAAAATGTGAAAAAACGTAGCATCAACAAAGACTCGCTATTCCTTGTCTTAGGGGAAATTAATAAACTAATGAATTTTATATTAAGGAAACCCCTCTCCCCTCCACTATAAAATCCATCCTTCACACCCTCATTTCCCCACACCTCTCAAGCTCAAAGCCTTCTCTAAACTCTACCCAAACACCTTCCCTAGCCCCTCCCCCACGTCCAAGAGCTACTTGTCTCATCAAAAGACCAAGCTTAGGCCCTTAAGGAGGTTCTCAAGAGAAGGATTCAAGAGGTAATTTCCCTCCCTCTTCTCCTTTAATTTCCTTTCATGTTCAAGTTCATTTCCTAATCTCTCCCCACCTATCTTCATCCAAATTGTTTTGTAACTCTATTATTATATATATACTGTAATTTTATGATTATAATGGGATTTTATATCATCCATACCCCTTTCCCTCTTCCTTTTATATTATTAAAGAGAACGTTGTTCGTGAGTTGTTAATTTATCACCGTCAAGAACGACATGCTTTCTTCTTCCATTTCTACCTTCAGATCTGGACATGAAACCATTTTTATGGTTGAAACAGAATATTTTATATGTATTATTTTATATTTAAAGTTCTGTAAATATCCTATGGCCATATTACTAAGTGACAAGTTAAAACAAGTTCATTGTGATCCAAAAAACGCCCAAATTGACCCAAATAATCACCACTTAATTCTTATCTAACGATTCATCCACATGGATCAAATATAATTCATTATAAAATCATTAAATATCCTGTAATATCACTAATAACATGTAATATCATTTCTGGATGTTTACCCATGTTCTACCCAAACTTCAATTTAAGAATACAAGTGAACCACCCAAGAAAAACCATAAAAACAAACATCCTCGAACAATGTTTTTAAACCCTATAAGTCATACAATGGAAAATAATATGAAATAATGAAACCAGAATGAACAATATTAATGTACATATGGTTCTTGATTTCTAATTAATGAATATAATGTCATTATACAGGATATTAAATAGAAGGAAGCATTCGGGTACAAGGTAAGGGGAAATTATGGAACCCAACTTTCATCCTTCAGGTTCTCCCTCTTTCACTCCATTTCTGATATGGTTACTCCTTAAAGATCATTTTTTTATCATTGTATTTAATTTTCTGGGATATAAATGTTTGTAACTAGTTTTTATGTCCAACAAAATGTTTTCCAAAAGAACTCTTCCTTTAAGAACACCCCTTTTACTTCTCACTCAAAGTGGGTTGTTCTTGTAACTTGTTTGTTATTCCCTCTTTCTTTTGGGATCCCAAATCTTAGGAATGTGTTATTATGAGATTAAACCCATTCCTTTCCATGGGTTATTTATGTACATGTTTGATATGTGTTCTATGTTGCAAGCATGATGATGATAATGTTATGATGTGACGGGTGCACCCGGAATTATATAGCGCAATATGAATGTTTCAAAGTGACGGGTGCGCCCGGAATTATACAGCGCTCCAATACATTGGGAAAAGGGATGAATCTCATGAGTAAATTTGAAATTATGTGTGAAAAAGATTCTATCTTAGTTCACAAGTATGTGTGGTAGTTAACCACTAAGACATGATGTTTCATTTTTATGCATTTCTACATTTCATGTCTTTTATTTATGCTCCTCTCATGTTCATGAACATTTGCCTATGTTATGATTATTCTTACCACATGATATATTGTTCTTATATATCCTCTTACTAGGCTTCTAGATCACCCCCTTTGATGTATATCCTCAGGTGGCTACATGTACTAAGGAGAGGAAAAGTTCCAATAAGAATCTAGAGAAGAAGAAATTAGATAAATGTTAATTCTAGATGCTGTATTTGTTATGTGTGGTTCTAGTTTTCCCAAGACACTAAAACTTTGGATCCTCTATGTGTAATAAGATTATGTTTTCATCTTTGAAATTATGTAATACTTATGTAAGAAAAGGCTGGGTCGCTATACTTGGTATCTGAGGCAAGGTTTAGTTAATTTGGGAATTAGGATTTGTGAACCCTAGAGAAATCCTCTAGTATGAGACTAAGTAAAAATATGCACACAAGAATATTTACCTTGGGATCCCATATGTTATTATTTTGGTATAATTTTTTAAATGAATAAGTTATTCATGGATTATTTAGTTATTTTTTGTTCTATCATTTTCTATTTTAGAAAATGGTGGGAACTAGGAGACATCAGGCCAACAGCTCATGCGAGGGACAATGCAACGATTACCCGAACGACATCCCCAATGATTTGGGAGGTGGAGTTAAAAACTTCATGGTGATGCTTACCCAATTATCTCAGGTTATGAACAATAACCATAATAATGGGGAACATCCTCCTTCACTAAAGAGAGAGCAACTGGCTATCGAGTGTTTTATGTGGCAATGACCACCGATGTTTTGTGGATCTTCCGATCCACTAGTTGCGGAACAGTGGGTCAACTCCATGGAGAAGATCTTTTCTGTGCTTCACTGTTCTGAGATGGAGAAGGTGACTCTAGCCGTATATCATCTAGATGGAGAATCCAATCAATGGTGGGATTTGATTAAGAACACCAAGCCAAGGGAGGAAATATAAGAGATGGAATGAGAAGACTTTAAGATAATGTTTCTTAACAAGTATTTCCCAAGAACTCTTCACACAAAGATGGAGAGAGAATTCATAGAGCTCAAGAAAAAATAAGGAGAATATGTCACAACCTACGAAGTGAATTTCACAAGGATTTCAAAGTACAATTCGGGTTTTGTTATCAACAATGATAGAAAAATTGATAGATTCTTTAGTGGATTAAAACCACACTTTTGAAAGGCTCTCACAATTCGAGACTTTGGGAGTTATGAAGAAGTCTTTCGATGTGCCCTCAAAGTGGAGATGGAGTTTGGAGAATGGCCCCATGGATTTGGTGATAAGAAAAGAAAGATGGAGTGTCAAGCTGGTGGATCTAATGAAAAGGGTGGGAAGAAAAATCAATGACCCACATGCCAAAAATGTGGGAAGTTGAACCATGGGAACTGCCTCAAAGGGATGGGGAAATGCTTCATGTGTGGGAAATAAGGACACCATGATCAAGAGTGCAGAAAAGACACCAGAAGGAAGGATAATGTATCTGATGAAAGGAGAGAACCACTCATGATCCAATGCTACAACTATAAGGATCTTGGGAACTATGAAAACCAGTTCACTAAACCTCGAGTTCTCGAGGGTAATCAGCGTCAGTAGCCACCAAAGCCAAAGGAACAAGGGAAGGCTTTTTCCATCACTACTGCGGAGGTGGAGCATGATAATAAAGTCGTACAAGGTACAATTCCTATTCACTCAAGAATTGGAAAAGTCTTATTTGATTCTGGTTCTACGCATTCCTTTATATCTTGCAAGTTTGCTAGAACTATAAAATTGAAGCCCTGAAACCTTGAAGTAGAGATATCTATAAAAACACCAAGTGGTGAAATCATTGCAACCCAAGTGTTTGAATCATCTCCTATTGACGTATGTGGGAAGATTCTTCTGGAAAATCTCCTAATACTTCCCTTGGTGGAATTCGACGCTATAATGGGAATAGATTGACTCTCTTTATATAGAGCACATATCAACTGTCAGGAAAAGGAAATATCTTTTCATATTCTGAACCATACCATGCTCCTCTAAAAATGAAAGGAATATCATGAATATCCTTTGAAAAATCCTTCAATGTTTTGGGTGTTGATTCCCTATGAAGAAGCATACCTCTCCCAAATGGTTGAGTCAAAGGAAGGTTCCAACCTTGAGGAAATGCCCATCGTGATGGAATAGGGCGATGTATTTCCCAAAGAGTTACCTGGAATTCCACCAGATCGTGAGGTAGAGTTCTCTATTGAACTCATACCAGGAGCTACTCCTATCTCGAAGTTCCCCTATAGGATGGATCCTATTGAACTTGAGGATTTAAAGAAGTAGCTGCAAGAGCATCTGGAAAAAGGGTTCATATGCCCTAGTGCATCACCTTGGGGTTCACCAGTGCTCTTCATGAAGAAGAATAATGGAACTATGCGTCTATGTGTCGATTATCGGGAACTCAACAAGATCACCATAAAGAACAAGTATCCTCTCCCAAGGATTGATGACTTGTTCAATCAGTTAAGAGGAGCTCTGTACATCTCAAAGGTGGGTCTTCATTCTAGATATCATCAGGTAAAGGTGAAGAAGGAAGATATTCAGAAGACTGCCTTCCATACAAGGTATGGGCACTATGAGTTTTTGGTGATGCCCTTCGGACTTATTAACGCCCCTGAAATCTTCATGCATTTGATGAATAGAGTCTTTAGACATTACCTCGATAAATTTGTGGTAGTTTTTATCGATGATGTTATCATCTACTCTAAGAGCAAGGAGGAACATGATGAACATCTAAGACTAGTTCTGGTGACATTGAGAAAGGAGAAGTTGTATTCCAAGTTTAGAAAGTGTGACTTTTGGATGAATCAAGTCACGTTCTTGGGACATGTGATCACAAGTGTGGTAATTTATGTGCATCCCTCAAAGACAAAAGAGATTGAGGAATGGACCATGCCCTCTAGTGTCACAGAAAAACCCTAAAACACACTAAAAACCCTAACAACCCCTATCAATCCCAAAAAACAAATAACCCCATAACCCCCCCCCCCCAAAAAAAACCATTAAAAATCCATCAGATACCATAAAAAACCATAAACACCCATTAATAACCATTAATAACACTAAAAAAACTACAAACCATAAATAACCTTTAAAACCCTAAAAAGTATTCAAATATATACATAATCCCTAAAAACATTACATAAACCCTTAAAAATGAAACAAAAACCCTAAAAATGAAACACAAACCAAAAAACACTACATAAACCCAAAAAACACTACATAAAACCTAAAAGCACTACATAAACCCTAAAAACACAACATAAACCCTAAAAACGCAACATAAACATTTAAAAACACTACATAAAACCTAAAAACACAATATAAACCCTTAAAACAATACATGAACCCTTAAAACGTTACCTAAACAATAAAAATTCTACATAAATGCTACATCACCCCTAAAAACCCTACATAACCCCAGAAAATGCAACATAAACCCTACAAAATGCTACATAGAACCTAAACCATAAACACGCTACATAAACCCTTAAAACGTTACATAAACCCTAAAAATGATACATAAAATCTACAACTTCTAACTAAACCATAAAAACGCTAAATAAACACTAAAAATCTACATAAACTCTAACAACACTAAACAAACCCAAAAAATTGCTACAAAAAACCCTAAAGAGATTTAAAACCCTAAAAAATATTAAACCCTGAAATACCATAATATAAAAAATTAAACCCTAATAAACCCCTAATAAACTCTAATAATCCCTAAAAACACCTTATAATCCTTAAAAACCTATGAAAATCTACTCAGCCCTAATTAATCCCCAATAATACCTAATAAATCCTAATAAATGACAATAAATCCTAATAATCCCTAAAAACACGTTAAGAAAACCTAAACAACCCTAACCAACCCTAATAGACACTAATAAACACGAATAAACCCTAATAAACCCCAAAAAACCCTAAAAATCCCTAATAAACCATAAATAAATCTAGATGAACCCTACTCAACCCTAAAAACCATAACACACCATAATAACCCCTAATAAATCCCTACAAAACCCTAATAAAGGAAAAAAATGCTAGTAGGCCTCAAAAAATCCCTAGAATCCCTGATAAACTCTAATATAACCTAATAAACTAAAAAACCACTCAAAAAAAAATAAAAAATCAATCACAAACAAAAAAATGGGCTGCATTACCTAAAAAGACCTAAAAACACTAATATAACCTAATAAAGAAAAAAAATGCTAGTATACCTTAAAAATCCATAGAAACCCTAATAAACTGTAATAAACACTAATATTACTTATGAAACCCTAAAAACACTCAAAAACAAAAAACAAAACACTCACAAACAATAAAAACATTCTATATTATCTAAAAACACCCAACAAACATTAATATAACCTAATAAAAAAACTATTAAACTCCTAACAAACCCTAATAAACCATAAAAATCCATAATAAACCCTAATAAAAACTAATAAACCCTAATAAAACAACAAAAAACCCTACAAATACCTTCTCAACCCTAATAAACCTTGAGACATCATAAAAAACCTAATAAAACCCAACTAAATCCCAATAAACAAAAAATGCAAAAAAACCATTAAAAAGACCTAGAAACCCTAATAAACCCTAATAAATTCAAATAAAAGCTAATAAACCATTAAAAATTCTCACAAACACTAAAAACATGCTAATAAAACCAAAAAAGTCATAACAACCCCTCATATATATTAACAAAATCTAAAAAACACTCATATACCCTAATAAAAACTCTAAAAAACCCTATTAAACCCTAAAAATCCCTAACAAACCCTAATAAACTATACTCAACCCAAATAAACCCTAATAAAACCTTAAAGATACCGACTAAACCCTAATAAAATCCTAAAAATACCTACTCAACACTAATAAACCATAACACACCATAATAAACCCTAAAAACACAAATATATCATTAAAAAGCCCTAAACCCCCTAATAAAGGCTAATAAAACATAACAAAGATTAAAATTGCAAATAAACCCGAATAAACACTACTAAGCACTAAAAAACTCTAATATACTCTCATAAAATTTAATAAACCATAATGAAAAATAATAAACCCTAATAAATCCTAAACATACACAAATATACCCTAATATACCATAATATACCCTATTAAACCCAACTCAATCTTAATAAAACCCTAAAAATACCTAATAAACCATAATAAACCTTAACATGCCATAATAAACCCTAATAACATCCTAATAACCCCCGAAAAACCTTAAAAAATGCTAATATACCATAAAAAACCCCTAAAACCCTAAAAACCATAATAAATGTTAATAACACCTAAAAATCCTAAAAAAATGATACTAAACCCCTTAAAATACCTCTAATAATAGTAGTAGTAATAACGCACATGCATGTGAATATGCATGTGCATGGTTTAAATAATATATCATAATGCACGTGCATGTGCATATGCCTGTGCATTTTCATGTGAATGATAATAAATAATAAATTATAAATAATAACACATGTGAATTGCATGTGTATGTGCATGTGCATGTGAATGATAATAAGTAATAAATGATTACGCACATACAAGTTCAGGGGCAAGTGCATGTGCATGTGCATGTGAATGTGCATGTGCATGTGCATGTGCATTGTAATAAACAATAAATAATAACCAAGTCCACAAGAATTTGCATTTTCATGTGAATGATAATAATTAATTAATAATAACACAGGTGATAATAGAATAATGCACATGCATTGCATGTGGACGTGCATTAGAATAAATAATAATAACACATGTGATAATAAAATAACGCAAGTGCATTGCATTTGCATGTGCATGACAATAAATAATATATAATAACGCACGTTCATGTGCATTTACATGTAATGTTAATGATAATGACGCATGCATGTGCATGGTAATAAATAATAAATAACGATGCACGTGCATGTGCTTTTGTATTTGATGATACAAACAACAACATAACCAAGAATAATAATAATAATAATAATAAAAGAATAACGCAAGTGCATTTCATGTGCACGTTCATAATAGTAAATAATAAATAAATAATAATAAATAATAATGCACATGCATGTGCATGTGCGTTTACATTTTATGATAATATTAATAATACTAATTGTAATAATAAAAAAAAATAACGCATGCACGTGCATGGTAATAATTGCTAAATAACAACGCACATGCATGTGCATTATCATGTGATACTGATAATAATATTGATCATGATAATAATAATAATAATAATAATAATAATGTGATAATAATAACAACAACAACAATAATAATAATAAAATAATAATAATACAAGTGCATTGCATATGCTCGTACATGGTAATAAATAATAAATAATAACGCATGTACATCTGCATTTGCATGTGATGATAGTAATAATAATAGCAGTAGTAATAATAGTAGTTGTAGTGGTGATAATACTAGTAGTACTAATTCATATGATAATAGAATATTGCATGTGCATTACGTGTGCATGTGTGTGGTAATAAATAATAACTCTCATGCATTTTATTTTCATGTGATGATGATGATAATAATAATATTAATAATAACAATGCATGTGATAATAGAATAAAGCACGTTCATTGAATGTGCATGTATGTGAATTTGGATGTGCATTTTCATGTGATGATAACAACAATAACTACTACTACTACTACAACCCCAATAATAATAACAACAATAATAATAAAAACACATGTGATAATAAAATAATGTGTGTACATTGCATGTGCATGTGCATGGTTATAAAAATATAATAATAATGAACATGCATGTTCATGTGCATTTTCTTGATATGATGATAATAATAATAATAATAAGAGTAATAATAATTTATAGTTGTTTGGAAATATAGAAAACCGGACAAAAGTGCTAGAAATGGTGTCTCAAAAAACCTAACAATTCATAGAGTCATTAAAAAAGAAATAACTTCTTCTTCAGGTGTCCATTTCCACTCTGTGAACAGTCAAACTAAATCTCATGGAACGAACTATGATTAAAACAGGTGTCGGAGGCTGAACAGACACACAGATCAGATGTTATAACCATTTTAAGAAATATTTGACAGGGATCTGGACCCAAAAATGGAGTTTTGGAGCCCTTCTGATGGGTTTTTGGAATTTTAGGATCCCAAACATGACTTTATCTTTGTTTAAGTTATCCTTATATGTAGATCTCTTCACTGTCTTCGATTTGATATGTGGTAGAGTTCAAACGGACAACCAGAGTGAATGTTATGTTCGTTTGAAGTTGGAATTTTTTTGGAGTGGTATATCTAATATATCTTATGTTTCTTTGATCTTCTCACAATTTTGATTATACATGGTCCTCACTCATCACACGAGATTTGAATTTACTAGTCACAATGCTCAAACGGACACCCGAAGGAGAAGTTATGACTATTTTAGTGAATTACGGGTTTCTTAGGTTTTTAGGTGCTAGAAGGCCTGCTCATATAAAAACGACTATAACATCTTCTATGTGTGTTCATTTTGGCTCTACCACATATAAAATCAAATATTGTGAAACGATACACACTCTGGTGACCACTGGAACCCTTTCTGACATTCTTCAACTCCCAAAAAGACCCAAAATCCCTTTGGATGGTCAAAAGATTGGCTTCTGGTGTCCGTTTTGAAATAACTTCTTCTATGGGTGTCCGTTTTGCCTCTACCACAAATCAAATCGAATCTTGAGACTAGATCTACACTCCTATGACCACTGAAGCACCCTCTCTCATCCTTGAAGGTCCAAAATGGTACTTAAACCCTCAAAAAGACCGTAACTTCTACTCCGGGAGTCCGTTTTGCCTCTACCATATATCAAATCAAAGATTTCAACTAGATCTACAAATATGTGACCAATAGGAACACCTTATCACGTTATTAAAGACCCAAAAGGTCCTTAAGTCCTACAAATGAGCATAACTTCTACTCTGGGTGTCTGTTTCACCTCTACCACATATAAAATTGATGCTTGCGACTAGCTCTACACATTTGTGACAACCATGAACAACTAAATAGCCCTAACAAACCATGAATAACCCCATAAACACTAAAAACCATTAAAAATCATGCAAAACCCTAACAAAACCTTAAAACACTAACAAACCCTATCAAACCCTAACAAAACCTAACACACACTAAAAAACCACAAAAAACCCTAACAAACCCTAACAAGCCCAAATAAACCCCAAGAAGCCCTAAGAAACCCCAATAAACACAAAAACCTGAAGAAACCCTAAAAAACCCCCTAAGAATCCATATGAAACCCTAACATAACCCTAAAACCCTAAAACCCTAACAAAACCCTAAGAAAACCTAAGAAACACTAACACACCCTTAGAAACTCTAAATCACCCTTATGAAACCTAACACACCCTTAGAAACCCAAGCACACCCTTATAAACCCCAACGTACCCATAGAAAATCAAACACAACCTTAAAAAACCTTAGAAACCATAGCACACCCTTAAAAACCATAACTTACCCATAAAAACCCTTACCCACCCTTAGAAACCCTAACACACCCTTAGAAACCCTAACAAACCCTTAGACACCCTAAATCACTCTAATAAGAACTAATAAATCCTAAAAAACCCTACCAACCAATAATAAACCACAATAAACACTAATAAACCCTAAAGCCCACTACTAAACCCTAATAAACACTAATAAATTGTAATAAACCCTAAAACCTCTATTAGACCCCCAATAAAAGCTACAAAATACCTAAAAACCCATATATATACAACAAAAACACTATTAAACCATTAAAGATGCTAATTTTTATAGAAAAACCCTAACAAACCCGTTAAAATCTAACAAAAACCTAAAAACCATAAAACCCAAAAAACCCCTAAAACCCCTAAAAACCCTAAAAACACTAAAACCCTAATAAATACTAAAAAACCCTAAAAACCCATAAAACCCCTAAAAAACTGAAAAACTAAAAAACCCAAAAACAATCCTAAAAACCCTAAAAAACTCAAAGAAACCACAAAAAACCCTAAAAAACCTCAAAACCACTAAAAACGTTAAATACCCTAAAAAGCATAAAAATGCCTAAAAAAACCCTAACCAAACCTATAAAATCCTTAAAAACCCTAAACATCCCCTAGAAAACCCAAAAAACCTCAAAAGAAACCCTAATACACCCTAAAGAACAGTAAAAACCCTAAAAAGCCTAAAGAACCCTAAAGAACCACTAAAGCCACTAACAATGCTACATAAACCCTATCAATTTCTTTAAAAATATCAAAAAATGCATCAACACCCACAAAACGCAACAAAACCCCAAAATACTCTAAAATAACCCTAACAAAGCATAAAAAATCCAAACACACCCATAAAACCAAAAAATGCATAAAACCCTGTAGGACCCCGGGACACCCTGAGAGGGGAGGGGTGAATCAGGGTGTCAACTTTTTCTTCTTAAAATTGTGGATCTTGTTCCCATGTTGGTAGGAACTACTTAAACCTGTATGATGGATATGATCAGAAATGAAACATTCACATGCAGAGAGATGACCCAGCTATTTTTACTTGGTTCACCACTAAGGGCTATGTCCAAGGAGCATACGCCGACAGGTTGTCGGTCGTACCTGAATCCACTATGCTTCACTAGCTATAGATTACAATTGTTTGGGAATAGTCACTCTGTCCCAAGCTCACTGCCTTTACGAAGGTTCAGGGATAGCTCACTGCTTCCCTCGGGTAACTCCCGTTGACTCCCCCTTGCTCACTACAGTTGGTGAAGTCTCACTCAGTTTATAGACGGGAAGGTCTCTTAAATATATTTTCATTGAAGTCTTTGTCTCCTGTTCAGCATGAGACTTTGCTTGCATCAGAGTCCTGAGTTGATGCTCTTTTGTATTCAACCTTTTACTTTAGTGCAATGACTGAATGCACTAGATCCCCTTGTCTTCATTTTCCTGAATTACAATCACTTGTGTGATTGCTCAATAAATGATTCTTTGTTGAAGTACAAATTTCATCCACCGATGAATACCCCTTTTCCCCTGTCCACTGGGTGAACAACCTTTGGAAAGGGCCTTCACAAAGTACCCTACTTCGCAAGGCTCCCAATTTTGCAAAGCTCAAACAAGCCTTTGCGGGGTCCCTGCCTTTTCTCAAAGCTCAATCGTGAAGCACTCTTGCGATGCTCCATCCTTCGCAATGTTCGGATATCGCGGAGCTCCGGCCTCTTCGCAAAGCTCACTAAGCCAATGCGGGGCGCAAGACTTTCGAGGAGCTAGAATAGCCGCCATGAAGCTCCTCTTTCGCGAAGCAGGCTGCCTCCGCGAGTGACCTTTACGAACAGAGAGCAAAGAATTTTCATTGAGATCTCTCTCTACTTCTCTTGAGGGGGTCGGTCTCTATTTATAGGCGATTCCACCATCCCTCGACCATTCCGCACGAAGTTAGTGCCACATCAGCTCAAATCGCGAAGCTCCGAAGTTCCCGCCGAAAATCTCTCAAAATCATGAAGCACAACGAAAATTTTCCGTTCACGGAGCTCATCGTAATCGCGGAGCATCACCTTCATCATTCATCCACACCATCGCCGTGAAGCTCCCTCGCAAATCCCTTCATCGTCGCGAAGCTCCCTTGCAAAGACCTTCATCGCCGCATAGCTCTCCAGCCTCTGCCATTCGCGAACCTTGACGTAATCACGAAGAATCACCACCTCCATTTTTCTGGTCTTCGCAAAATCCAATCCATGCATCCCATCTTCGCGAAACTCATGTCTTTTCCATATTAAATTATGATCTTGCAGGAAATCCACTTTTCGCGATGCTCACCGACCTCCAAATTTTGGACCCCAAAAATCTGGCAAACACTGGAAAACGGCTCCAAGTTGTATCTGCTCTTTTAGTCCGCCTCCAGATCATCCATTCCTTTGTCGATGTTCCATGAATAAAACATGGATCATTATCCACAGTCCTCGAACTCGACATGCCACCATGGAATCTCCTTTGTCAACAAATTTGTATGTCATCTGTTTGCTTTGTCAACAAGCACGATCACCTCAACAACACTTCTTCTTGGTGATATGTATCCTTCAGCAACTCTTCTGCTTTTATCAAAAACTCCACTATTGTGATATGTATTCTTTTAAGGCATAGATTTACCATCATAATCTTCTATGACAATGTGATGTGCATGACTATCTCATAATTCCAATCCTTGCATGACCATCTTATAATTCCAATCATTGGAACATTGTCTTCTTCATCAACCGTCATGATCTACTTCATGCAAACCATGTGATTCAATTTGTCAAGAAGTCTCTTGCATGGTTCTCATGAAATCATGAGTAATTTCATGGTCTTCATCAAAACCCATTGTTCTCATGCAATAATGAAGAATTGCATGGTCTTCATCAAAGCCCATGGTTCTCATGCAATAAGGAGGATTTGCATAGACTTCATCCAAAAACTCCATTCTTCTTTAATCATCGTCAGATGGATCCTCAGATGGATTACACCTCACATTCTTCATTGTTGTAAACAATGTATCACCTCTGACACATGTTCATTTGAACTTACGATCATCACAACAATCTTCTGAATCACCATTCCTCTACTTCATTGGAGTACTTCATGATCTCATTCATTTTGATCTTCCATTCCTCCATTTCATTGGAGTAGTTCTTGATCTCCTTCATTTTTATCTTCATTGACAACTATTGACAACAAATACAAACTTATACACAAAGTGGTTCCAACAATCTCCCCCTTTGTATTTTGTTGTCAATACCTTATACATCTTCTGAAATTAATTCGTCAATGAAAAAAATGAGAATCTTCTCTTCAATCAACTTTTCTTTTCAAACTGTCATTTCACTTTCTCTCCCCCTTATTGACAAGAAATACAAAGCGCATGGTAGGGAGGGTATCAATCCACACTTAAGCAATGTCTCATTAATCATTTCACTCTATGTCTACATGAGCAATGCTCGATGTAGAAAAAAAGAGAATTTGATTAAGTCAACAAGGTTGTCCATTATTCATAGATCATGATACCAACATGAGATGATAACTCATGTATTTTGTCTTCAAGGTTTTACCACTTTTATTTCAGGTAGAAGAAAAACAAATGTGATAGGGAATAATAAACCTGAAACTCCTGCAATCACATGAGCAAACAGATCAAAAACATTCAAGTGATATCGGCATGATAAGTGACCTTGGGGCACTTCCATTCTTTTTTTTATGTCACTGATCAATCCAGTTACTCCCCCTTTGTAGAATGATATTTGATCTGTGTAACCAAGGGATAGATATTGATAAATGGCATACCTTCTCCACTGAAATGTTCTTCAAGAAACTCACAGAGTAACTGCTTTTGAGTCCAGCTAGAGTTGATATTGATTGAGACAGTGATTATGGAAGCCTCTTCATTTTTCTCCCCCTCAATGGAAACACTCCTCATCATCTTCATCAAGAGTGATCCTTCGTCATCATAATCATTTAATATCAATTGAATAATCTACTAAGGATAGAAACTTATTTATCTTGGCTATCAAGAGTTGACAGCATTCACTACTTCTCAGGTTCTCCCCCTGAGAGCATGCTTCACCTTTAATTCCCTGCATTATTAGCACAAATACAATACACAAATGATTACGGGAATAAGGTGGTTCCTCCTTGCTTCATCAATATGAGCTGTAGGGTTGAGGTTTTTTTCTCAACCATGTTCCTATGTTCACTCCAGTCTTCATGCCTGAACATTTCAACATATGTTCTGATATGTGTTGATGTGGCATGGCTCTTTTTACATTCTCTTTTGCTTTGTGTGGAGAATTGTTCTTCTTAACAGCCATCATGAATGATAGATTCTTACTCCTCTTAAAGACGGCTTCTTGTTCTGGTATTATGGTTAGACAACTTTTTGAAACGTGACCAGACTTCTTGCATCTCTCACACAGAACTTATTTGACATGAGTGTTTTTCTTGGTTTTCAATATCTCCTGCACTCTGTCTTCATCATGTGAAAGTTTTCCTTTTCCTTTGTCACCAGCCATGGCCTTTTAATCTTCAAGTTTCCTCATTCTTTTCAAATCTTCGGGCCAGATGACCAATATGTCATTTGGAACTATTGCAGCTGGTTTGGGTCTTCCACATGGGTTCATCTTAGTTTCATCCCACTTATTGTTTCTTTTGTATGAATGACCCTTCAATTTCATGGATCTAAAATCCTGGGTCTTATCAGCTTCCCTGCTTGAGATCTTCCTGAGAAATTGTGTGTTCACAACATTCTTCTGATTTCTTCCCAAGGTAGATGCTTTATTATTTTCCGGAATCTGAGGTATTTTTTATTATCAATAGTGAAAGCATATTTATGTGGGCATGTACTTTCCATGTGACCTCTGTCGTTGCATACATCATAGATGTTATCAAGAATTCCAAATCTGTTTACGGTGAACAGATGCTTCTGGATTTGTAGATGTTGCTTCTTCTTCTTTGGATTCCTTCCCTTTGATATAGGCTTTCCCTATGCTTTTCCATGTAAGTGATTGTAAAAACAATCCAGTGCACAGTGCCCAAATCTGTTGCAGCACCAACATTGACCCACAAATCTTTTCTTCTTTGTATCTTCTGTATTAGGTTTTTGGGCCATATTCTTAATCTTTTGTGCTCTATTTGAGGAACCAACTTCCTCATTTTTCTTCCCATCCACCCTAGCCATGGTGGTAGGTTTCTTCTTCTCACCTTTCCTCATCCATACTTGTTTAGAACTGTTCTTCCAACCTGCACTGATTGTGGGAATGTATCTAGAAACATGAGTACATGGTGGTTTGGGTGGTACCTTCACTTTCTCAGTTGCTTGTGATAGATCAATTAGTGAAGTCATGATCTTCTTATCACATTTTGAAGGTCTTTCGATAATATAATCCTCCAGTGAGCATTGAGTACCAGCAGAAACAAATTCTTGATGTGGATAATCAAGAGTCGTCCTAATCTTCTTGTCACATGTTGGAGGTATTTCAGCTTTAGATTCCTCCAATGAACATTGAGTGCAAGAATCACTCATTTCATTCTTTTGTGAATTCTCAATATGTGTATTCTCAATCATGGTCAACTGGGCTTCCAATTTTTGACCCTCAATATTGAGGATGATCTTCTGATCTTCAATCATGATCATCTTCTCTTCACAAGTCTTCTTCAATCATTCAACCTCATCCTCATGCATCTTAACTTTGTTTTGTAACAAAGATTCAAGTTCCCTGAATTTCATGGAAGTTTCTTCCAAACAAAAACTCTTAACTTCATTGCTCTTCTTCAGCTCAGCTTCAAGTGCATGGATATTTTCTTTTAGAGTCTTAATGATAGCCTTGTTTTCTTCAAAGACATTAACCTGTTTGGTGAGCTTCATACTTTCTAGAACTTTTCTTTCCAACCCCTTTTCCATATTGTCAGCATCTCTTTCTAGTCGAGTGATCTCAACCTGCATAGATTGGAATAGGCTACAAATAATAGCAACCCTATATTCAGGAATATCATGCATATATGTTTTGAGTTTTTTCTGAAAGCTTGAATAAGGGCTGTCATCCTTTCCTCTGGAAGAATCCTGAGCCACCTGCTCGATACTTTCCAAGACTGATGTTTCTTCATTATTGGAATGGCATGGAGAACAAGACACTGCATCTTCTTTGGATATGATGGACTTCTTCAACTACTTATTCTCTTTATTTTTCCTGTTCGTCATGGTCTTGCTAGATGTAGACTTCTGCTCAGAAATGACTGTGTCATTATCAAGACTTCTCTTCATTGTTGACTTTAGGAAAGAAACTCAAATCCTCTTCTCTATAGAATTACTGGAGAATATCCAACATACGTTAACCTTTCCCTCTGATACCACTTGTAGGACCCCGGGACACCCTGAGAGGGGAGGGGTGAATCAGGATGTCAACATTTTCTTCTTAAAGTTGTGGATCTTATTCCCACGTTGGTAGGAAGTACTTAAACCTGTATGATGGAAATGATCAGCAATGAAACATTCACATGCAGAGAGATGACACAGCTATTTTTACTTGGTTCACCACTAAGGGCTACGTCCAAAGAGCATACGCCGACAGGTTTTCGGTCGTACCTGAATCCACTATGCTTCACTAGCTGTAGATTACAATTGTTCGGGCACATTCACTCTGTCCCAGGCTCACTGCCTTTACAAAGGTTCAGGGATAGCTCACTGCTTCCCTCAGGTCACTCCCGTTGACTCCCCCTTTCTCACTGCCGTTGGTGAAGTCTCACTCAGTTTATAGACGTGAAGGTCTCTTTAATAGATTTGCATTGAAGTCTTTATCTCCTGTTCAACATGAGACTTTTCTTTCATCAGAGTCCTGAGTTGATGCCCTTTTGTATTCAACCATTTACTTTAGTGCAATGACTGAATGCACTAGATCCCCTTGTCTTCGTTTGCCTGAATTACAATCACTTGTGTGATTTTTCAATAAATGATTCTCTGTTGAAGTCCAAATTTCATCCACCGATGAATACCCCTTTTCCCCTATCCACTGGGCGAACAACCTTTGGAAAGGGCCTTCACAAAGTACCCTACTTCGCAAGGCTCCCAATTTTGCAAAGCTCAAACAAGCCTTCGCGGAGTCCCTGCCTTTTCGAAAAGCTCAATCGCGAAGCACTCTTGCGATGCTCCAGCCTTCACAATGTTGGGATATCACAGAGCTCCTGCCTCTTCACGAAGCTCACTGACCAAACACGGGGCGCAAGACTTTCGCGGAGCTAGAATAGCCGCCGCGAAGCTCCTCTTTCACGAAATAGGCTGCCTTCGCGAGTGACCTTTGCGAAACGAGAGCAAAGGATTTTCGTTGAGATCTCTCTCTACTTCTCTTGAGGGGGTCGACCTCTATTTATAGGCGACTCCACCGACCTTCGACCCTTCCACGCGAAGTCAGTGCCACGTCAGCTCAAATTTCAAAGCTCCAAATTTCCCGCCGAAAATCTCTCAAAATCGCGAAGCACAACACAAAATTTTCCATTCACGGAGCTCATCGTAATTACGGAGTATCATCGTCATCATTCCTCCACACCTTTGCCATGAATCTCCCTTTCAAATCCCTTCATCGCCGCGAAGCTCCCTTTCAAAGACCTTCATCGCCAAAAAAGCTCTCCAGCCTCTGCCATTCGTGAAGCTTGACGTAATCGCGAAGAATCACTGTCTCCATTTTTCTGGTCTTCGTGAAATCCCATCCATGCATCCCATCTTCGCAAAACTCATTCCTTTTCCATACTAAATTATGATCTTCCTGGAAATCCACTTTTCGTGATGCTCACCAACCTCCAAATTTTGGACCCCAAAAATTTGGAAAACACTGGAAAACGATGCCACCTTGTATCTGCTCTTTTAGTACACCTCCAGATCATCCATTCCTTTGTCGATGTTCCATGACTAAAACATGGATCATTATCCACAGTCCTCGAACTCGACATGCCACCATGGAATCTCATTTGTCGACAAATTTTTATGTCGTCTGTTTTCTTTTTCAACAAGCACGATCACCTCAACAACACTTCTTCTTGGTGATATGTATCCTTCAGCAACACTTTTTCTTTTATCACAAACTCCACTATTGTGATATGTATTCTTTGAAGGCATAGATTTACCATCATCATCTTCTATGACAATGTGATGTGCATGACTATCTCAGAATTCCAATCCTTGCACGACCATCTTATAATTCCAATCATTGGCACATTGTCTTCTTCATCAACCGTCATGATCTACTTCATGCAAACCATGTGATTCAATTTGTCAAGAAGTCTCTTGCATGGTTCTCATGAAATCATGATTAATTGCATGTTCTTCATCAAAACCCATGGTTCTCATGCAATAATGAGGAATTGCATGGTCTTCATCAAAACCCATGGTTCTCATGCATTAAGGAGGAATTGCATGGACTTCATCCAAGAACTCCATTCTTCTTTAATCATCGTCAGATGGATCCTCAGATGGATTACACCTCACATTCTTAATTGTTGTAAACAATGTATCACCTTTGACACATGTTCATTTGAACTTACGATCAGTACAACAATCGTCTGAATCACCATTCCTCTACTTCATCGGTGTACTTCATGATCTCCTTCATTTTGATCTTCCATTCCTCCATTTCATTGGAGTAGTTCTTGACCTCCTTCATTTTGATCTTCATTGACAACTATTGACAACAAATACAAACTTATACACACAGTGGTTCCAACAAACCCCAAACTCAAACAAACCACAACAAACCCTAAAAACCCTAGCAAAACCTAACAAACACTAACAACCACTAATAACCCCTAAGAACCACTAAAAAACCCTAATAACCTATAAAACCCTCTATTAAACCCTAAAACCCTAATAAACACTAATAAATTGCAATAACCTGTAATAAACACTAACAAACTCTATTAGACCCTAATAAATGCTACAAAGCCCTAAAACCAGTAATATAAAATAAAAACACTATTAAACCATAATAAACCCTAATAATCACTAAAACCCATAACAAACCTGACAAAACGCTACAAAAATCTCCAAATAATAGCCTACAAAACCCTACAACCCACTAATAAACCTTAAAAAACTCTATTAACCCCAAAATAAATCGCAACAAACCCTAACAACTCCAAATAAATTGTAACAAATCCTAAAAATGCTAAATAAATCGTAAAAAACTGAAACAAACCACAACAATCCCCTAATAATCCCCAATAAACCCTAACAAATCATAATAAACCCTAATAAATTGTACTAAACCCAAATACACGTTAATAAACCCTAATAAATAAAATAAACCCTAATAAACCATAATAAATCATAAATAACCCTAAAAATTGTTGATAAACCCTAGAAAAAGCTATTAATGCCTACAAAAACCAAATAAAACCCTAATGTACAATAAAAAACGCTAATAAACTGTATCAAATCCTAAATAACACTAATAAACACTAAAGAACCCAAATAAACCCTAAATAACCATATTAAACTCTAAAGAACACTAAAAATTCTAAAGAACCCAAAAAAATGCTAAATCAGATTATATAAACCCTAAAAACTGTTATAATACTCAAACAAACCATAATACACACTAAAAAACCCTAACAACCCCTATTAATACCAAAAAAACAAATAAACCCATAAAACCCCCCAAAAACCATTAAAATCCATTAGATACCATAAAATACCATAAACACCCGTTAACAACCCATAACAACCCTAAAAACACTAAAAACCATAAACAACCATTAAAACTCTTAAAAAGGCTTCAAATAGATACATAAACCCTAAAAACGTTACATAAACCCTAAAAATGCAACAAAAATCCCAAAAATGCAACATAAACCAAAAAACGCAACATAAACAAAAAAATGCTACCTAAACCCTAAAAGCACTACATAAACCCTAGATTGAAACATAAACCCCAAAAAACACCACATAAACTTTAAAAAATGAAACATAAACTTTAAAAAATTCTACATAAAACCTAAAATCACAATATAAACCCTAAAAACAATACATGGATCCAAAAAACGTCACATAAACCCTAAAAAATGCAACATAAATGCTACATCATCCCTAAAAACTCTTCATAAACCGAGAAAACACAACATAACCCCTAAAAAATTCTACATAAAACCTAAACCCTAAACACGCTACATAAACCCTAAAAACATTACATAAACCCTAAAAATGATACATAAATCCTAAAAAGTCTAACTAAACCATAAAAATTCTACATAAACACTAAATATTCTACATAAACTCTAACAATGCTACACAAACCCTAAAAATGCTACAAAAACCCTAACGACGCTTCAAAACCCTCAAAAATATTAAACCCTAATATACCATAATATAAAACATTAAACCCTAATAAACCCCTAAAGAACCACTAAAGCCACTAACTACACTACATAAACCCTAACAACAGCTATAAAAAACCAAAAAATGCTTCAAAACTGACAAAACGCAAAAAAACTCCAAAAAATGCTAAAATAACCCTACCAAAGCATAAAAAATCCAAACACACCCATAAAACCCAAAAAAAAGCATAAAACCCCAATAAACTCAAACAAACCGTAACAAACCCTAAAAACCCTAACAATACCTAACAAACCCAAACAACCACTAATAACCCATGAGAACCACTAATAAAGCCTAATAACCCCTAAAACCCACTATTAAACCCTAAAAACACTAATAAACACGAATAAATCATAATAACCTATAATAAACCGTAAAAAATTCTATTAGAACCTAATAAATGCTAAAAGATCCCTAAAACCCCTAATATACATTAAAAACACTATTAAACCATAATAAACCCTAATAATCACTAAAAACCCTAACAAACCCAACAAAACGCAACAAAAACCTTCAAATAATAGCCTACAAAACCCAAAAACACACTAATAAACCCTAACAAATTCTAATAACCCCAAAAATAAATTGTAACAAACTCTAACAACCCCAAATAAATCGTAACAAATCCCAACAATGCCAAATAAATCGTAAAAAACTGAAACAAACCACAACAAACCCCTAATACACCGCAATAATCCCTAACAAAGCATAATAAGCCCTAATAAATCGTAATAAACTCAAATACACGTTACTAAACACTAATAAATAAAATAAACCCTAATAAACCCTAATAAATCCTAAATAAACCTAAAAAAGATGATAAAACCTATAAAAAGATATTAATGCCTATAAAAGCCCAATAAAACCCTCATATTCAATATAAAATGATAATAAACTGTAAAAAATCCTAAAGAACACTAATAAACCCTAACGAACTCCCTAAAGAACTTTATTAAACTCTAAAGAACACTAAAAAACCTGAAGGAACAAAAAAAACTCTGAAACACATTATATAAACCCTAAAAACTACTACAATACCCAAACAAACCTTAAAACACACTAAAAACCCAAACAACCCCTATCAATCCCAAAAAAACAAATAAACCCATAAAACCCCAAAAACCATTCAAAAGACATCAGATACCATAAAAACTCATAAACACCTATTAACAACCCTTAAAAACCGTAAAAACACTACAAACCATTAACAACCATTTAAACCCTAAAAAAGGCAACAAATAGATACATAAACCCTAAAAATGTTACATAAACCCTAAAAAATGCAAAAAAACCCTAAAAACACAACATTAACTAAAAAATGCAACATAAACCCAAAAAACACTACAAAAATCCTAAAAGCACTGCATAAACCCTAGAACTATAACATAAACCCTAAAAAACACAACATAAACCCTCAAAAACACAACATAAACATTAAAAACACTACATAAAACCTAAAAACACAATCTAAACCTTAAAAACACTCCATGAACCCTAAAATGCTACATAAACCCAAAAAATGTAACATAAATGCTACATCACCCCTAAAAACGCTACATAAACCCAGAAAATGCAACATAAACCCTAAAAAATGCTACATAAAACCTAAACCCTGAACACGCTACATAAACCATTAAAACGTTACATAAACCCTAAAAATGATACATAAAATCTAAAACTGTTAACAAAACTCTAAAAATGCTACATAAATAGTAAAAATACTACATAAACTCTAACAACGCTACACAAACCCTAAAAAATGCTATAAAAACCCTAAAGACACTTTAAAACCCTCAAAAATATTAAACCCTAACATACCATAATATAAAAAAATAAACCCTAATAAACCCCTAATAAACTCTAATAATCCTTAAAAACACCTTATAATCCCTAAAATCCTAAGAAACTCTCCTCATCCCTAATAAAACCACAAAAATACCTAATAAACCCTAATATATGATAATAAAACCTAATAAACCCTAAAACACATTAAGAAAACCTAAACAACCCAAACCAACCCAAATATACACTAATAAACACTAATAAACCCTAAACAAACCCTAAAAATTCCTAATAAACCATAAATAAAGCCAAATAAACCTTACTCAACCCTAACAAACCTTAACACACCATAACAACCCCAAATAAAACCCTACAAAACCCTAATAAAGAAAAAAAATACTAGTATACCTTAAAAAATCCCTAGAAACCCTCATAAACTCTAATATAACCTAATAAACCCTAAAAATGCTCACAAACCATAAAAAATGATCACAAACAATAAAAATGAGCTATACTACCTAAAAAGACCTAAAAACACTAATATAACCTAATAAAGACAAAAAACACTAATATACCTTAAAAAGCCCTAGAAACCCTAATAAACAATAATAAACTCTAATATAACCAAAGAAGCCCAAAAATACTCACAAAAAAAACAATCAAAAACAATAAAAACACGCTATGTTATCTAAAAAGACCTAACAAACACTAATATAGCCTACTAACAAAAAAACAAATAAACCCCTAACAAACCCTAATAAACCATAAAAATCCCTAATAAACCCTAATAAAAATTAATAAACCCTAATAAAACCCTAAAAATACCTTCTCAACCCTAATAAACATTAACACACCATAAAAAACCTAATAATACCGAATTAAACCCTAATAAACACAAAAAACGCAAACAAATCATTAAAAATCCCTAGAAACCCTAATAAACCATAATAATTTCAATTCAAAGCTAATAAACCATTAAAAATTCCCACAAACACTAAAAACATGCTAATAAAACAGAAAGAGTCATAACAGCCCCTCATATATATTAACAAAAACTAAAAAACACTCATATACCCTAATAAAAACACTAACCAACCCTAATAAACCCTAAAAGTCCCTAACAAACCCTAATAAACTATACTCAACCCTATCAAACCCTAATAAAACCTTAAAGATATAGAATAAACACTAATAAAATCCTAAAAATACCTAATCAACCCTAATAAACCTTAACACACAATAATAAACCATAATAAACCCCACTAAACCCTAAAAAACGCAAATATACCATTAAAAGCCCTAAAACACCTAATAAATGCTAATAAAACCTATCAAAGCTTAAAAGCGCTAATAAACCTGAATAAACTCTACTAAACAATAAAAAACCCTAATAAACCCTCTTAAAAATTAATAAACCATAATGAACCATAATAAATCCTAATAAATCCTAATCATACCCAAATATACCATAATATATCATAATATACCCTAATAAACCCAGCTCAATCCTAATAAAACCCTAAAAATACCTAATAAATCCAAATAAACCTTGACACACCATAATAAACCCTAATAAAATCCTAATAACCCCCACCAAACCCTAAAAAATGCTAATATACCATTAAAAAACCCTAAAACCCTAACAAACCATAATAAATGTTAATAACAGCTAAAAATCCTAAAAAATGATAGTAAACCCTAAAAATACCTCTAATAATATAGTAGTAAAAATGCACGTGCATGTGCATATGCAAGTGCATGGTTTAAATAATAAATCATAACAGACGTGCATGTGCATATGCATGCGCATTTGCATGTAAATGATAATAAATAATAAATTATAAATAATAACACATGTGAATTGCATGTGTATGTGCACGTGCATGTGAATGATAACAAATAATAACACACATCCAAGTGCATGTGCATGTGCATGTGCATGTACATGGTAATAAACAATAAATAATAACAAAGTTCACATGAATGTGCTTTTGCATGTGAATGATAATAAATAATAAATAAAAACACATGTGATAATAGAATAACGCAAGTGTATTGCGTGTGGACGTGCATGATAATAAATAATAATAACACATGTGATAAAAGAATAACACAAGTGCATTGCATTTTCATGTGCATGGTAATAAATAATATATAATAACGCACGTGTATGTGCATTTACATGTAATGATAATGATAATGACGCATGCACGTGCATGGTGATAAATAGTAAATAACAATGCACGTGAATGTGCATTTTTTTTGATGATCTAGACAATAATAATAATAATAATAATAATAATAATAGAATAACACAAGTGCATTGAATATGCACGTGCATAGTAGTAAATAATAAATTAATAATAGTAAATAAGAATGCACATGCATGCGCATGTGCCTTTACATTGGATAATAATATTAATAATACTATTTGTAATAATAATAATAATAATAATGCATGCATGTTCATGGAAATAAATAATAAATAACAACGCACATGCATATGGATTTGCATGTGATAATGATAATAATAATGACAATGACAATAATAATAATAATAATAATAATAACTGTGATAATTATAATAATAATAATAATAAAAGAATAATTCAAGTGCATTTCATATGCATGTGCGTGGTAATAAATAATAAATAATAACGCACGTGCATCTGCATTTTCATGAGATGATGATAATAATAAAATTAGTAGTGATAATAGTAGTAGTACCAATGCATGTGATAACAGAATATTGCTTGTGCATTACGTGTGCACGTGCATGGAAATAAATAATAACGCGCGTGCATTGAATTTGCATGTGATTATGATGACGATGATATTAATAATAATAATAATAATAATAATAATAACACATGTGATAATAGAATAACGCACTTGCACTGAATGTGCATGTTTATGTATTTGCATGTGCATTTTCATGTGCATTTGCATCTGATGTTAATAATAATAACAACAACAAAACAACAACAACAACCACAATAATAATAATAACAATAAGAATAACAACAGATGTGATTATAATATAACGTGTGTTCATTGCATGTGCACGTGCATGGTAATAAAAAATAAATAATAATGCACATGCATGTGCATGCGCATGTGCATGAGATGATAATAATAATAATAATAATAATAACAGTAATAATAATAATAATTATTATTATTATTATAACAATGCATGTAGTAATAGAATAAATCACGTGCATTTCATGTGTAGTGCATGATAATAAAAAATAACTCTTAGCGCACGTGATGATAATAATAACAATAATAGTAATATTAATAATAATAGTGCAAGTGATAATAGAATAACGCACATGTATTGAATATGCATGTGTATGGTAAAAAATAATAATTCACATGTATTTGCATTCGCATTTTATGATAAAAACTATAATAACAATAATATTATTAATAACAATAACAATAAAAATGCATCTCATAATAGAATAATGTAGGTGCATTGCGTGTGCGCGTGCATGGTAATAAATAATAACAGACGTGCTTGTGAATTTTCATGTGATGATAATAATAATAATAATAATAATAGTAATAATAATAATAATAATAATAACAACAACATATGCGCGTGCATGGAAATAAATAATATATAATAAATAATAAATAATAACGTATGTGCATCTGCATTTTCGTGTGACGATAATAATAATAATACTAGTAATAACAATAATGATAATTATAATAATGGTAATGATAACAATGATAATGATAATAATGATAATAATAACGTGTGTGATAATAGAATAACACATGTCCAAACAAACCCTAACAAAACCTAACAAACCCTAACAACCACTAATATCCCCTAAGAACCACTAATAAACCCAAATAACACCTGAAACCCACTATTAAACCCTAAAACCCTAATAAACACTAATAAATCATAATAACCAGTAATAAACCCTAAAAACCCTATTAGAATCTAATAAACGCTACAAAATCCCTAAAACACCTAATATACAACAAAAAACACTATTGAACCATAATAAATCCTAATAATCACTAAAACCCCTAACAAACCTGACAAAACACTACAAAACCAACCAAATAATAACCTACAAAACCCTACAACCCGCTAATAAACCCTATCAAACCCTACTAACCCCATAATAAATCGTAAATAACCCTAACAACCCCAAATAAATTGTACCAAATCTTAACAATGCAAAAATTAATCGTAACAAACATAAACAAACCCTAACAAACCCCTAAAAACCCGCAATAAACTCTAACAAATAATAATAAACCTTAATAAATCGTATTAAATCCAAATACACGTTACTAAACCCTAATAAATAAAATAAACCCCATGAATCCCGAATAAATCTGAAATAACCATAAAAAATGTTGATAAACACTTGAAAAAGCTATTAATGCCTACCAAACCCCAATAAAACCCAAATATACAATAAAAAATGCTAATAAACGGTACCAAATCCTAAGGAACACTAATAAACCCTAAAGAATCATAATAAACCCTAAAGAACCATAATAAACTATAAAGTACACTAAAAAATCCTAAAGAACCCAAAAAACGCTAAAACAGAATACATAAACCCTAAAAACCGCTACAATACCCATACAAACCCTAAAACACACTAAAATACCCTAACAACCCCTATCAATCCCAAAAAAACAAATAAACCATTAAAAACCCCCAATAAACCATTGAAAAGTCATCAAATACCATAAAAATCATGAACACCCGTTAACAACACTTAAAAACCCTAAAAACCACTAAAAACCATAAACAACCATTAAAACCCTAAAAAAGGCAACAAGTAGATACATAAACCCAAAAAACATTACATAAACCCTAAAAATGCAACATAAACCCTAAAAACGCAACATAAACCCAAAAACGCAACAAAAACCCAAAAAATGCTACATAAACCCAAAAAGCATTTCATAAACCCTAGAACTGTAACATAAACCCTAAACAACACAACATAAATTTTAAACACCGCTACATAAAACCTAAAAAACACAACATAAACCCTCAAAACACTACATTAACCCTAAAAACGTAACATAAACCCAAAAAATGCAACATATACTCTATATTACCCCTAAAAACGCTACATAAACCCTGAAAACACAACATAAGCCTTAAAAAATGCGACAGAAAATGTAAACCCTAAACATGCCAAATAAACCCTAAAACGTTACATAAACCCTAAAAATGATACATAAAACCTAAAACCACTAACTAAACCCTAAAAGTGCTACATAAACACTAAAAATGCTACATAAACTCAAACAACACTACACAAACATTAAAAATGCTATAAAAACAAAAAAGATGCTTCAAAACCGTCAAAAATATTAAACCCTAATATACCATAATATACAAGATTAAACCCTAATAAACCACTAACCAACTCTAATAATCCCTAAAAATTACTTATAATCCCTAAAAACCATAAGAAACTCTACTCAACCCTATTAAAACCCCAAAAATACCTAATAACCCCTAATAAATGATAATAAAACCTAATAAACCCTAAAATGAAGTTAAGAAAACCTAAACAACCCTAAACAACACAAATAGGCACTAATAAACACTAATAAACCATAATAAACCCCAAACAATCCCTATAAATCACTAATAAACAATAAATAATTACAAATAAACCCTACTCAACCCTAAAAAACCATAACACACCATAATGACCCCTAATAAAACCCTAAAAAACCCTAAAAACTAAACAAATGCTTTTATACCATAAAAATCCCTAGAAACCCTGATAAACTCTAATATAACACAATAAACCCTAAAAATGCTCACAAACAATAAAAATGATCACAAACAATAAAAACACGCTATATTACCTAAAAAGACCTAATACACTAATATAACCTAATCAAGACAAAAAACACTAATATTCCTTAAAATATCTAAAAACCATAATAAACCATAATAAACTCTTATATAACCTATGAAACCCTAAAAATTCTCACAAAAAAAAAACAAAACGCTCACAAACATTAAAAAATGCTATATTATCTGAAAAGACTTAACAAACACTAATATAACCTAATAAAACAAAAAATCTAATAAACCCTTAACAAACCCTCATAAACCCTAAAAATCCCTAATAAACCCAAATAAAAACTAATAAACCCTAATAAAACCATAATAAAACCCTAATAAAACCATAATAAAACCCTAATAAAACCCTAAAATACCTTCTCAACACTAATAAACCTTGGCACACCATAAGAAATCCTAATAAAACCCAACTAAACCCCAATAAACAAAAACACGCAAACAAACCATTAAAAATATCTAGAAACCCTAATAAACCATAATAAATTATAATGAAACCTAATAATCCATAAAAAAGGCTCACAAACACTAAAAACACGCTAATAAAACCTAAAAAGTCCTAACAACCCCTCATATATATATTAACAAAAATTAAAAAACAATCATATACACTAAGAAAAACACTAACAAACCCTAGTAATCCCTAAAAATCCCTAACAAACCCTAATAAACACTACTCAACCCTAATAAACCTGAATCAAACCCTAAATATACCTACTCAATGCTAATAAAATCCTAAAAATACCTACTCAACTCTAATAATCCTTAACACACTATAATAAAACATAATAAACCCCACTAAACCCTTAAAAACGAAAATATACCATTAAAAATCCCTAAACCACCTAATAAATGCTAATAAAACCTAACAAAGCATAAAAGCACTAATAAACCCTAATAAACACTACTAAACCCTTAAAACCCCTAATATACCCTATTAAAAATTAATAAACCATAATGAACGATAATAAACCCTAATAAATCCTAAACATACACAAATATACCTTAATAAACCGTAATATACCCTAATAAACCCAACTCAATCCTAATAAAACCCTAAAAGTACCTAATAAACCCTAATAATCCTTAACACACCATAATAAACCCTAATAAAATCCCAATAACCCTAGACAAGCCCTAAAAAATGCTAATATACCATTAAAAACCCCTTAAACCTTAACAAACCATAATAAATGTTAATAACACCTAAAAATTCTAAAAAATGCTAGTAAACCCTAAAAATAACTCTAATAATAATAGTAGTAATAACACACGTGCTTGAGCATATGAATGTGCATGGTTTAAATAATAAATCCTAATGCACGTGCTTGTGCATATACCTACGCATTTGCATGTGAATGATTATAAATTATAAATTATAAATAATAATGCATGTGAATTACATGTGTATGTGCATGTGCATGTGAATGATAATATATAATAAATAATAATGCACATCTAAATGCATGTGCATGTGCATGTGCATGTGCATGGTAATAAACAATAAATAATAACCAAGTCCACATGAATGTGCATTTCCATGTGAATTATAATAAATAATAAATAATATCACATGTGATAATAGAATAACGCACATGCATTGCATGTGCACGTGCATGAGAATAAATAATAATAACAGGTGTGATAATAGAATAACGCAAGTGGATTGCATTTTCATGTGCATGATAATAAATAATATATAATAATGCACGTGCATGTGCATTTACATGTAATGATAATGATAATGATGCATGCACATGCATGGTAATAAATAATAAATACCAACGCACGTGCATGTGCATTTGTATTTGATGATACAAACAATAATAATAATAATAATAATAATAATAATAATAGAATAATGCAAGTGCATTTCATGTGCACATGAATAATAGTAAATAATAAATAAGAATGCACATGCATGTGCATGTGCATTTACATTTGATTATAATATTAATAATACTAATGGTAATAATAATAATAATAACGCAAGCACGTGCAAGGTAATAAATAATAAATAACAACACACACGCATGTGCATTTGGATGTGATAATGACAATAATAAAAATAATGATAATAATAATAATAATAATAATAATTGTGATAATAATAATAATAAAAGAATAATACAAGTGCAATGCATATGCACGTGCATGGTAATAAATAAAAAATAATAACGTGTGTGCACCTACATTTTCATGTGATGATAGTAATAATAACAGCATTAATAATAATAATAGTAGTGGTGGTAATAATAGTAGTAGTACCAATGCATGTGATAATAGAATATTTCATGTTCGTTACGTGTGCATGTTCATGGTAATAAATGAAAACACCAGTGCATTGCATTTGCATGTGATGATGATGATGATGATAATAATAATAATAATATTATTATTATTATTAATTACAACACATGTGATAACAAAATAATGTACGTGCATTATATGTGAGTTCATGTGCATTCGCATGTGCATTTACATGTGATGATAAAAACAATAACAACAAAAACAACAAAAACAACCACAATAATAATAATAATAACAATAATAATCACAACGCATGTGATAATAAAATAACTTCTGTGCATTGCATGTGCACGTTCATGTTTATAAAAATATAATAATAATGCACCTGCATGTCCATGTGCATGTGGATGAGATGATGATAATAATATTAATAACAGTAATAACAAGTTATAGTTGTTTGAAAAAACCACAGACAGGATAAAAATGCTAGAAATGGGGTCTCAAAAAACCTAAAAAATCAGAATCGTTGAAAAGGCATAACATCTTCTTCGCGTGTCCCTGCTCTGTGAATAGTCAAACTGAATCTCATGGAACGAAATACGATAAAAATAAGTGTCAGAGGCTGAACAGACACATAGATCATAAGTTATGACCATTATAAGAAACATTTAACAGGGATTCGTACACGGAAATGGAGTTCTGGAGGCCTTCTGATGGGTTTCTGGGATTTTAGGGACAAAAACATGTCTTGAACAATGTTCAAGACATCCTTCTGCATAGATCTCTTCTGTACTTTCGATTTGATATGTGGTAGAGCTCAAACGAACAACCAGAGCGAATGTTATGGTCGTATGAAGTTGGAATTTCTTTGGAGTGGTAGAACTAATATATCTTATATTTCTTTGATATTATCAAAGTTTCTACTAAACATGGCCCTCACTCATCTCACGAGAATTGATTTGATAGGTCACAACACTCAAACGGACTCCAGAAGGAGGAGTTATGCATACTTTAGTGAGTTGTGGGTTTCTTCTGTTTTTAGGCGCTAGGGGGGTTTCTCAATTTAAAACGCCAATAATTTATGCTACCTATGTTCATTTTTGTTCTACCACATATCAAATTGAATATCTTGAAAAGATACACACTCTGGTAACCACTGGAACCTTTTTTGACATTCTTCAACCACCAAAAAGACCCAAAATCCCTTTGGATGGTCAAAAGATTGGATTCTGGTGTCCGTTTGGCAATAACTTCTTCATTAGGTGTCCGATTTGCCTCTACCACATATCAAATCGAAGCTTGCGACTAGACCTACACTCTTATAACCATTGAAGCGCATTCTCAAATCCTTCAAGGCCCAAAAAGGTACTCAAACCCTCCAAAAAACCATAACTTCTACTCCGGGAGTCCGTTTTGCCTATACAATATATCAAATCTAAGCTTTCGACTAGATCTACACATCTATGACCAATAGTAACACCTTATCTAGTTATGAAAGTCCCAAAAGGTCCTTAATTCCTCTAAATGACCATAACTTCTTCTCTGAGTTTCTGTTTCACCTCTACCACATATCAAATTGAAGCTTGCGATTGGATCTACACATCTAGGACAACCATGAACAACTAAATAACCCAAACAAACCATGAATAACCCCATAAACACTAAAAACAATTAAAAGCCATGTAAAACACTAACAAACCCTAACAAACCCTAAAAAACACTAACAAACCCTAACAAACCCTAACAAACCCTAACAAACCCTATCAAAACCCAACAAACCCCAACAAACCCCTAAAAACCTAACAAACACTAACAAACCCTAACAAACCCTAACAATCCCAAACAAACCCCAAAAAGAACTAAGAATCTCTAATAAACCCAAAAAACTTGAAGAAACCTTAAAACCCCAAAGAAACCTTAATAAACCCTAACAAAACCATAAAAACCATTACAAAACCCTAAGCGAACTTAAGAAACACTAAAAAACCTTTAGAAACCCTAACACACCCTTAGAAACCCAAACACACCCTTAGAAACCCTATCACACCCTTAGAATCTCCAACACACCCATAGAAACACTAACAAAACCTCAAAAACCCTTAGAAACCATAACACACCCTTAGAAACACTAACCCAACCATAAAAACCCTAACCCACACTTAGAAACCCTAACACACCCTTAGAAACCCTAACAAACACTTTGACACACTGAATCGCTATAATAAGCACTAATAAATCCTAAAAAACCCTACAAACCAATAATAAAACATAATATACCCTAATAAACCCTAAATCACACTATTAAACCCTAATAAACACTAATAAATCGTAATAAACACTAAAAACCCTATTAGACCGCAATAAAAGCTACAAAATACCTAAAACCCAAATATACAACAAAAATGCTATTAAACCATTTAAAATTCTAATATTCACAAAAAAGAACCCTAAAAAACCCGGAAAAACCTGAAAATACCCTAAAAACACTAAAAACCCAAACAACCCAAAAAACCCAAAAAACCCCAAAAAAACCCTAACACCCTTAAAAACACAAAAAGCCCGAAAAAACCTAGAAAACAAACCTAATAAACCCTAAAAAACCTCAAAAAACCTCAAAAAATACTAAAAACCCTAAAACCCCTAAAAAACCTAAAAAATCATAAAAATCCTAAAAATTCCTAACAAAACCCTAACCAACCCTATGAAACCCTTAAAACCCCGAAAAACCCCCTAGCTAACCCTAAAAACCTCAAAAGAAACCCTACTAAACCATAAGGAACCTTAAAGAATCATAAAAACCCTAAAGAGCCACTAAAGCCACTAACAACACTACATAAACCCTAACAATGGCTACAAAAAACTGAAAAATGCTTCAAAACCCACAAAACGCAAAAAATTCCAAAAAATGCTAAAATAACCCAAAAAATCATAAAAAATCCAAATATAGCCATAAAACCCAAAAAATTCATAAAACCCCAAACAACTCAAACAAACTGTAACAGACCCTAACAACCACTAATAACCACTAAGAACCACTAATAAACCATAATAACATCTAAAACCCACTATTAATCCCTAAAAACCCTAATAAACACTAATAAATCACAATAACTTGTAATAAATTCTAACAAACTCTATTAGGCACTAATAAATGCTACAAAATTCTAAAAACCCCTAAAATATAATAAAAACACTATTAAACCATAATAAACCCTAATAATCACTAAAAACCCTAACAAACCTGACAAAACACAACAAAAACCTCCAAGTAATAGCCTAAAAAACCCTACAACCCACTAATAAACCCTAACATACTCTTATAACCCCAAAATAAATCGTAACAAACCCTAACAACCCCAAATAAATTTTAACAAATTCTAACAATGCCAAATAAATCGTATCAAACTGAAAAAAACCATAACAAACCCCTAATAAACCTTAATAAACCCTAAAAAATCATAACAAACCATAATAAATTGTAATAAACCCAAATACACATTACTAAACCCTAATAAATAAAATAAACCCTAATAAACCTGAATTAATCCTAAATAACCCTAAAAAGGTTGATAAACCCTATAAAAAGTTATTAATGCCTACAAAATCCCAAAAAAAACCCTAATATACAATAAAAAACGCTAATAAACTATATCAAATCCTAATAAACACTAATAAAAGCTAAAGAACCCTAATAAACCCTAAAGAACCATATTAAACTCTATAGAACACTAAAAAACCCTAAAGAACCCAAAACAAATGTTAAAACACATTACAAAAAACCCTAAAAACTGCTACAATACCCAAACAAAACCTAAAACACACTAAAAACCCTAACAACCCCTATAAATCTAAAAAAACAAATAAACCCATAACCCCCCCCCCCAAAAAAAACCATTAAAAATCCATCAGATACCATACAAAACCATAAACACCCATTAAAAACCCATAAAAACCCTAAAAACTACAAACCATAAAGAACCATTGAAACCCTATAAAAGGCTTCAAATAGATACATAACCCTAAAAACGTTACATAAACCCTTAAAAATGCAACAAAAACCATAAAACGCAACATAAACCAAAAAACAAAACATAAACCAAAAAAACGCTACATAAACCCTAAACGCACTACATAAACCCTAGAACTGTACATAAACCCTAAATAACACAACATAAACCCTAAAAACGAAACATAAAAATTAAAAAATGCTACATAAAACCTAAAAACACAATATAAACCGTAAAAAACTACATGAACCCTAAAAACGTTACATAAACCCTAAAAAATGCAACGTAAACTCTACATCACCCCTAAAAATGCTAGCTAAACCCAGACAATGCTACATAAACCATAAAAAATTCTATATAAAACCTAAAACCTAAACATGCTACATAATCCCTAAAAATGTTACATAAATCCCAAAAATGATACATAAAATCTTAAACTTCTAACTAAACCCTAAAAACGCAACATAAACACTAAAAATGCTACATAAACTCTAACAACACTACACAGACCCTAAAAAATGCTACAAAAAACCCTAAAGACGCTTTAAAACCCTCATAAATATTAAACTTTAATATACCAAAATATAAAAAATTGAACCTTAATAAACTCTAATAATCCCTAAAAACAACTTATAATCCCTAAAACCCCTAAGAAACTATACTCAACCCGAATAAAACCCCAAAAATACCTAATAAAACCTAATAAATGATAATAAAACCTTATAAACCCTAAAAACACGTTATGAAAACCGAAACAAACCAATCCAACCCAAATAGACACTAATAAACACTAATAAACACTAATAAACCCTAATAAACCCCAAACAATCCCTAAAAATCCCTAATAAACCCAAAATAAATCCAAATAAACCCTACTCAACCCTAACAAACCTTAACACACCATAATAACCACTAATAAAACCCTACAAAACCCTAATAAAGAAAAAAAATGCTATTATACTGTAAAAAATCCCAAGAAACCCTAATAAACTCTATATAACATAATAAACCCTAAAAACACTCAAAACCAATAAAAAAATTATCACAAACAATAAAAATGCATTATATTACGTAAAAAGAACTAAAAACACTAATATAACCTAATAAAGACAAAAAAAATGCTAATATACCTTAAAAATATCTAGAAACCCTAATAAACAATAATAAAGTCTAATATAACCTATGAAACCCTAAAACCACTGACAAACAAAAATAAAATTCTCAAAAACAATAAAAACATGCTATATTATCTAAAAAGACCTAACAAACACTAATATAACCTAACAAAACAAAAAAAACCAATAAACCCCTAACAAACCCTAATAAACCCAAAAAATCCCTAATAAAAACTAATAAAAACTAATAAACCCTAATAAAACCCTAAAAATATCTTCTCAACCCTAATAAAACCTGACACACCATAATAAAACCTAATAAAACCCAACTAAACCCCAATAAACAAAAAAACATATACAAACCATTAAAAATCCCTAGAAACCCTAATTCACCATAATAAATTCAAATAAAAGCTAATAAACCATTAAAAATGCTCACAAACACTAAAAACATGCTAATAAAAACAAAAAAGTCATAAAACCCCTCAAATATATTAAAAAAAATAAAAAAACACTCATATAACCTAATAAAAACACTAAAAAACCCTAGTAAACCCTATAAATCCCTAACAATCCCTAATAAACTGTACTCAACCGTAATAAACTCTAATAAAACCTTAAAGATTCTGACTCAACCTTTATAAAACCCTAAAAATACCTACTCAACCCTAATAAACCTTAACACACCATAACAAACCATAATAAACCCCACAAAATCCTAAAAAACACAAATACCATTAAAAATCCCTAAAACCCATAATAAATGCTAATAAAACCTAACAATGCTTAAAAGTGATAATAAACATGAATAAAACAACTAAACACTAAAAAACCTTAATATACCCACTAAATATTAATAAACCATAACAGAACCATAATAAACCATAATAAATCCTAAAAATACCCAAATATACCATAATATACCATAATATACCCAAATAAACCCAACACAATCCTAATAAAACCTTAAAAATACCTAATAAACCCTAATACACCTTGACACGCCCTAAGAACCCCTAATAAAATCTTAATAACCCCCACCAAACCCTAAAAATGCTAATATACCATTAAAAACCCTAAAGCCCTAATAAACCATAATAAATGATAACAACACCTAAAAAAACTAAAAAAATGATAGTAAACCCTAAAAATACCGCAAATAATAATAATATTAATAACACACGTGCATGTGAATATGCATGTGCATGGTTTAAATAAAAAATCATAACACACGTGAATGTGCATATGCCTGCGCATTTGTATGTTAATGATAATAAATAATTAATTATAAATAATAACGCATGTGAATTGCATTTGTATGTTCATGTACATGTGAATGATAATAAATAATAAATAATTACGCACATACAAGTGCATGAGCATGTGAAAGTGCATGTGCATGGTAATAAAAAATAAATAATAACCAAGTCCACATGATTGTGCATTTCCATGTGAATAATAATAAATAATAAATAATAACACATGTGATAAAAGAATAAAGCACTTGCATTGTGTGTGCACGTGCATTAGAATAAATATTGATAACATGTGTCATAATAGAATAATTCAAGTGCATTGCATTTGCATGTGCATGATAATAAATAATAAATAACAATGCACGTGCATGTGCATTTACATGTAATGATAATGATATTGACATATGCACATGCATGGGAATAAATAATAAATAACAATGCACGTGCATGTGCATTTGTATTTGATGATATAAACAACCCCAACAACAAGAATAATAATAATAATAATATTAATATTAATAATAATAATAGTAGTAGTAGTAGTAGTAATAATAATAATAATAGAATAACGCAAGTGCACGTGCATAGTTGTAAATAATAAATAAATAATAATAAATAAGAACGCACATGCCTGTGAATGTGCATTTACATTTGTTGATAATATTAATAATAATAATTGTAATAATAATAATAATATTAATGCATGCATGTGCATGGTAATAAATAATAAGTAACAACGCACATGCTTGTGCATTTGCATGTGATAATGATAATAATAATGATAATTATGATGATGATAATAATAATAATAATATTAATAACTGTGATAATAATAATAATAATAATGAATAATACAAGTGCATTGAATATGCACGTACATGGTAATAAATAATAAATAATAATGCACGAGCATCTACATTTTCATGTGATAATGGTAATATTAACAGCAGTAGTAATAATAGTATTATTAGTGGTGATAATAGTAGTAGTACTACTGCATATGATAATAGAATATTGCATGTGCATTACGTGTGCATGTGTATGGTAATAAATAATAACTCCCTTGCATTGCATTTTCAAGTGATGATGATGACGATGATGATAATAATAATAATATTATTATTATTATTATTAATAGAAACGCATGTGATAATAGAATAACGCACGTTCATTGAATGTGTGTGTATTTGAATTTGGATGTGCATTTGCATGTGATGATAATAACAACACAAAAAAAAACAACAACAACAACAACAACAACAACAACAACCACAATAATAATAATAAAAATAATAATAACAACACATGTGATAATAATTTAACGTGTGTGCATTGCATGTACATGTGCATGGTAACCATTGGAAGATTGTGAAATGATACACAATTTGGTAACCATTGGAACCCTTTCTGACGTTCTTCAACCCCCAAAATGACCCAAAATCCCTTTGGATTATCAAAAGATTGGCTTCTAGTGTCTGTTTTGCAATAACTTCTTGTTTGGGTGTCTTTTTTTCCTCTACCACATATCAAAACGAATATTGAGACTAGATCTACACTCCTACAACCACTAAAGCACCTTTTCACATCCTTGAAGGCCCAAAAAAGTTCTCAAAGCCTCCAAAAGACAATAACTTCTACTCTGGGAGTCCGTTTTCCCTATACAATATATCAAATCAATGCTTTCAACTTGATCTACACATCAGTGACCAATAAAACACCTTATCACGTTCTTTATGACCCAAAATGTCCTTAGGTCCTCCAAGTGACCATAACTTCTGCTCTGGGTGTCTGGTTCACATCTACCACATATAAAATTGAAGCTTGAGACTAACTCTATACATCTATGACAACCTTGAACAACTAAATAACCCCAACAAACCATGAATATCCCCATATACACTAAAAACCTTTAAAAACCATGCAAAACTCTAACAAACCCGAAAAAACCCTAGCAAACACTAACAAACCTAACAAACCCTAACAAACCCTACCAAACCCCAAAAAACCCTAAAAAACATAACAAACCCTAAAAAACCCTAACAAAATCTAAAAATCCCTAACAAACCCCAAGAATCACTAAGAAACCCCAATAAACAGAAAAAACCTGAACAAACCCTTAAATCCACTATGAAACCATAATAAACCCTAACATAACCCTAAAAAACCCTAAAAACCCTAAAAAACTCTAAGATAACCTAAGAAACACTAACACACCCATAGAAACCCTAACACACCCTTAGAAACCCTCACACACCCTTAAAAACCCTAACACACCCTAAAAAACCCCAACGCACCCATAAAAACCCTAACACCACCTTAGAAACCCATAGAAACCATAGCACACCCTTAGAAACCCTAACCCATCCATAAAAACCCTAACCCACCCTTAGAAACCCTAACGCACCCTTAGAAACCCAAAAAACCCTTAGACACCCTAAATCACTCTAATAAGAATTAATAAATCCAAACAAACCCTACCAACAAATAATAGACCATAATAAACCCTAATAGACTCTAAAACACACTACTAAACCCTAATAAACACTAATAAATCTTAATAAACCCTAAAAACCCTATTAGACCCCAATAAAAGCTAAAAAATACCTAAAAACCCAAATATACAACAAAAATTCTATTAAACCATTCAAAATGCTAATATTCACAAAAAACCCATTACAAACCTGGTAAAACCCAACAAAACCCTAAAAAACCATAAAAACCCTAAAAAACCCTAAAAACCCTAAAACCCCTAAAAACCCTAAACACCCCTAAAACCGCTAAAACCCCTAAAAAACCGAAGAAAGCAAAAAAAACCGAAAAAAACTAAAAAACCCTAAAAACCTAAAAAACTCATAACCCCCTAAAAACCTAAAAACCACAAAAAATGTGAAAAAAACTCTAAAAAGACTAAAAATGCCTAACAAAACCCTAACCAACCCTATGAAACCCTTAAAACCCCTAAAACCCCCTAACAAAAACCCAAACAATTGCTACAAAAACCCGAAAAATGGTTAAGAACACACAAAATGGAACAAAACCCCAAAAAATGCTAAAATAACCCTACCAAAGAATAAAAAATCCAAACAGACCCATAAAACCCAAAAAACGCATAAAACCCCAAACAACTGAAACAACCCATAACAAACCCTAAAAACCCTAACAAAACCTAACAAACCCTAATAACCACTAATAACCCGTAAGAACCACTAATAAACCCTAATAACCCATTAAACCCACTATTAAACCCTAAAAACCCTAATAAACACTAATAAATCGTAATAACATATAATAAACCCAAACAAACTCTATTAGACACTAATAAATGCTACAAAAGTCCTAAAACCCCTAATATACAATAAAAACACTATTAAACCATAATAAACCCTAATAATCATTAAAACATTAACATACCCAGCCAAATGCTACAAAAATCTACAAATAATAGCCTACAAAACCCTACAACCCACTAATAACCCCAAAATAAATGGTAAAAAATCCTAACAACCCCAAATGAATCATAACAAATCCTTAAAAACAACAAATAAATCATAACAAAGTGAAACAAACTATAAAAAACCCCTAATAAACCCCAATAAACCCAAAAAAATCATAATAAACCCTAATAAATTGTAATAAACCCAAATACATGTTACTACACCCTAATAAATAAAATAAACCCTAATAAACCACAATAAATTCTAAATAACCCTAAAAAAGTTTGATAAACTCTAGAAAAATCTATTAATGCCTACAAAATCCCAATAAAACCCTAATATACAATAAAAAATGCTAATAAACTGTAACAAATCCTAAAGAACACTAATAAACCCTAAAAACCCCTAATAAAACCTAAAGAACCATATTAAACTCTAAAGAACTCTAAAAACCCAAAATAACCCAAAAATCTCTAGAACACATTATATAAACCCAAAAAACCACTACAATACCAAAACAAACACTAAAACACACTAAAAACCTTAACAACCCCTATCAATCCCAAAAAAAAGAAATACCCCATAAACCGCCCAAAAACAGTTAAAAAGCCACCAGATACCATAATAAACCATAAACACCTGTTAACAACCCTTAAAACCCCTAAAAAACACTAAAAACCATAAACAAACATTAAAACCCTAAAAAAGGCTTCAAATATATACATAAACCCTAAAAATGAAACAAAAACAGAAAAAATGCAACATAAACCCAAAGAACGCTAAATAAAACCTAAAATCACTACATAAACCCTAGAACTATTACATAAACCCTATAAAACACAACATAAACCCTAAAAGCCGCAACATAAACATTAAAAAAATGCTACATAAAACCTAAAAACACAATATAAACCCAAAAACACAACATGAACCCTAAAAACATTACAAAAACCCTAAAATATGCAACATAAACACTACATCACCCCTAAAAATGCAACATAAACCCAGAAAACGTAATATAAACCCTAAAAAATGCGACATAAAACCTAAAACCTAACCACGCTATATATGTAAAAACCCATAAAGTTCAAGGGAAATTTTTTTCTTAATTTTATTTGGGATTTTACAAGAACGCAGTTTCTGACGGCACCTGATTCTGAGGCCCGGTGTGCCCAGAATCAATTTCTGATGTTTATCTCGAGTACGTTCAGTGAACGGACAAGCAGGATTTCTTAACTTTTGAATTGGTGCTTGGAATCTAAATCTGATGACACCGATGAAACTGCAGCGCCGGTAATTTCTTGGGAACACCTTTTCTGGAGTTGCGTTATCTCGGGTGTGGTTTTTAAAAATAGTGGGTTAAGTAATGAATAAAATAAAATTTGTGCAACCAATTTTATTGTTATTTAAGGTAGTTTAATCCTATTCTTGGTGGTTGGAGTGGGACCCACTAATATCTTAACTCCACTAGGTAGGATATTAGTGAGGTGGGGCCCATACGAGCCCCACCCCCTTTATTTCCTTTTACCTCCCACGTGCAATTAATTTGGTAACTCACTCGTACCCCATATTAATGACAAGTCAGCCCTCAAAATTAATTTGAATATTAAACGCTCCTCAATTAATTCAATTAATTGAATGAGATCTGTTTGATTTTTAAATTAATGGCTTCCATGTGTGTTAATTAAATAAGAAAATGTCTTATTTCTTTGAGGGTGAGTTTCGTTGTGCGAGGAGGATTGGGAGAGGTTTTGCTCTCAAGTCTTGAACTTCATCTTCCTCCTTGAAGAACGCAAAGAATGCACTGTCACCGACGAAGAATGTCGAGTCCTTGGAGCTCGACGACGCGACGCCATGTACCGCGACACCGACGTTTCTCTTCTCCGCGACGCCGATAATGATTACGGAGCCTTCTTCCATGACATTCTTTTTCCGCGATGAACCTTCATTAAATAGAACCTTGAGGTAGGGGTTAATTTTGTTCGTGGAATAATAATTTCCATTCTTTATTTTTGATTTTGGCCCACCTGTTATCGTAATAATGGGAGGAGGTCCGACCGCACGAGCACGGCCGACCCTCCTCCCCCTTTGTTGATTGTACATGATGTGGTATGAGCAAAGGTGGCGCGGTGCAACGACACCGCGCAGAAACAATGAAGAATGGGCGAAGGAGTGCGGCGCCGTCGCGCAGTGCCGTTGAGGCGATTCGAAGACTCTGCAGATTGTTTATTTGATGACGGATCGACGGGAGATGACGGAACAGGTCGCAGAGGCAGTTTGTTGATTCCACGGTAATGTATGGGACCCAAGATGAAGATCGGCGCAAACGGAATTGAAAACAGACCACCAGAGCGACTCCGATGGCCCGCGGACTTCACCGGCGGCGGTGTCCTGGCGTGCCGCCGGGAGGGACCGTCGCGGCTGAAGCTGCGGTGGTAGGAGACCGGTCCCGCGGCCGCGTCGGACCCGGGGGAGACGCGGCGACCAGCACCACATCGCTGGGAAAGGAAGCGGGGGACCGCGTCCCCCCATGCTCGGCCACTAGCCTCGCCAGCATGCCACCCCGCCGGGCCGGGTAGTGCGGACCGGACCGGGCCGCGCCCAGCCGGGCCGCACCGCGCCCATCGGGCCTGGTTGTGCCCTAATGGTCCGGACCCAGACCCGAGTCGGGTCGACCCGGTTCGGGCCGACCCGGGGAGGTTGGGCCGGGTCGAACCGGGCCCAGACCCCCCACTTTTGGACCAACTTCGGTATTTTGCTCATAACATGGGTTGTGGACCACTGATCAACGCACCGTCAGTTGCATGGTGATCCTTGGAACGAGTCGGTCATTTCGGTATATTACACTCAAGGTTTCGAAGAACACTGGGTATGGCTGGGTTGGTTCGAACACGAAACCAACTGGGCCCTCGGAGCGGAAACGCTCATAACATGAGCTCCAGACGTCCGATTGACGTGACGTCGACTTTTTTGGATACCTATTAGTGAGACGGACCTTTTGGCTTACTCTGATCGAGGTTTGGACTCAGTTGGGGTACGTACTGGTTGTTTTTGACATAAAAACCAACCGGGCCCCTAGAACGAAAAAGGCAATAACTCTAAGACCGAGCGTTTGATTGACGTGTCGTCTGTCACATTGAGTTACTCTTTTCAAAATGGAACTTTGAGATACATCAACTCCGGACTATGTGTAAATTGATGTATCGACCTCTTGGCTCGTGGAGCGAACCCTCCCAAAATCGAGCATGCTGTGTGCGGGAACCCTAGAGCTGGCTACGACTGCGACGATGAAGACTGCACTGAAATCCTATGTGGTTTCGGCAGTGATGAAGACCATACAAAAATACTCAGTGGGTTTGATGGCAATGAAGACTGCACTGAAATCCTATGTGGGTTCGGCAGTGATGAAGACCATACTGAAATCCTCTGTGGGTTCGACGGTGATGAAGACTGCACTGAAATCCTCCGTGGGTTCGACAGCAATGAAGATGGTACTGAAATCCTCTGTGGGTTCGACGGAAATGACTATTGTTCTTGTATCCTATGTTGTTCTGGCAGTGTCTGACTCTATTCTTGCTATCCTACGTGGGTCTGGAAGAGTAACTGGTATGTATCCTATGTGGGTCCGACAGCTTAGCTGGTTTAGTATCCTACGTGGGTCCCATCTTAGATGAATCAGTGGCTACATCTGATCATCTCTATCACCTTACGAAGAATTATACCCGTGTGAGCTGATTCTTGACTTTCAATCATTATCTTCGATATGATTGACTTTCTTTCTTATGTGGATTGTGTTGTGCTTTCTTGTCTGGATTGGGTTATACTATCCTCTGTGGACGTGATCGAACTTGGGCTCAGATATTGGAGCCGAACTAGAATTGACAACATAGGTATATGTATGGGAATATACTTAAGTAGTGTTGGTTGTTACGTCGTGATTGTGTCTTTACTTTGTGGATTATCCTTTGTGGATTCTGGGAGACCATTGGGGGTCTCGGGGTCCCTACTGGGTAGCCTATACTCACCCCTGCACGGGTTATGCCCGCACTACATTGTGTTGGATGCAGCCGACGGATAACGCTGATCTTGGTTGAGGCTAGTGGAGCAGTCGGTACATGGAGGTGGACCACTGGGCGGGACGTACACGGAGCGGAAGGCTGGACCTGAGGAGCTGAGGTGGCTATCTTACCCACCCTTCAGGTGGGACTTCCAGTGGACGGCTCTTCGTTGCTGCTTTACTTTCAGTTGTTGTACTTTCTTTCTAGTTGTACTTTACTTTCGTTTTGGGTTTGCATTATGGCCCATTTACTTTCTGCACTTACTTTGTACCCAGTTTTACTTATTTTTTACTCTGCTTTCTTACTCTGTGGTGTTTGTTTACTTTATAAAGGCATTGCATTCCCCTTTTTGTCGGGATTTATGCCTTGGTTCTAGTCGCCAGCCCCTGGCCTATGGGAGGCAGGCTTTGGGTAGCCACGGCATGTGCCCCGAGGACGGGGCGTGACAAATTGGTATCAAAGGAGTTCGGTTCTACCGCAGAACTCAGGACTCTGATCTTTCTTCTATGTGAATCAATAGTGTTTAACGTATTGAGTGTGGTTATCAGTACAGGGAGTCCAGTGTTGGTGCGGCGACCGACCTATCCGTACACCAGGACCCTGACTTCTGATTTCCGACTCAATGCATGAAAACATTGATTTCATGTGTGTTTCAAAAGTTTTCTTTGTGATTACTTTATGTTATCTCACCAGGTATACTATTTTGACCATGGAACACCTGTTTCTTTTCAGGATGGCCCCATGACGGCAGCCAGCTGGGGTTCCGAGCTTTGTGCGAGACGACAACCCACCGAGCGATGATGCCTCGGTGCAGGGCCCTTTGACAGTGGAGGCACAGGCGATACCTCTACCCACCGAACCACCGATGCTACCAGCCCCAGCCGCTGAGATTGCACGTCGCCTTAGTGCACTGCATGAGTTTCAGCGTCAAAGACCACCCAGGTTCCGTGGGGAGACGGAACCTCAGGCAGTCGAGGATTGGTTGGAGGCGGTTGTGCGAGTTTTCAGGTTAGTGGGGACACCAGCTGACCTCATGGTGATCCTCACAGCGAGCCTCCTGCACGCAGCAGCAGGCAGATGGTGGAGGTTGATGCTCCAAGTGCACGACGAGGAATCCATCCTCTGGACGGACTTTGAGAGCCTCTTCCGCTCGGAGTTCGTCCCAGCCACCCTCTGTGTGGTGCGCATTCAGGAGCTACTACAGCTGCGGCAGGGCAACATGATGGTCGCCCAGTACTCGGCGAGATTTACCGATCTCTCACTCTATTCGACGAATATGGTACGATACCCATTCATCCGGACCTGGACCTTCGAGCAGGGACTGAGGCATGAGATCAGGGAATCAGTGATCTCCCTCAGCATTCCGGCACAGGCAGGAGTACTGGAGTGCGCCCTTCTAATAGGGAGCTTTCTTGTCGAGCCTACGCCAGTAGTGAGACCTATCGCAGGGCGGCATGTAGCAGAGTCGTCTGCAGCTGGCAGTCAATGGATGTCACAGGGGTCCAGGCGGACCGGACCATCAGGAAGATGACCTCAGGACACTCGATCAGAGGTGCGGGGCACAGGGCGTAGAGACAGCCTTCCGAGGAGCAGGCAGGGCTACGCATGCGGCGGGCTGGGTCACATGGCTCGTGACTGCCTGACCCGCCGTGCAGAGGAGCAGCAGACGGTTGAGGGGCCACCTAGGTAGAGGCATAGGGTCGACTGTGGCGGTCCACCGAGAGCTGTAGGACGGGGTTGGGGAGCTGGCCGAGCAGCAGGAGGTGGGTGGCGCTTTGAGGCTTTACCGCGACCACCACCAGGAGGTCCACCCCGACCACAGGGAGCTGGTGGGCAGAGACAGGCTCAGCTTCAGGCAGCAGAGGCCTAGGGCCACAGCGCGCCAGAGATGATTCGAGGTACTATCTGTGTCTACTCCACCCTTGCTACAGTTCTTATAGACATAGGATCGAGTCATTCTTTTATTGCCGCTACCCTTGTTCGGAGCTTGGAGATTCCGACGGAGCTGTTAGCTCGATCCTTACGGCTAGAGAATCCTACGGGAGCAGACTCGACGATTACGCACTGGTGCCGACAGTGTGAGCATACTCTTGGAGGCGAGAGCTTCGGCAGGGATATTATTTTAGCTGCGTCGAGGCCTTACGACGTCATCTTGGGCATGGATTGGTTATCTACAGTCCATGCTCATATTGACTGTATTAGGCGCAAGGTGCGGTGTGTACGTACCGATGTGAGTAGGTTTACCTTCATCGGCGAGAAAGGAGCCTTTGTAGCACAAGATGGACTAACGCAGAGGAGAGGATAGCCCATCACTCATCAGTTGGATAGCCTCATACTTGGAGCAGTTGACGTGCGGAGTCCTAGTTTTCCTGTAGTGGTGGATCAGTATGCAGATGTTTTCCCTGACGAAGTTCCAGGACTACCTCATCGCAGAGAGGTAGACTTTTATATTGACCTGTACCCCGAGACAGCCCCGATATCCACTCCAGCATATCGGATGGCTCCCACTGAGCTTCGAGAGCTATGGGTACAGCTGGTGGACTTGCAGAGCAAGGGATTCATCCGACCCAGTGTTTCACCCTGGGCTTCCCCGATATTGTTCACCAAGAAGGCGGAGGGGAGCTTGTGACTTTATGTCGATTACCGTCGCCTGAACTAGGTGACCGTGAGGAACAAGTATCCGCTACCGAGGATTGAAAACCTCTTAGATCAGCTCAAGGGAGCACGGTGGTTCTCAAAGATAGACCTTAGATCAGGCTATCATCAGCTCAGAGTTAGGGATGAGGATGTGCAGAAGACGACCTTTAGATGTCTGTATGGCCACTATGAGTTATTGGTTATGGATTTCGGTGTAACCAATGCTCCAACAGTGTTCATGGGTCTCATGAACAGGATCTTTCAGCCATACCTTGATCTATTTGGCATGGTCTTCATTGACGACATTTTGATATACTCGGCCACTGAGGAGGAGCACGCCTACCACATGCGGGTTGTACTGGACACAATCTGGGAGCACCAGCTTTATGGAAAGCTCTCAAAGTGTCAGTTCTGGTTACGTGAGGTCCACTTCTTATGACACGTCATCTCTAAGGCGGGAGTTTCGGTGGATCCTATGAAGATCGAGGTGGTGCTAGCTTGGGAGCCACCCTGGAGCGTGACGGAGGTGCAGAGTTTCTTGGGGCTAGCTGGGTACTATCGGAGGTTTGTGCCAGACTTCTCCAGCGTTGCAGCACCACTATCTGCTTTGACGAAGAAAGGTAAACCCTTCATGTGAACATACAGATGTCAGAAGAGCTTCTAGGATCTAAGACAGAGATTGACCAGCACGCCTATCTTGAAACTACCAGAGGAGGGAGTAGAGTACGTAGTCTACTATGATGCATTAGGGATCGGAATCAGATGTGTCCTGATTCAAGAGCGGACCGTGATCACCTATGTATCACTTCAGTTGAGGCAGCACGAGCAGAAATACACTACCCATGACCTGGAGTTAGCAGCAGTGGTCTTCACTCTGAAGATGTGGTGACACTATCTGATGGGTGAGCGCATTACATTCGACTCTAACCACCAGAGTCACAGGTACATCTTCTCGCAGAAGGACCTGAATCTGAGACAGCGGCGATGGCTCGAGTTCCTCCAGGACTATGACTTTGAGATAGTCTATACTCTTGGAAAGGGGAAAATAGTAGCCGATGCTCTCAGCAGGAGGAAGGACATCCAGCTACTCGGGGAGGCGACGGAGCATCTAGCTGCTTTTTAGATATCCTTCATGGATAGAGATGGATCAGCCTTTCATTAGTCACTCACAGTCACTCCTCCACTGCTGTAGTGGGTCAGAGAGGCACAACGTGGGGACACTGACTGTGAGATGCGGCGGGCACAGATATCCTCAGGACAGGGACCTGATCGATTCTCTATAGGAGGAGAGCACGACGTCCTTTTTAGAAGACGTACCATGGTACCAACTGCTTTACAGGAAGAGGTGTTGAGGGAGTTTCACACTTCCCCTTTAGCGGTACATCCAGGAGTGGCGAAGATGTACCAGGATCTCAGACGACAGCACTGGTGGCTGGGTATGAAGAAGCATGTGGTAGAGTTCGTTTCTCGATGCCTCACCTGCCAACTGGTGAAGGCAGAGCACCGGGTACCAGCAGACTCTGTACAACCCTTGGAGGTCCCGGAGTGGAAGTGGGATGGGATATCTATGGATTTCGTGACTGGACATCCACGTACTTCTAGAGGTCATGACTCCATTTGGGTGATTGTCGACCGACTCACCAAGTTATCCCACTTTTTACCCATCAGAGAGCAGGGCTTAGTGGAGAGATTGGGATGCCTCTTTGTTCAAGAGATCATACAGCTTCACGGTGTGCCATCATCTATCGTCTCTGATCGAGATGCTCACTTTACTTCCCAGCATTTCAAGGGGTTGTAGGAGGCATTCAGGATGCAGCTACGTTTGAGCACCGCCTTTCACCCTCAGACGGATGGTCAGACGGAGAGGACCATTCATACTCTCGAGGACATGCTCCGTGCATGTGTCCTTGACTTTGGTCGTAGATGAGAGAACCACCTACCCCTGGTGGATATCGTGTACAATAATATCTACCACTCCACCATCGGGATGGCACCATACGAGGCATTGTACGACCGGCCTTGCAGATCACCTCTGTGCTGGACAGACCCTGGGGAGTCTGCACTTGTGGGACCAGAGATGGTCCAGGCCACGATAGAGAAGGTCCAGGTCATCCAGGAGTGGATGAGGATAGCTCAGAGCCGGCAGAAATCTTATGCTTATAGGAGGCGGATTCCACTAGAGTGCGAGGATGGTGACCACGTTTTCTTACGGGTCTCACCTCGACGTTGATTACGAAGATTTGGCCAGGGTGGCAAGTTGTCTCCACACTTCATCGGACCATTCCAGGTCCTCAGTAGGATAGGAGAGGTGGCTTACCGCCTGGCTCTACCACCTCAGTTGCACCGAGTGCACGACGTCTTCCACGTATCTCAGATGAGGAGATACGTGCATGACCTGACGCATATCATCGTCCATGGGGAGCTGGACATTGACGATGGGGTGACTTTTGTAGAGGTCCCGGTGGAGATCGAGGATCGACAGGAGTGGGTCCTATGTGGGTGGTTGATTCCTCTAGTGCGCATCAGATGGCAGCACGGGAATCTCTAGGAGATCCCTTGGGAGCGGGAGGCTCATATACGTGCTCAGTACCCACATTTGTTTCCCTAGATTATAATATATCTTTATGGTGATGTAAATCCCTAAGGTGGGAGTAATGTAAAGTCCCTTAAAAATCAAGGGAATTTTTTTCATAATTTGCTTTGGGATTTTACAAGAACGCAGCATCTGACGGTACTTGATTCCGAGGCCCGATGTTCCCGGAATCAATTTCCAAAGTTTAGCTTGGGTACGTTCAGTGAACGGACGAGTGGGATTTCCTAACTTTTGAACCGGTGCTCGGAATCTAAATCCGAGGACACCTATGAAACCTCAGCACTGGTAATTGATTGGGAATACCTTTTCTGGAGTTGCGTTTTATTGGGTGTGGTTTTTAAAAATAGTGGGTTAAGTAATGAATAAAATAAAATTTGTGCAACCAATTTTATTTTTATTTAAGGTAGTTTAAACCTATGCTTGGTGGTTGGAGTGGGACCCACTAATATCCTAACTCCACTAGGTAGGATATTAGTGAGGTGGGGCCCACATGAGCCCCACCCCCTTTATTTCCTTTTACCTCCCACGTGCAATTAATTTGGTAACTCACCCGCACCACAAATTAATGACAAGTCAATCCTCAAAATTAATTTGAATATTAAACGCTCCTCAATTAATTCAATTAATTGAATGAGATCTGTTTTATTTTTAAATTAATGGCTTGCGTGTGTGTTAATTAAATTAGACAAAGTCTTATTTCTTTGAGGGGGAGTTTCATTGTGCGAGGAGGATTGGGAGAGGTTTTACTCAAGTCATGAACTTCATCTTCCTCTTTGAAGAACGCGAAGAACGCACCGTCGCCGACGAAGAAAGTAGGCCTCCGATGAAGGACGACGAAGAACACCGAGTCCTTGGAGATTGATGACGTGACTCCTTGTACCGTGATGCCAACGTTTCTCTTCTCCGTGACGCCGGCGATGCTTACGGAGCCTTCTTCTGCGACGTTCTTTTTCCACGATGAACCTTCATTAAACAGCACCTTGAGGTAGGGGTTATTTTTGTTCATGGAATAATCTTTTCCATTCTTCGTTTTTGATTTTGGTCCGCCTGTTATCGTAATAACGGGAGGAGGTCGGACCGCACGAACATGGCCAACCCTCCTCCCCCATTGTTGATTGTACTTGATGTGGTACGAGCAATGGCGGCGCGGTGCAACGAAACAACGCGGAAACAATGAAGAACAGGCGAAGAAGCGCGGCACCGTCGCATCGCACTGTTGAGGTGATTCGAAGACTCCGCAGATTGTTTATTTTACGGCAGATCGACGGGCGATAACGGAACGGGCCGCAGAGGTAGTTTGTTGATTCCGTAGTAAAGTACAGGACCCAAGATGAACACCGCTGTAGACGAAATTGAAAACGGACCACTGGAGCGACTCTGGTGGCCCGCAGACATCACCAGCGGTGCCGGCGGCCGGAGGCAGCGGTAGACGACCGGTATTGCGTCCGCGCAGGACCCAGGGGGGACGTGGTGACTAGCGCTACATCGCTGGCAAAGGAAGGGGGGACCGCATCCCACCATGCTTGGCTGCTGGTCGAGCCACCGTGCCACCCGACCGGGCCGGGATGTGCCCACTGGGCCGGGTCACGCCCTAATCAGCCGAACCTGGACGCGGGTCGGGTTGACCCGGGGGGGTTGGGCCGGGTCGGACCGGGCCCAGACCCCCCCCCCCCCCACTTTCGGACCACTTTCGGTCTTTTGCTCATAACAAGGGATACAGACCTCCGATCGACACACCATCAGTTGCGTGGTGATCCTTGGAACGAGTTGGCCATTTCGGTATATTAAAATCAAGGTTTCGGAGAACTTTGGGTATGACAGGGTTGGTGCGAACACAAAACCAATCGGGCCCTCGGAACTGAAATGCTCATAACTTGAGCTCCGGACGTCCGATTGACGTGCCGTCGACTTTGTTGGATTCCTCTTATTGAGACAGACCTTTTGGATTACTCTGCTCGAGTATTGGACGTAGTTGGGGTATGGTTGTGTTGGTTTTGACTTAAAAACCAACTGAGCCCCTGTAACGAAAAGACCAATAACTCTCAGACCGGGCGTCCGATTGACGCACCGTCTGTCACGTTGAGTTCCTCTTGTCGAAACAGAACTTTGAGATACATAAACTCCGGAATACATGTCAATTGATGTATCGACCTCTTTTCTCGTGGAGCGGACCCTCCCGGAATCGAGTATGCTGTGTGCAGGAACCCTAGAGCTGGCTGCGACTGCGACGATGAAGACTACACTGAAATCCTATGTGGGTTCGGCAGTGATGAAGACCGTACTGAAATCCTCCATAGGTTCGACGGCAATGAAGACTGTACTGAAATACTATGTGGGTTCGGCAGTGATGAAGACCATACTGAAATCCTCCATGGGTTCGATGGCGATGAAGACTGTACTGAAATTCTCCGTGGGTTTGGCTACACTGAAGACCGTACCGAAATCCTCCATGGGTTTGATGGAAATGACTACTGTTCTTGTATCCTACGTGGGTTTGGCAGTGTCTGACTCTGTTCTTGCTATCCTACATGGGTCTGGTAGAGTAGCTGGTCTGTATCCTATGTGGGTCCGACAGCTTAGCTGGTTTAGTATCCTACGTGGGTCCCAGCTTAGATGAATCAGTGGCTACATCTGATCATCTCTATCACCTTACGAAGAAGTATACCTATGCGAGCTGAGTCTTGACTTTCAATCATTATCTTTGATATGATTGAATTGCTTCCTTATGTGGATTGTGTTGTGCTTTCGTGTGTGGATTGGGTTATACTATCCGGTGTAGAGGTGATTGAACTTGGGCTCGGATATTGGAGCCGAACTGGAATTGATGACTTAGGTATATGTATGGTCATATACTTAAGTAGTGATGGTTGTTACTTCTTGATTGTATCTTTCCTTTGTGGATTATCCTTTGTGGATTCTGGGAGACCTTCGGGGGTCTTGGTGTCCCTACTGAGTAGCATATACTCACCCCTGCACGGGCTATGCCCGCACTACATTGTGTTGGATGCAGACGAAGGACAGCGCTGATCGTGGTTGAGGCTAGTGGAGCAGTTGGTACTTGGAGGTGGACCACGGGGCGGGACGTACACAGAGCGGACGGCTAGACCCGAGGAGATGAGGTTGATATCTGTACCCACCCTTCAGGTGGGTCTTCTAGTGGACGGCTCGACGTTGCTGCTTTACTTTCAGTTGTTGTACTTTCTTTCTAGTTGTACTTTACTTTCAGTTTGGGTTTGTATTCTGGCCCATTTACTTTCCGCACTTACTTTGTACCCAGTTTTACTTAGTGTTTACTCTACTGGCTTACTCTGTGGTGTTTGTTTACTTTATAAAGGCAATTCCATCCCCCTTTTGTCGGGATTTACACCATGGTGCTAGTCGCCAGCCCCTGGCCTATGGGAGGCGGGCATGGGGTAGTCACAGCACGTGCCCCGAGGACGGGTCGAGATAATATAGACCCTAAAAACTTTACATAAACCCTAAAAATGATACATAAAACCTAAAACCGCTGACTAAACCCTAAAATGCTACATAAACACTAAAGATGCTACATAAACTCTAACAACACTACACAAACCCTAAAAATGCATCAAAAACCCTAAAGATGCTTCAAAACCCTCAAAAATATTAAACCCTAATATACAATAATATAAAAAATTAAACCCTAACAAATCCATAATAAAACCCAAATAAACTCTAATAATCCCTAAAAACACCTTATAATCCCTAACAAATCTAAGAAACTCTAATCAACTCTAATAAAACGATAAAAATATATAATAAACACTAATAAATTATAATAAAACCTAATAAAACCTAAAAACATGTTAAGAAAACCTAAACAACCCTAACCAACCCTAATAGACACTAATAAACACTAATAAACCCTAATAACCCCCATTCAAACCCTAAAAATCCCTAATAAAACATAAATAAAGCCAAATAAACCTACTCAACCCTAACAAACCTTAACACACCATAATAACACCTAATAAAACCCTACAAAACCCTAATAAAAAACACTAGTATACCGTAAAAAATCCCACGAAACCGTGATAAACTCTAATATAACCTAATAAACACTAAAAATGCTCACAAATAATAAAAATTGATCACAAACAAAAAAATGTGCTATATTACCTAAAAAGACCTCAAAACACCAATATAACCTAATAAAGACAAAAAACACAAGTATGCCTTAAAATCCCTAGAAACCCTAATAAAACATAATAAACTCTAATATAACCTATGAAACCCTAAAAACACTCACAAACAAAAAAAATGCTCACAAAAAATAAAAACACGCTATATTATCTAAAAAGGCCTAACAAACACTAATATAACCTAATAAAACAAAAAAACTAATAAACACCTAACAAACCCAAATAAACCATAAAAATCCCTAATAAACCATAATAAAAACTAATAAACCCTAATAAAACCATATTAAAACCCTAAAAATACCTTCTCAACCCTAATAAACCATGGTACACCATAATAAAACCCAACTGAACCCCAATAAACAAAAAACGCAAACATACCATTAAAAAGCCCTAGAAAACCTAATAAACCATAATAAATTCTAATAAAACCTAATAAACCATATAAAATTCTCACAGACACTAAAAACATGCAAATAAAACATAAAAATTCCTAACACCCACTCATATATATTAATAAAAACTAAAAAACACTTATATACACTAATAAAAAAGTAACAAACCCTATTAAGCCCTAAAAATCCCAAATAAACCCTAATAAACCCTACTCAGCCATAATAAACCCTATTAAAACACTAAAGATAACTAGTAAACCCTAATAAAACCCTAAAAATACCTAGTTAACCATAATAAACCATAACACAACATAATAAACCCCACTAAACCCTAAAAAATGAAAATATATAATTAAAAAGCCCTAAATCAGCTAATAAATGCTAATAAAACCTAACAGAGCATAAAATCACTAATAAAACCCAATAAACAATACAAAACCCTAAAAACCCCTCATATACCCTCTTAAAAATTAATAAACCATAAAGAACCATTATAAACACTAATAAATCCTAAACAAACACAAACATACCATAATATACCATAATATACCCTAATAAACCCAACTCAATCCTAATAAAACTCTAAAATACCTAATAAACTCTAATAAACCATGACACGCCATAATAAACCCTAATAAAATCATAATAACCCTCACCAAACACTAAAAAATGCTAATATACCATTAAAAACCCTACAAATCTAACAAACCATAATAAATGTTAATATCACCTAAAAATCCTAAAAATTTCAAGTAAACCCTAAAAATACCTCTAATAATAATACTAGTAATAATGCACGTGCATGTGCATAAGCATGTGCATGGTTTTAATAATAAATAATAATGTACGTGCATGTGCATATGCCTGTGAATTTCCATGTGAATTATAATAAATAATAAATAATAACACATGTGAATTGCATGTGTATGTGCATGTGCATTTGAATGATAATAAATAATAAATAATAATGCACATACAAGTGCATGTGCATGTGCATGTGCATGGTAATAAACAATAAATAATAACCCAGTATACATGAATGTGCATTTGAATGTGATTGATAATAAATAATAAATAATAACACATGTGATAATAGAATAACGCACGTGCTTTGCGTGTGCACACTACTACAAAAACAGCCTTTATTTATGCCAGAAAAGTGCATTAACAGTGCTAAAAAGGTGTTGTTAATCAAGGAGAGGATATAGGGGGTACCTTTTATCAGCACTTAGAAAGGCGTTGATCAAGGCACCTTTTATTAGTGCTAAAAAAATCACTGATAAACAACCCCTTCATCATCGCTTTTTTTAGCACTGATAAAAGTAAATGAAATAAAAAAATAAAAATAAAATAAAAAAATAATTATATAATGTGGGGGGGAGCATTTAACAGTGCTCGAACCCCCCTATCAGCGCTAGGCGAACCCCCCCCCCCCCCTCAATATCTCCTACGCGCTGCCCTTCCCACGCATCCCCCCACACGCGCACCGCCTTGCTTCCACCCGAACTCGAACCCGTGACCTCCCCCCTTGCGTGCCTACACCTTTACCACTAAGCCATTTCATTTTTTCTCTATTTAATGATATATCTATTTATTTATATATATAGTTATATTTATTTTTATATTAATATAGATTCATATTAATATAAATATATTTATTTATATTAATACATATATATTTATTCATATATATATATATATATATATTCATTCTTACATTAATATATTTTTATTTTTATATGTTTTTTTTTTGTATATTTATTTTTATATTAATATATATTTATAATATTAGTTTTAAATACATTTATAAAATATGTTTTTTATGTTTGTTTCTAAATAAATAAATACACACACACACACTCACTCACACATACACATAGATATTTACGAATAAATACACACACACAAATATATATATATATGTGTGTGTGTGTGTGTATTTGAAAATCCATAGAATGTTAAAACGAACATAACCTCTAATCTAGAATCCCATTTCAACTCCACAACCAGTCCAATCGAAGAAAATGAAACAATCTTCGATATGATATGTGGTACAGGCCGAACGAACATCCCGATCACAAGTTATATTTGTTTGAATGTTAACAAATCAGGGAATCCCGACTAAAGCCACTAACAACAATACATAAACCTTATTAGTTTCTAAAAAACCCAAAAAATGCTTCAAAACCCACAAAACGCAACAAAACCGAAAAAAATGCTAAAATAACCCTAACAAAGCATAAAAAATCCAAACACACCCATAAAACCCAAAAAACACATAAAATCCCAAACAACTCAAACAAACAGTTACAAACCCTAAAAACCCTAACAAAACCTAACAAACCCTAACAACAACCAATAACCCATAAGAACCTCCAATAAACCCAAATAACACCAAAAACCCACTGTTAAACCCTAAAAACATAATAAACAGTAATAAATTGTAATAACCTGTAATAAAACCTAAAAAACTCTATTAGACCCTAATAAATGGTAAAAAATGCCCTAAAACCCCTAATATACAATAAAAAATACTATTAAACCATAATAAACCCTAATAATAACTAAAAACCCTAACAATCCCGACAAAACGCTACAAAAACATCCAAATAATAGCCTACAAAACCCTACAACCCACTAATAAACCCTAACAAAACCTAATAACCCCAAAATAAATCATAACAAACCCTAACAACCCCAAATAAATCATAACAAATCCACACAACACCAAATAAATCATAATAAACTAAAACAAACCATAACAAACCCCTAATAAACTGCAATAAACCCTAATAAAGCATAATAAACCCTAATAAATCGTAATAAACCCAAATACATGTTACTAATCCCTAATAAATAAAATATACCCTAATAAACCCTAATAAATCCTAAATAACCCTAAAAAGGTCGATAAACCTTATGAAAATCTATTAATGCCTAGAAAATCCCAATAAAACCCTAATATACAACAAAAAATTCTAATAAACTGTAACTAATCCTAAAGAGCACAAATAAACCCTAAAGAACCCTAATAAACCCAAAAAACCCATATTAAACTCTAATGAACACTAAACAACCCAAAAGAACCCAAAAAATGCTAAAACACATTATACAAACCCTAAAAACCGCTACAATAACCAAACGAACCAAAAAACGCACTAAAAAACCTAAAAACACATATCAATCCCAAAAAATAAAAAAACAGATAAAAACCCTCAAAAAACCATTAAATATCCATCAAATAACATAAAAAACCACAAACACTCATTAACAACCCATAAAAACCATAAAAACACCACAAACCATAAACAACCATTAAAATCCTAAAAAGGCTTCAAATAGATACATAAACCCTAAAAACGTTACAAAAACCCTTAAAAATGCAAAAAAACCCTAAAAATGCAACATAAACCAAAAAACGCAACATAAACCCAAAAAACGCAACACAAAACCTAAAATCACTACATTAACCCTAGAACTTTAACATAAACCCTAAAAAACACAACATAAACCCTAAAAACGCAACATAAACATAAAAAACACTACATAAAACCTAAAAACACAATATAAACCCTAAAAACACTCCATGAACCCTAAAAACATTACATAAACCCTAAAAAATGCAACATAAATGCTACATCACCCGTAAAACGCTACATAAACCCAGAAAACACAACATAAACCCTAAAAAATGCTACATAAAACCTAAACCCTAAACATGCTACATAAATCCTAAAAACATCCCATAAATGCTAAAAATGATACATAAAATCTAAAACTTCTAAAAAAAACCCTAAAAACACTTCATAAACACTAAAATGCTACATAAACTCAAACAACGCTACACAAAGCATAAAAAATACTTCAAAAACCCTAAAGACGATTTCAAACCCTCTAAAATATTAAACCTTATATACCATAATATAAAAAATTAAACCCTAATAAACCTCTAATAAACTTTAACAATCCCTAAAAACACCGTATAATCCCTAAAATCCTAATAAACTCTACTCAACCCAAATAAAACCCCAAAAATACCTAATAAACCCAAATACATGATAATAAAACCAAATAAACCCTAAAAACGCGTTAAGAAAACCTAAACAACCCTAACTAACCCTAATAGACACTAATAACCACAAATAAATTCATATAAACCCCAAAGAAACCCTAAAAATTTGTAATAAACCATAAATAAAGAAAAATAAACCCTACTCAACTCAAAAAACATTAACACACCATAATAACCCCTAATAAAACCCTACAAAATCCTAATAAAGATAAAAATGCAAGTATACCATAAAATAACCCTAGAACCCCTCATAAACTCTAATATAACCTAATAAACCCTAAAAAAGCGCACAAAAAATAAAAAAGATCACAAACAAAAAAAACGCGCTATATTACCTAAAAAGTATTTAAAACACTAATATAACCTAATAAAGACAAAAAATGCTAATATACCATAAAAATCCATAGAAACCCAAACAAACCATAATAAACTCTAATATAACAAAAGAAACCCTAAAATGATCATAAACAAACACAAAATGCTCACAATCAATAAAAGCACGCTATATTATCTAAAAAGACCCAACAAACACAAATATAACCATATAAAACAAAACAAAATTAATAAACCCCTAAGAAACCCTAATAAACCATAAAAATCCCTAATAAACCCTAATAAAAACGAATAATGTAAAGACCCGTAAAATTCAAGGGAAATTTTTTCTTAATTTTCTTTGGAATTTTACAAGAGCGCGGTTTCAGACGGCACCTGATTCCGAGGCCCGGAGTGCCCGGAATTAATTTCCAAATTTTGGCTCTGGTACGTTCAGTGAACGAACGAGCGGGAATTCCTAACTTTTGATCCGGTGCTCAGAATTGAAATCTGAGGACAACGATGAACTCGCAGCGCCGATATTCGCTTAAGAAGACCTTTTCTGAAGTTGCGTTTGCCTAGGAGGAGTTGTTTAATTTTATGGATGAAATGAAGAGTAAAATAAAATTGTGATACAATATTTATTTTATATCTTTAAAGTGGTTAAAATATTTTGTTGGAAGTTGGGTGGTTTAACCACCTAAGAGAGGATTAAGGTGAGTAGGGGCCCACCCGAGCCCCACCTTTTCAAATTCCCTAACTCCCCTCTCTCCCTCTTAAAATCTTGATAACTTAACACTTAATTAATTACACAACTCATGTATAATTAATTAAGTGTTTTGTTTTTGAAATTTAAGTTTTTGAAATGCTTGGCATAGTAAATAAAATAAGGAGGGACCTAATTTTATTTGGATTGTTGGGTGAGGTGTGGAAGAGCTTTGGAGAGAAGCTGAAGAAATCCTCCACCTTCTTCATCTACTTCGTGGAAGAACGCGAAGAACGTCCGCCGCCCACGAAGAACACCGAGGATGACATCTTGACTCGTCTTCTCCGATTGCTTCCTCCTTGACTTCTTCGTCTTCTAACTGACGTCAACGAAACGACGACCGCTTCCCACGACTACGTCAACGTGCGACTATCGAGGTAGGGGTTGTTGTTAATTTATTTATTTATTCTCGATCGTGGTTCTAGCATGACAAATGTGAGGATATTTAAATATGTGTTATCGTTTAACGTGAGGGGGCCGGACCGCATGAACACGGCCGAACCCCCTACTTTGTTTTTGTTGATTTATCTTGCGGATGAAACAAGATGGCGTGGTGCCGACGCACCACGCGGAAATTCGCACCGTGGAAGAATCATCACGAACGCGACGCCGTCGCGCCGCGTCGAAGGGAATCGAAGGCGCCGTGGCCGGAGCGGGGCCGCGACGGAGGGGCGCTGTGCCGTCGCACCGCGCCGGACGACGAACACCGCGCCGGACGACGAACACCGCGGCCGGTTCTGGGCCGTGGCGAGACGGGAAGACCGGCGGCACGTCGGGCCGCCGGCGTCGGAAACCGGAAGGGGACCGGCTTGCCGGTCCCATTGGAGAAAAACTGGCCTGCCAGGTGGCCGACCGGAAGGTCAAAGACCGGGGGAATAAATTCCCCCGGTCAACTCTCAAAAGCCCCCCCATTTATGAGGGGGGCGGTTTCTTTGAGGGGGGCAGGCGGCCCCCCGGTTTCCTCAAGCAGGCCCCCACGAGGGGGGGGGGGGGTTCTCCAAAAGGCACGGCTAAAAGCCGCGCCGCCACTTGCTGGAAGCGGGGGCCATGCCCCCCGCGCGTGACATCAGCGGCGCCAGGCCGCGCCGCCGCGCCGGACCGCGCCGGACTGCCGCCGACCGGGCCGGGTCGGACCCGGGTCGGGTCGACCCGGGGGGGGGGGGGTCGGGCCGGGTCGCCCCGGGCCCAGACCCCCCATTTTCGAATCGTTTTCGGTCTTTTGGTCATAACTTGAGCCACGAACCTCCGATTGACGAACCGTCTGCGGAAACACGATCCTTGGATCGAGACGGTCGTTTTGGTATATCGCACTCAAAGTTTCGGAATACATTGAGTTCGGCCGTGTTGGTTCGTACACGAAACCAACCGGGCCCTCGGAGCGGAAACGCTCATATCTTGAGCTACGCACGTCCGTTTGATGTGCCGTCAGTTTTTTTGAGTTCCTCTTGGTGAGACGGATCTTTTCGAATACTCCGCCCGAGGTTTGGACGCAGGTGGAGTATGGTCGGGTTGGTTTTGCCTTAAAAACCAACCGGGCCCTGGGGACGAAAATGCCAATAACTCTCAGACCGGGCGTCCGATCGACGTGTTGTCTGTTGCGTTGAGTTCCTGTTGACGATACGGAACTTTTGGATACATCAACTCTGGACTTTGTGACAGTTGATGTATCAGCCTCGCGGCTCGTGGAGCGGATCCTCCCGAACGAGCTTGCTGTGTGCGGGAACCCTAGTGCTGGCTGCGACTGTGACTACTACTGCTACTACTGCTACTGTGACTGCGACGACGATAGTACAGAGATCCTGTGTGGATTCGACGACGACGATTACAGCACTCAGCGATCCTACATGGATCAGTGCTACAGGTCCTGTGTGGGCCCGATCCTGTGTGGGTCCGATCCTGTGTGGGTCTTTGCGCTCAGCGGTCCTGTGTGAACCAGCGCCTACAGGTCCTGTGTGGGCCCGATCCTGTGTGGGTCTTTTGCTGGGGTTAGTTACCTATCGATCCTTCGTGGGTCCGACGACTTAGATGGATCAGAGATCGTCTTTATCATCCTTTGAAGAAGTATACCTGTGTGAGCTGAATCATGTTTCTTTCCTGTGGGGATTGAGTTGTGCTATCCTATGTGGATTTCGTTTTGCTTTCCTGTGTGGAATACGTTTACTTTCCTGTGTGGACTGGGTTGTACTTGGGCTCGGAGGATGGAGCGTGTTGGAATTGATGACTTAGGTATATGTATGGGAATATACCTAAGCAGTGTCAGTTGTTACTTTGTGTTTGTATCTTCCTTTGTGGATTATCCTTTGTGGATTTTGTGAGACCTTTGGGGGTCTCGGGGTCCCTACTGAGTAGCTTATACTCACCCCTGCACGGGCTATGCCGCACTACGTTGTGTTGGTTGCAGACGACGGACAACGTTGATCTTGGCTGAGGCTTGCAGAGCAGGACGGTACCTGGAGGTGGACCACTGGGCGGGACGAACTCGGAGCGGACGGTGGGACCCGTGGAGCAGTGGAGCTATCTGTACCCATCCTTCAGGTGGGATCTCCAGTGGACAGCTTGGCGTAGCGGCTTTTACTTACAGTTGTTGTTTTCCCTTTCGAGTTGTACTTTACTTTCAGTTTGGGTTTGTATACTGGCCCATTTACTTTTCCGCACTTTCAGTTGTACTCTGTTTTTACTTAGTGTTTACTTTCCGCTTGCTTACTCTGTGGTGTTTGTTTACATTACAAAGGCAATGCCTTCCCTTTTTGCCGGGATTTACGCCTTGGTGCTAGTCGCCAGCCCCTGGCCTATGGAAGGCGGGCTTGGGGTAGTCACGGCACGGGCCCCGAGGACGGGTCGTGACAAATTGGTATCAAAGGAATTCGGTTCTACCGTGAACTCTGATATTTTCTATGTGAAGCAATAATGTTTAGCGTATTGAGTGTGGTTATCAGTCCAGGGAGTCCAGTGTTGGTGCGGCGGCCGACGTATCCGTACACCAGGACCCTGACTTCTGATTTCCGACTTAATGCACGAAAACATTGATTGCGTGTGTGTTTCAAGTTTTCTTTGTGATTACTTATATCAGCTCACCAGGTATACTGTTCTGACCGTGGCGCACCTGTTTCCTTTTCAGGATGGCCCCACGACGGCAGCCAGTTAGGGTTCCGAGAGTCGAGTGTGACGACAGCCCACCGAGCGACGAGGCCTCGGTGCAGGGCCCTTTGTCAGCAGTGGCACCGGCGGTAGCACTACCCGCCGAGCCCCCGATGCTTCCAGCGCCAGCCGCTGACGATGCACGTCGCCTCAGCGCACTGCATGAGTTTCAACGCCAGCGAACACCCAGGTTTCGCGGGGAGACAGATCCCCAGGCCGCAAAGGACTGGCTGGAGGCAGTGGTACATGTGTTTAGGCTAGTGAGGACACCAGCAGACCTCATGGTGATCCTTGCTGCGAGCCTACTACACGCAACAGCAGGACGATGGTGGATCTTGATGCTCCAGGTGCACGATGAGGCATCTCTACTTTGGAAAGACTTTGAGAGCCTCTTCCGCTCAGAGTTCGTCCCAGCCACCCTTCGTGCGGTGCGTATCCAAGAGCTTCTTCAGCTGCGGCAGGGCAGCATGACGGTCGCTCAGTACTCGGCGAGATTTACTGATCTCTCGCCCTACTCGACCGACATGGTACGAGACCTATTCTTCCGGGCCCGGACCTTCGAGCAGGGTTTGAGACACGAGATCAGGGCATCGCTGATCTCCCTCAGCATACCGACTCAGACAGGAGTACTGGAGCGAGCCCTTTTGATCGAGAGCTTCCTTGCTGAGTCTACACCAGCACCGAGACCCACCGCAGGGCGACACGTGGCAGAGTCATCTGCAGCAGGCAGCCGACGGATGACTCAGGGGTCCAGACAGACCAGACCCTCAGGCAGACGACCTCAGGACCCTGTCTTAGCAGTGCGGGGCACACAGCGAGGAGCCAGTCTTTCGAGAGGCAGACAGTGCTGCTCGTGCGGCGGGCAGGGCCACATGGCTTGTGACTGCCTGACCCGCCGTGCCGAGGAGTAGCAGACAGTTGAGGGACCACCGAGGCAGAGGCATAGGGTCGACCGTGGCGGTCCGCATGGAGGAGGCGGACGAGGCAGAGGAGCTGGATGAGCAGCCGGTGGTGGGCGACGCTTGGAGGCTCTGCCACCACCACCACCAGGAGGTCCACCCCGACCACAGGGAGCTGGCGGGCAGAGATAGGCACAGCTCCAGGCAGCAGAGGCCTACGACCACGGCGCACCCGAGATGATTCGAGGTACTATATGTGTCTATTCCACCCTTGCTGCAGTTCTTATAGACACAGGAGCGAGTCACTCTTTCATAGCCGCTGCCCTTGTTCGGAGCTCGGAGATTCCGACAGAGCCGTTGGCTCGATCCTTACAGCTAGAGACTCCTACGGGAGCAGACTCGACTATTACGCACCGGTGCCGGCAGTGTGAGCTCACTCTAGGAGGCAAGAGCTTCGGCTGGGATCTTCTTGTAGCAGCATCGAGGCCTTACGACGTCATCTTGGGCATGGATTGGCTATCTACGGTCCATGCGCAGATTGACTGTTTTAGGCGCAAGGTGCGATGTGTATGCACCGACGGGAGTAGGTTCACATTCACCGGCGAGAAGGGAGCCTTAGCAGCACAGGATGGACTTCCGCGGAGGAGAGGACAGACCATTACTCATTAGTTATCTAGCCTCATCCTTGGAGCAGTTGACGTGCGGAGTCCTGGTTTTCCTGCAGTGGTGGATCAGTTTGCGGACGTTTTTCCTGACGACGTTCCAGGGCTACCTCCTCGTAGAGAGGTAGACTTTTATATTGAATTGTACCCCGGGACAGCCCTGATATCCACTCCAGCATATCGGATGGCCCCCGCCGAGCTTTGAGAGCTACGGGTATAGCTGGAGGACATGCAGGGCAAGGGGTTCATCCGACCCAGTGTTTCACCCTGGGCTTCCCTGATATTGTTCGCCAAGAAGGCGGACGGGAGCTTGTGACTTTGTGTTGACTATTGTCGCCTGAACCAGGTGACAGTGAGGAACAAGTATCTGCTACCGAGGATTGATGACCTCTTTGATCAGCTCAAGGGAGCACGGTGGTTCTCGAAGATAGACCTCAGATCAGGCTATCATCAGCTCAGATTCAGAGACGAGGATGTGCAGAAGATGGCCTTCAAATGTCAGTATGGCCACTATGAGTTCTTGGTTATGCCTTTCGGTGTAACCAATGCTCCAGCAGTGTTCATGGCTCTCATGAACAGGATCTTTCAGCCATACCTCGATCGGTTTGTCGTGGTCTTCATCGACGACATTCTGATTTACTCTACGACTGAGGAGGAGCACGCCTATCACTTGCGAGATATACTAGACACACTCCGAGAGCACCAGATTTATGGTAAGCTCTTGAAGTGCCAGTTCTGGATACGTGAGGTCCACTTCTTGGGACACGTTATCTCTGAGGCGGGAGTTGCAGTGGATCCTGCGAAGATTGAGGCTGTGTTAGCATGGGAGCCACCTAGGAGCGTGACTGAGGTTCGGAGTTTCTTGGGATTAGCTGGATACTATCGGAGATTCGTGCCGAACTTCTCTAGAGTTGCGGCACCACTCACTGCTTTGACGAAGAAGGGGAAACCCTTCGGGTGGTCAGACAGATGTCAGCAGAGCTTCCAAGAGCTGAGACAGAGATTGACTAGCGCACCTATCTTGAGGTTGCCTGAGGAGGGAGTAGGGTACATAGTCTACTGCGATGCATCAGGGACCGGACTCAGATGTGTTCTGATGCAGGAGCGGGTAGTGATCGCCTATGGATCATGTCATTTGAGGCCGCATGAGCAGAACTACGCTACCCATGACCTAGAGTTAGCAGCAGTGGTCTTCTCTCTGAAGACATGGCGACACTATCTGATGGGCGAGCGCTTTACAGTCTTTTCCGATCATCATAGTCTCAGGTATATCTTCTCACAGAAGGACCTGAACCTGAGACAACGACGATGGCTCGAGTTCCTCCAGGACTATGACTTTGAGATAGTCTATACTCCTGGGAAGGGGAACGTAGTAGCCGATGCCCTCAGCAGGAGGACGGGCATTCAGCTACTTGGGGAGGCGACAGAGCAGCTAGCCTCTTTGCAGATATCCTTCGTGGATAGAGATGGAGCAGCCTTCCTTCAGTCTCTCACAGTCACTCCTCCACTACTGCAGTGAGTCAGAGAGGCACAGCATGAGGACGCTGACTGTGAGACACGGCATGCACAAATATCCTCGGGACAGGCACCTGATGGTTTCTCCCTTGGAGAAGAGCACAACATCCTTTTAAGAGGACGTACCATGGTACCAGTCGCTTTGCGAGAGGAAGTGCTAGGAGATTTTCACACTTCTCCTCTGGCGGTACATCCTGGAGTGGCGAAGATGTACCAGGACCTCAGACGACAGCACTGGTGGTCGGGCATGAAGAAGGCAGTAGCAGAGTTCGTTTCTCGATGCCTCACCTGCCAGCAGGTGAAGGCAGAGCATCAGGTACTAGCAGGCTTGGTACAGCCCTTGGAGGTCCCGGAGTGGAAGTGGGACGAGATATCTATGGACTTCGTGACTGGACTTCCACGCACTTCCAGAGGTCACGACTCCATTTGGGTGATTGTTGACCGACTCACCAAGTCGGCACACTTCTTACCCATCAGAGAGCAGGGATCAGTGGAGAGCTTGGGACGTCTCTACGTTCAGGAGATTGTGCGGCTCCACGGTGTGCCATCATCTATTTTCTCCGATCGAGATGCTCTCTTTACTTCCCGGCTTTGGAAGGGGTTACAGGAGGCGTTCGGGACGCAGCTACGTCTGAGCACAGCCTTTCACCCTCAGACGGATGGTCAGACGGAGAGGACCATTCAGACTCTCGAGGACATGCTCCGCGCATGTGTCCTCGACTTTGGTCATAGCTGGGAGGACCACCTACCCTTGGTGGAGTTTGCGTACAACAACAGCTACCACTACACCATCGGGATGGCACCGTACGAGGCATTGTACGACCGACCTTGTAGATCTCATTTGTGCTAGACAGACCCTGGGGAGTCAGCACTTGTGGGACCGAAGATGGTCCAGGCCACGACAGAGAAGGTCCAGGTCATCCAGGAGTGGATGAGGACAGCTCAGATCCAGAAGAAGTCATATGCTGACAGGAGGGGGAGGCCACTAGAGTTCGAGGATGGTGACCACATCTTCTTGCGGGTCTCACCTCGACGTGGTATTCGGAGATTTGGCCGAGGCGGCAAGTTATCTTCGCGCTTCATCGGACCCTTCCAGATCCTCAGAAGGATTGGCGAGGTGGCTTATCGCCTGGCTCTACCACCTCAGTTGCACCGGGTGCACGACGTCTTCCACGTATCTTAGCTGAGGAGATACGTGCATGACCCGACGCACATCATTGACCATGGGGACCTTGACGTTGACGATGGGGCGAATTTTACGGAGGTCCCGGTGGAGATAGAGGATCGACAGGAGCGGGTCCTGCATGGGCGATCGATTCCTCTTGTGCGCATCATATGGCAGCACGGGAACCTCCAGGAGAGCACATGGGAGCGGGGGGCTCAGATGCGTGCTCAGTACCCTCATTTGTTTCCCTAGTTTTTGATGTATCTTTACGGGGACGTAAATCCCTGAGGTGGGAGTAATGTAAAGACCCGTAAAATTCAAGGGAAATTTTTTCTTAATTTTATTTGGAATTTTACAAGAGCGTGGTTTCAGACGGCACCTGATTCCGAGGCCCGGAGAGCCCGGAATTAATTTCCAAAGTTTGGCTCGGGTACGTTTAGTGAACGAACGAGCGGGAATTCGTAACTTTTGATCCGGTGCTCGGAATTGAAATCCGAGGACACCGATGAACTCGCAGCGCCGATATTCCCTTAAGAAAAACTTTTCCGAAGTTGTGTTTGCCTAGGAGGAGTTGTTTAATTTTCTGGATGAAATGAAGAGTAAAATAAAATTGTGATACAATATTTATTTTATATCTTTAAAGTGGTTAAAACCTTTTGTTGGAAGTTGGGTGGTTTAACCACCTAAGAGAGGATTAAGGTGAGGAGGGGCCCACCCGAGCCCCACCTTTTCAAATTCCCTAACTCCCCTCTCTCCCTCTTAAAATCTTGATAACTTAACACTTCATTAATTACACAACTCATGTATAATTAATTAAGTGTTTTGTTTTTGAAATTTAAGTTTTTGAAATGCTTGGATTAGTAAATAAAATAAAGAGGGACCTTATTTTATTTGGATTGTTGGGTGAGGTGTGGAAGAGCTTTGGAGAGAAGCTGAAGAAATCCTCCACCTTCTTCATCTCCTTCGTGGAAGAACGCGAAGAACGTCTGCCCCCCACGAAGAACACCGACGATGACATCTTGACTCGTCTTCTCCAGTTGCTTCCTCCTCGACTTCTTCGTCTTCTAACCGACGTCAAAGAAACGACGACCGCTTCCCACGACTACGTCAACGTGCGGCTATCGAGGTAGGGGTTGTTGTTAATTTATTTATTTATTCTCGATCGTGGTTCTAGCATGACAAATGTGAGGATATTTAAATATGTGTTATCGTTTAACGTGAGGGGGCCGGACCGCATGAACACGGCCGAACCCCCTCCTTTGTTCTTGTTGATTTATCTTGCGGATGAAACAAGATGGCGTGGTGCCGACGCACCACGCGGAAATTCGCACCGTGGAAGAATCATCACGAACGCGACGCCGTCGCGCCGCGTCGAAGGGAATCGAAGGTGCCGCGGCCGGAGCAGGGCCGCGGCGGAGGGGCGCGGTGCCGTCGCACCACGCCGGACGATGAACACCGCGGCCGGTTCCGGGCCGCGGAGAGATGGGAAGACCGGAGGCACGCCGGGCCACCGGCGTCGGAAATCGGAAGGGGACCGGCTTGCCGGTCCCGTTGGAGAAAAACCGGCCGGCCAGGTGGCCAGCCGGAAGGTCAAAGACCGGGGGAATAAATTCCCCCAGTCAACTCTCAAAATCCCCCCCATTTATGAGGGGGGGGGGGGGGGGGGGGTTTCTTTGAGGGGGGTAGGTGGACCCCCGGTTTCCTCAAGCAGGCCCCCCCACGAGGGGGGGCCGGTTCTCCAAATGGTGCGGCTAAAAGCCGCGCCGCCACTTGCTGGAAGCGGGGGCCATGCCCCCCGCGCGTGACATCAGCGGCGCCAGGCCGCGCCGCCGCCGGTCGGGCCGCGCCGCCGCGCCGGACCGCACCGCCGCGCCGGACCGCCGCCGGCCGGGCCCGGGTCGGACCCGGGTCGGGTCGACCCAGGGGGGTTCGGACCGGGTCGCCCCGGGCCCGGACCCCCCATTTTCGAATCGTTTTCGGTCTTTTGGTCATAACTTGAGCCACGGACCTCCGATTGACGAACCGTCTGTGGCAACGCGATCCTTCGATCGAGACGGTCGTTTTTTTATATCGCACTCAAAGTTTCGGAATACTTTGAGTTCGGCAGGGTTGGTTCGTACACGAAACCAACCGGGCCCTCAGAGCGGAAACACTCATATCTTGAGCTACGCACGTCCGTTTGACGTGCCGTCAGTTTTGTTGAGTTCCTCTTGGTGAGACGGATCTTTTGGCATACTCCGCCCGAGGTTTGGACGCAGGTGGAGTACGGTCGGGTTGGTTTTTCCTTAAAAACCAACCGGGCCCCGGGGACGAAAATGCCAATAACTCTCAGACCGGGCGTCCGATCGACGCGCCGTCTGTTGCGTTGAGTTCCTATTGAAGATACGGAACTTTTGGATACATCAACTCTGGACTTTGCGACAGTTGATGTATCAGCCTCTCGGCTCGTGGAGCGGATCCTCCCGAACGAGCTTGCTGTGTGCGGGAACCCTAGTGCTGGCTGCGACTGTGACTACTACTACTACTACTGCTACTGTGACTACGACAAAGACAGTACAGAGATCCTGTGTGGATTTGACGACGACGATTACAGCACTCAGCGATCCTACGTGGATCAGTGCTACAGGTCCTGTGTGGGCCCGATCCTGTGTGGGTCCGATCCTGTGTGGGTCTTTGCGCTCAGCGGTCCTGTGTGAACCAGCGCCTACAAGTCCTGTGTGGGCCCGATCCTGTGTGGGTCTTTTGCGGGGGTTAGTTACCTATCGATCCTTCGTGGGTCTGACGACTTAGATGGATCAGAGATCATCTTTATCATCCTTTGAAGAAGTATACCTGTGTGAGCTGAATCCTGTTGCTTTCCTTTGTGGATTGAGTTGTGCTATCCTATGTGGATTTCGTTTTGCTTTCCTGTGTGGAATACGTTTACTTTCCTGTGTGGACTGAGTTGTACTTGGGCTCGGAGGATGGAGCGTGATGGAATTAATGACTTAGGTATATGTATGGGCATATACCTAAGCAGTGCCAGTTGTTACTTTGTGTTTGTATCTTCCTTTGTGGATTATCCTTTGTGGATTTTGTGAGACCTTCGGGGGTCTCGGGGTCCCTACTGAGTAGCTTATACTCACCCCTGCATGGGCTATGCCCGCACTACGTTGTGTTGGTTACAGACGACGGACATCGTTGATCTTGGCTGAGGCTTTCCGAGCAGGACGGTACCTGGAGGTGGACCACTGGGCGGGATGAACTCGGAGCGGACGGTGGGACCCGTGGAGCAGTGGATCTATCTGTACCCATCCTTCAGGTGGGATCTCCAGTGGACAGCTCGGCGTAGCGGCTTTTACTTACAGTTGCTGTTTTCCCTTTCGAGTTGTACTTTACTTTCAGTTTGGGTTTGTATACTGGCTCATTTACTTTTCCGCACTTTCAGTTGTACTTTGTTTTTACTTAGTGTTTACTTTCCGCTTGCTTACTCTGTGGTGTTTGTTTACTTTACAAAGGCAATTCCTTCCCTTTTTACCGGGATTTACGTCTTGGTGCTAGTCGCCAGCCCCTGGCCTATGGAAGGCGGGCTTGGGGTAGTCATGACACGGGCCCCGAGGATGGGTCGTGACAAATAAGCCCTAATAAAACCCTAATAAAATCCTAAAAATACCTTCTCAACCGTAATAAAACTTGACACACCATAAAAAAACCTAATAAAACCCAACTAAACCCCAATAAACAAGATAACACAAACAAACCATTAAAAAGAACTAGAAACCCTAATAAACTATAATAAATTCAAATAAAAGCTAATGAACAATTAAAAATGCTCAAAAACACTAAAAACACACTAACATAACCTAAAAAGTCCTAACAACCCCTCATATGTATTAACAAAAACTAAAAAACACTCATATACCCTAATAAAAACACTAACAAACCCTTGTAAACCCTAAAAATCAACCCTAATAAACCGTACTCAACCCTAATAAACTCTAATAAAACCTTAAAGATACCGACTCAACCCTAATAGAACCCTAAAATTACCTACTCAACCCGAATAAACCTTAACACGCCATAATAAACCACAATAAACCCCACTAAACCCTAAAAAATGCAAAAATACCATTAAAAAGCCCTTAAACCCCTAATAAATGCTAAAAAACCTAACAAATATTAAAAGCTATAATAAAACTGGATAAACAATACTAAAGACTAAAAAAACATAATATACCCTCTTAAAAATTAATAAACCATAATGAACCATAATAAACCATAATAAATCCTAAACATACCCAAATATACTATAATATACCATAATATACCCTAATAAACCCAACTCAATCCTAATAAAACCCTAAAAATACCTAATAAACCCTAATAAACCATGACACAACATAATAAACCCCAATAAAATACTAATAACCCGCACCAAACCCCAAAAAATGCTAATATACCATAAAATCCCTAAAACCCTAACAGACCATAACAAATGTTAATAACACATAAAAATCCTAAAAAATGATAATAAACCCTAAAAATACCTCTAATAATAATAGTAGTAATAATGCACGTGCATGTGCATATGCATGTTCATGTTTTATATAATAAATCATAACGCACGTGCATGTGGTTATGCATGCGCATTTTCATGTGAATGATAATAAATAATAAATTATAAATAATAACGCATGTGAATTACATGTGTATGTGCATGTGCTTGTGAATGATAATAAATAATAACACACATCCAAGTGCATGTGCATGAGCATGTGCATGCGTATGTGCATGTGCATGGTAATAAACAATAAATAATAACAAAATCCACATGAATGTGCATTTTCATGTGAATGATAATAAATAATAAATAATAACACATGTGATAATAGAATAATGCAAGTGCATTGTGTGTGCACGCGCATGAGAATAAATAATAATAACACATGTGATAATAGAATAATGCAAGTGCATTACATTTTCATTGAATGGTAATAAATAATATATAATAATGCATGTGTATGTGTATTTATATGTAATGATAATGATAATGACGCATGCACGTGTATGGTAATAAATAATAAATAACAATTTATGGGCATGGACATTTGTTTTTGATGATACAAACAACAAAACCAATAAGAACCACAAAAATAATAATAGAATAATGAAAGTGCATTGCATGTGAACGTGCATAGTAGTAAATAATAAATAAATAATAGTCAATAAGAACGCACATGCTTGTGCATGTGCATTTACATTTGATAATAATATTAATAATACTAATTTTAATAATAATAACAATAATAATGCAAGCACGTACATGGTAATAAATAGAAAATAACAACCCACATGCATGTGGATTTGCATGTGACAATGATAATAATAATGATAGTGATAATAATAATAATAATAATAATAACTATGATAATAATAATAATAATAACAATAAAAGAATAATAAGTGCATTGCATATGCACGTGCATGGTAATAAATAATAAATAATAAGGCACGTGCATCTTTATTTGCATGTGATGACAATAATAATAACAGCAGTTGTAGTAGTAGTGATAATAGTAGTAGTACCAATGCATGTGATACATAAATAGTGCATGTGCATTATGTGTGCACGTGCATGGTAATAAATAACAATGCACGTGCATTTCATTTTCATTTGATGATGATGACGATGATGATATTATTAATAATAATAATAACACATGTGATAATAGAATAACACACATGCATTGAATGTGCATTTTTATGTATTTTCATGTGCATTTGCATGTGATGATAATAACAATAACAACAACAACAACAACCAAAATAATAATAATAACAATAAGAATAAAAACGTATGTGATAATAAAATAACGTGTGTGCATTGCATGTGCACTTTCATGGTAATAAAAAATAAATAATAATGCACGTACTTATGCATGTGCATGTGCATGAGATGATAATAATAATAATAATAACAGTAATAATAATAATAATAATAATTACAACAACGCATGTGATAATAGAATAATGCATGTGCATTGCATGATAATAAATAATAACTCATAGTGCACGTGATGATAATAATAACAATAATAGTAATATTAATAATAATATCACATGTGATAATAGAATAACGCATATGTATTGAATGTGGGCATGTATGGTAATAAATAATAATGCTTGTGCATTTGAATTTTCATTTTATGATAATAACAATAATAACAATAATAGTAATAATAACAATAATAATAAAAATGCATGTGATAATAGAATAAGGTTGGTGCATTGCGTGTGCGCGTGCATGGTAATAAATAATAACGGACGTGCATGTGCATTTTCATTCTGCTTGATCCTTTCTATCGTAGCTTAATCCTCTCTCTGTGGCGGAGTCAATTCGAGATCCAATCTTCATCAGCGTTAAAGGTCGAGTCCCTTCATCTAGAGGGTTCGCGGTTTCTTTTGGAATTAGAAGAGACTTCTACGGCGTCGATGGTCATGTTCTTCAGTTGGATCGGCTTCAATGGCGGTAAGATGTTGGTTTGAGATCGAGTTTTGATCTGATATGGGCTGAAGTTGCTATTGCGTTCTCCGCCTGTGATGCTTCAGGTGGATCTATGGCCTCCTCGTTTGAGCATGATAGTGGCGATGGGTCTCATTGTGTTTCAGTCTACATGTGGTGAATCTCCATCCTGCATCGCCTCTGATTTCCATAAGCTTGGTGATGGGATTTTATCTTTGATTTCATAATTTTGTTGGGTGATTTTTGTTGTCTCTCTGAATTCAGTTTTGGTGCGATTATCTTTTGGTGTAGTTTGCTGGTCCTCGGAGTGTTGATTGGATCCTGGTTGCACTACAGTGGATGCGGATTGGGGTGCAGTTACTGGACAGCCTGAGCTTTCGTGACCCGTGCTGTCTCTCTTGATGTATTTGAAATTGGCACAACTTTGATGCGACGGTCGATTTTTAGTTTGCAGCAGACTCTTGTATGGTGTTTGATTGATTTTTCATTGTAAGGTTTTCTATTTTTGGTCGGAAGGAGGGCAGTGATGATTTGATGGAAGTTCTAGTCTCAATGGACCATGGATCAAAGGATTTTACTGTCGTTCACTGACAAGAAGATGCTCAAGATGAGGTTCAGGGAAAAGAAGTTTCATTGTTTCATGGCTTTTCAGAATCGGATGTTAGAGAGGGTATGGCTTCGGCCATCGGTACCGGGCTCTTGCTCTTTGGCACGGGAAAACTAGTCGTGCTATGATGAGACAATGTAAGCTGGTCTAAATGGTTCTTTTTGCTGGGAGGAGCTTCTATATTGTAGTGAGCACTGCTTTTGATCGTGGGTTTGGTCGGTTGATTAATCGTTTATTTTGTTTAAGTCTTGATGTCTTGATTTTTTTCCCTCAGCCGAAAAAAGGGGTTTATTTAAATAAAAAAATAATTTTCAGTCAGTCAACCACAACAACAACATATGCACGTGCATGGAAATAAATAATATATAATAAATAATAACGCATGTGCATCTGCACTAGCATGTGACGATAATAATAATATTATTATTAGTAATAACAATAATGATAATTATAATAATGATGATAATAATGATGATAATGATAATAATGATAATAATAACGTGTGTGATAATAGAATAACAAACGTCCTAAAAAACCCTAACAAAACCTAACAATCCCTAACAACCACTAATAACCCATAATAACCACTAATAAACCCAAATAACACTTGAAACCCACTATTAAACCCTAAAACCCTAATAAACACTAATAAATCATAATAACCTGTAATAAACCCTAAAAAACCCTATTAGACTCTAATATATGCTACAAAATCCCTAAAACCCCTAATATACAACAAAAAACACTATTGAACCATAATAAATTTTAACAATCACTAAAAGCCCTAACAAACCCGACAAAACACTACAAAACCCGCCAAATAATAGCCTACAAAAACCTACGACCCGCTAATAAACCCTAACAAACCCTAATAACCCCATAATAAATTGTAACAAACCCTAACAACCACAAATAAATTGTAAAGAATCTTAACAATGCCAAATAAATCATAACAAACTGAAGCAAACCATAACAAACCCTTAATAAACCGCAATAAACACTAACAAATCATAATAAACCTTAATAATACATAATAAACCCAAATACATATTAATAAACCCTAATAAATAAAATAACACCAATAAACCTGAATAAATCCAAAATAACCCTAAAAATGTTGATAAACCCTAGAAAAATCTATTAATGCCTACAAAAGCCCAATAAAACCATAATATACAATAAAAAATGCTAATAAACTGTAACAAATCCCAACGAACACTAATAAACCCTAAAGAACCCTAATAAACCCTAAAGAACCACAATAAACTCTAAAGAACACTAAAAAACCCTAAAGAACCCAAAAAATGATAAAACAGATTACATAAACTCTAAAACCCGCTACAATACCCATACAAACCCTAAACACACTAAAAAACCCTAACAACCCCTATCAATCCCGAAAAAACAAATAAACCTTTAAAAACCTCCAATAAACCATTGAAACCCCATCATATACCATAAAAACCATAAACACCCATTAACAACCCTTAAAAGCCTAAAAACCACTACAACCCATAAACAACCATTTAAACCCTAAAAAAGGAAACAAGTAGATACATAAACCCAATAAAATGTTACATAAACCCTAAAAATGCAACATAAACCTTAAAAACGCAATATAAACCAAAAAATGCAACATAAACCCAAAAAACGCTACATAAACCCAAAAAGCACTACATAAACCCTAGAACCGTAACATAAATCTTAAACAACGCAACATAAACATTAAAAAATGCTACATAAAACCAAAAAACACAATATAAACCCTAAAAACACTACGTGGACTCTAAAATCATTACATAAACCCTAAAAATGCAACATAAACACTACATCACACATAAAAATGCAACATAAACCCAAAAAACGCAACATAATCCCGAAAAATTACTACATCAAACCTAAACCCTAAACACGCTACATAAACCATAAAAACATTACATAAACCCTTAAAAATGCTTCATAAAACATAAAACCACTAACTAAATTCTAAAAGCGCTATATAAACACTAAATATTCCACATAAACTCAAAAAATGCAACACAAACACTAAAAAATGCTACAAAACCACTTAAGATGCTTCAAAACCCTCAAAAATATTAAACCCTGATATACCATAATATAAAAAATTAAACCCTAATAAACCCCTAAGAAACTCTAATAATTCCTGAAAACGCCTTATAATCCCTGAAAACTCTAAGAGACTCTACTCAACCCTAATAAAACCCCAAAAAAACCTAATAAACCCTAATAAATGGTAATAAAACCTAATAAACCCTAAAAACATGTTAATAAAACCTAAACAACACTAACTGACCCTAATAGACACTAATAAACACTAATAAACAGTAATAAACCCCAAACAAACCCTAAAAATTTCTAATAAACCATAAATAAATCCAAATATACCTTACTCAGTCCTGACAAACCTTAACACATGATAATGACCCCTAATAAAAAACTACAAAACCCTAATAATGAAATCAAGCGCTAGTATACCTTAAAAATTTCCTAGAAGCCCTGATAAACTCTAATATATCATAATAAACTCTTAAAACGCTCACAAACATTAAAAAAATGTTCACAAACAAGAAAAACATGGTATATTACCTAAAAAGACCTAAAAACACTAATATAACCTAATAATGACAAAAAAACACTAATATACCATAAAAACCCCTAGAAACGATAATAGACCATTGTAAACTCTAATATAACCTGAGAAACCCTAATAACTTTCACAGACAAAAACAAAACTCTCACAAACAATAAAAAACGCTATGTTATCTAAAAAGACTTAACAAACACTAATATAATCTAATAAAACAAAAATAATAATAAACCATAACAAACCCTAATAAACCCTAAAAATCCCTAATAATCACTAATAAAAACTAATAAACCCTAAAAACTATAATAAAACCCTAAAAATACCTTCTTAACTCTAATAAACCTTGACACACCATAATAAAACCTAATAAAACCCAACTAAACACCAATAAACAAAAAAACACAAAGAAACCATTAAAAAGACCTAGAAACCCTAAAAACCATAATAAATTCTAATAAAACCTAATAAACCATAAAAAATTCTCAAAAACACGAAAAACACGCTAACAAAACCTAAAAAGTTCTAACAACCCCTGATATATAATAACAAAACCAAAAAAACACTCATATACCCTAATAAAAACACTAACAAACCCTAGTAAACCCTAAATATCCCTAACAAACCCTAATAAACACTACTCATCCCTTATAAACCCTAAAGGTACCTAGACAACACTAATAAAACCCTAAAAATAGCTATTATACCCTAATAAATCTTAACACACTATAATAAACCCTAATAAACCCCACTAAGCCCTCAAAAACACAAATATACCATTAAAAAGCCCTAAAACCCCTAATAAATGCTAATAAAACCTAACAAAGATTAAAAGCACTAATAAACCCTAATAAACACTACTAAACCCTAAAAACCCTAATATACCCTCTTAAAAATTAATAAACCATAATGAACAATATTAAAACCTAATAAATCCTAAACATACCCAAATATACCATAATATACCCTAATAAACACAACTCAATCCTAATCATTCCCAAAAAATACCTAATAAACTCTAATAAACCATAACACATCATAATAAACCCTATTAAAACCTAATACCCCCACCAAACACAAGAAAACTCTAATATAGCATTAAAAACCCTAAATCCCTAACAAACCATAATAAATGTTAATAACACCTAAAAATTCTAAAAAATTATAGTAAACACTAAAAATACATCTAATAATAATAGTAATAACACACATTCATGTGCATATGCATGTGCATGGTCTAAATAATTAATCATAACGCACATGCATGTGAATATGCCTTTTCATTTTCATGTGAATGATAATAAATAATAAATTATAAACAATAACGCTTTTGAATTACATGTGTATGTGCATGTGCATGTGAATGATAATAAATAATAAATAATAACACACATCAAAGTGCATGTGCATGTGCTTGTGCATGTGCATGGTAATAAAAAATAAATAATAACCAAGTCCACATTAATGTGCATTTTCATGTGAATGATAATAAATAATAAATAATAACACATGTGATAATAGAATAACGCATGTGCATTGCATGTTCTCGTGCATGAGAATAAATAATAATAACACATGTGATAATAGAAAAACGCAAGTGCATTGCGTTTGCATGTGCATTATAATAAATAATATATAATAATGCGTGTGCATGTGCATTTACATGTAATGATAATGATAATGACGCATGCATGTGTATGGTAACAAATAATAAATAACAACGCATGTGCATGTGAATTTGTATTTGATGATACAAAAAATAATAATTATTATTATTATAATAATAGAATAACGCAAGTGCATTTTATGTGCACGTGCATAGTAGTAAATAATAAATAATAATTCACATGCATGTGCATGTGCATTTACTTTTATGATAATATTAATAATACTAATGGTAATAATAATAATAATAACACATGCACATGCATGGTAGTAAATAATAAATAAAAACCCACATGCATGTGCATTTGCATGTGATAATGACAATAATAACGATAACGATAATAAAAGTAATAATAATAATAATAATAATAATAATAATTTTGATAATAATAATAATAATAAAAAATAATAATACAAGTACATTGCATATGCATGTGCATGGTAATAAATAAAAAATAATAACGCATGTGCCCTACATTTGCATGTGATGATAGTAATAATAACAACAGTAATAGTAATAGTAGTAGTAGTGGTGATAATAGTTGTAGAACCAATGCATGTGATAATAGAATATTTCATGTTCATTACGTGTTCACGTGCATGGTAACAAATAAAAATGCTTGTTCATTGCATTTGCATGTGATGATGATGATGATAATAATAATATTAAGATTAATATTAATAATCACAACGCATGTGATAATAAAATAATGTACGTGCATTAAATGTGCGTGCATGTGCATTTTCTTGTGCATTTTCATGTGATGATAAAAACAATAACAAAAACAACAACAACAACAACAACAACAACAAAAACAACCACAATAATAATAATAATAATAATAATAATAACAACGAATGTGATAATAAAATAATTTGTGTGAATTGCATGTGCATATGCATGTTTATAAGAATATAACAATAACGCACATGCATTTCCATGTGCATGTGGATGAGATGATGATAACAATAATACTAACAGTAATAAGAAGTTATAGTTGTTTGAAAAAATAGCAGACAGGATAATAATGCTAGAAATGGGGTCTCCAAAAACCTAAAAAATCATAGAGTCGTTGAAAAAGGCATAACATCTTCTTCAGGTGTCCATTTCTGCTCCGTGAATAGTCAAACTAAATCTCATGGAACTAACTACGATAAAAATAGGTGTATGAGGCCGAACAGACACACATATTAGAAGTTATGACCATTTTAAGAAAAATTTAACAGGGATCCGTACACGGAAATAGAGTTTTGGAGGCCTTCTGATGGGTTTTTGGGATTTTAGGGTCACAAACATGACTTGAACAATGTTTAAGTCATCCTTCTACATAGATCTCTTCTCTACTTTCTATTTGATATGTGGTAGAGCACAAACGGACAACTAGAGCAAAATTTATGGCCGTTTGAAGTTGGACTTTTTTGGAGTGGTATAACTAATATATCTTATATTTCTTTGATATTCTCATAGTTTCTACTAAACTTGGTCCTCAATCATCTCACGAGCTTTGATTTGACTGGTCACAACACTCAAACAGACTCCAGAAGGAGATGTTATGCCTATTTTAGTGAGTTGTGGGTTTCTTAGGTTTTTATGTGCTAGGGGAGTTGCTCAATTTAAAACGACAATAACTTATGCAACATGTGTTCATTTTGTCTCTAACACATATCAAATTTAATATCGTGAAAATACACACACTCTGGTAACCACTGGAACCTTTTCTGACATTCTTCAACCCCCAAAAAGACCCAAAATACTTTTGGACGGTCAAAAGATTGGCTTCTGGTGTCCGTTTGGTAGTAACTTCTTCTATGGGTGTCTGTTTTGCCTCTACCACATATCAAATCGAAGCTTACGAATAGACCTGCACTCGTATAACCACTGACGTGACTTCTCAAATCCATGAATTCCCAAAAAGGGACTTAAACCCTCCAAAAGACCATAACTTCTACTCTGGGAGTCCGTTTTTCCTATACCATATATCAAATCGAAGCATTCGAATAGATCTACACATCTGTGACCAATAGGAACACCTTATCACGTTATTAAATTCCAAAAAGGTCCTTATTTCCTCCAAATGACCATAACTTCTTCTCTGAGTTTCTGTTTCACCTCTACCACATATCAAATTGAAGCTTGCGACTGGATCTACACATTTATGAAAACCATGAACAACTAAATAAACCTAACATACCATGAACAACCCCATAAACACTAAAAACCATTAAAATCCATGTAAAACCCTAAAAACCCTAAAACCCCTAACAAACCCTAACAAACCCAAAAAAACACCAAAAAACCTAACAATCCCTAACAAACCCTAACAAACCCTAACAAGCCCTAACAAACCCCAAGAAGCACTAAGAAACCCCAATAAACCCAAAAAACGTTAAGAAATCCTAAAAAACCCTAAAAATCATAACAAAACCCTTAGAAAACCTAAGAAACACTAAAACACCGTTAGAAACCCTAACAACCCCTTAGAAACCCTAACACACCCTTAGAAACTTTATCACACCCTTTGAAACCCCAACGCACCCATAAAAACACTAACACAACCTCAGAAACCCTTAGAAACCATAGCACATCCTTAGAAACACTAACTAACCCATAAAAACGCTAACCCGCCCTTAGAAACCCTAACACACCCTTAGAAACCCTAAAAAACAATTAGACACCCTAAATCACTATAATAAGCACTAATAAATCCTAACAAACCCTACCAACCAATAATAAACCATAATAAACCCCAATAAACCCTATAGCCCACTACTAAACCCTAAAAAACACTAATAAATCGTAATAAACCCTAAAAACCCTATTAGACCGCAATAAAAGCTACAAAATACCTAAAAACCCAAATATAATACAAAAATGCTATTAAACCATTCAAAATTCTAATATTCACAAAAAACCCCTAACAAACCCGGCAAAACCAGACAAAACCCTAAAAAATCCTAAAACCCCAAATAACCAAAAAAACCCAAAAAACCCCAAAAAACCGTAAAAAATCCTAAAACCCTAAAAAACCCTAAAAACCCTAACACCCCTAAGATCACAAAAAACCCAAAAAACCTGGTAAACAAACCTAAAAAACCCTAAAAACCTCAAAAAATTCCAAAAAATGCTAAATACCCTAAAAACCCGTAAAAACTATAAAAGACCCTAAAAATCAGAAAAATGCCCAAGAAAACCCTAACCAACCCTATGAAACCCTGAAAAACCCAAAACCCCCTAGAAAACCCTAAAAACCTCAAATTAAACCCTAATACACCATAAAGAACCTTAAAGAATCCTAAAAAACCCTAAATAACCACTAAATCCACTAACAACACTACATAAACGCTAAAAATTGCTACAAAAAACAGAAAAATACTTCAAAACCTACAGAACGCAACAAAATCCCAAAAACGCTAAAATAACCCAAAAAAGTATAAAAAATCCTAACACAGCCATAAAACCCAAAAAATGCATAAAACCCCAAACAACACAAACATACTATAACAAAACCTAAAAACCCTAACAAAACATAACAAACCCTAAAAACCACTAATAATCCCTAAGAACCACTAATAAACCCAAATAACCCCTAAAACCCACTATTAAACCGTAAAACCCCTAATAAACACTAACAAATCGTAATAACCTGTAATAAATTCTAACAAACTCTATTAGAACCTAATAAATGCTACAAAAGCCCAAACCCCACTAAAATACAATAAAAAACACTATTAAACCATTATAAACCCTAATAATCACTAAAACCCTAACAAACCTGACAAAATGCTACAAAAACCTCCAAATAATAGCCTACAAAACCCTACAACCCACTAAAAAACCCTAACAAACTATAATAACCCCAAAATAAATCGTAACAAACCCTAACACCCCCAAATAAATTGTAACAAATCCTAACAATGCCAAATAAATCGTAACAAACTGAAACAAACAGTAACAAACCCCTAATAAACCTTAATAAACCCTATCAAATCATAACAAACCCTAATAAATCGTAATAAACCCAAATACACATTACTAAACCGTAATAAATAAAATAAACTACAATGAATCCAAAATAAAACTAAAAATGCGGATAAACCCTAGAAAAAGTTATTAATGCCTAGAAAAGACCAAAAAAACCTTAATATACAGTAAAAATGCTAATAAATTGTAACAAATAATAAAGAACACTAATAAACCCTAATAAACCCTAATATACCCTAAAGAACCATATTAAACTCTAAAGAACACTAAAAAAACCTAAAGAACCCAAAACAAATGCTAAAACACATTATATAAACCCTAAAAACCGCTACAATACCCAAACAAACCATAAAATAGACGAAAAACCCTATCAATCTCCAAAAAAACAAATAAACCCATAACCCCCCCCCCCCCTCTCGCCCAAAAAAACTATTAAAAAGCCATCAGAAACCATAAGAAACCATAAACACCTGTTAACAACCCATAAAAAATCTAAAAAACTACAAACCATAAACAACCATTGAAACCCTAAAAATGGCTTCAAATAGATACATAACCCCAAAAACGTTACATAAACCCTTAAAAATGCAACAAAAACCTTAAAAATGCAACATAAACCAAAAAACGAAACATAAACCCAAAAAACGCCACATAAACCCCGAAAGCGCTACATAAACCCTAGAACTGTAACATAAACCCTAAAACACACAACATAAACCCCAAAAAACGCAACATAAATATTAAAAAATGCTACATAAAACCTAAAAACACAATATAAACCCTAAAAATACAACATGAACCCTAAGAACATTACATAAACCCTAAAAATTCAACGTAAACTCTACATCACCCCTAAAAATACTACCTAATCCAAGAAAATGTAACATAAACCCTAAAAAATGCTACATAAAACCTAAACCCTAAACACGTTAAATAAATCCTAAAAACGTTACATAAACCCCAAAAATGATACAAAAAATCTTAAACTGCTAACTAAACCATAAAAACGCAACATAAACACTAAAAATGCTACATAAACTCTAACAACGCTACACAGACCCTAAAAAATGCAATAAAAACCCTAAAGACGCTTTAAAACCCTCATAAATATTAAACCATAATATACCATAATATAAAAAATTAAACCCTAATAAACCACTAATATACTCTAATAATCCATAAAAACACTTTATAATCCCTAAAAACCCTATGAAACTCTACTCAACCCTAATAAAATTCCAAAAATACCTAATAAAACCTAATAAATTATAATAAAACCATATAAACCCTAAAAACACGTTATGAAAACCTAAAAAAACTTAACCTACCCTAATAGACAATAATAAACACTAATAAACCCTAATATACCCCAAACAGACCCTAAAATCCCTAATAAACCAAAAATAAATCTAAATAAACCCTACTCAACCCTAACAAACCTTAACACACCATAATAACCCCTAATAAAACCCTACAAAACCCTAATAAAGAAAAAAAATGCTAGTATACTTTAAAATAACTCTAGAAACCCTAATAAACTCTAATATAACCTAATAAACCCTAAAAACGCTCACAAACAATAAAAAATGATCACAAAGAATAGAACTGCGCTATATTACCTAAAAAGACCTCAAAATACAAATATAACGTAATAAAGACAAAAAATGCTAATATACCTTAAAAATCCCTAGAAACCCTAATAAACCATAATAAACTTTAATATAACCTAAGAAACCCTAAAAATGCAGAGAAACAAAAACATATCGGTCACAAACAATAAAAACATTCTATATTATCTAAAAAGTCCTAACAAACACTAATATAACCTACCAAAACAAAAAAAACTAATAAAACCCTAACAAACACTAATAAACCCTAAAAATCCCTAATAAAACCTAATAAAAACTAATAAACCCTAATAAAACACTAAAAATACCTTCTCAACCAAAATAAACCTTGACACACCATAACAAAACCTAATAAAACCCAAATAAACCCCAATAAACAAAAAAACGCAAACAAACCATTAAAAGGCCCTAGAAACCCTAATAAACCATAATAAATTCAAATAAAAGTTAATATACCATTAAAAATTCTCACAAACACTAAAAACACGCTAATAAAACCTAAAAAGTCATAATAACCCCTCATGTATGTTAACAAAAAATAAAAAAACACTCATATACCCTAATAAAAACACTAACAAACCCTAGTAAACCCTAAAAATACCTAACAAACCCTAATAAACCATACTCAACCATAATAAACTCTAATAAAACCTTAAAGATTCTGACTCAACCTTTATAAAACCCTAAAAATACATACTCAACCCTAATAAACCTTAACACTCCAGAATAAACAATAATAAACCCCACTAAATCCAAAAAAATGAAAATATACCATTAAAAATCCCTAAAACCCCTAATAAATGCTTATAAAACCTAACAAAGCTTAAAAGTGCTAATAAACCCGAATAAAACAACTAAACACTAAAAAACCCTAATATACCCTCTTAAAAATTAATAAACCATAACAAACCATAATAAACCCTAATAAATCCTAAACATACCCAAATATATCATAATATACCATAATATACCCAAATAAGCCCAACACAATCCAAATAAAACCCTAAAAATACCTAATAAACCCTAATAAACCTTAACACACCCTAATAAACCCTAATAAAATCTTAATAACCCCCACCAATCCCTAAAAAATGCAAATATACCATTAAAAAACCCTAAAGCCCTAACAAAGCATAATAAATGTTAATAACACCTAAAAATCCTAAAAAATGACAGTGAACACTAAAAATACCGCTAATAATAATAGTAGTAATAATGCACGTGCATGTGCATATGCATGTGCATGGTTTAAATAATAAATCATAACGCACGTGCTTGTGCATATGCCTGCGCATTTGTATGTTAATGATAATAAATAATAAATAATAAATAATAACGCATGTGAATTGCATGTGTATGTTCATGTACATGTGAATGATAATATATAATAAATAATTACGCACATACAAGTGCATCGGCATGTGCATGTGCATGTGCATGTGCATGGTAATAGACAATAAATAATAACCAAGTCCAAATGAATGTGCATTTTCATGTGAATGATAATAAATAATAAATAATAACACAAGTGATAAAAGAATAAAGCACGTGAATTAGAATAAATAATGATAACATGTGTCATAATAGAATAATGCAAGTTCATTGAATTTGCATGTTCATGATAATAAATAATATATAATAACACACGTGCATGTGCATTTACATGTAATGATAATTATATTGACATATGCACGTGCATGGTAATAAATAATAAATAACAATTCACGTGCATGTGCATTTGTATTTGATGATATAAACGACCACTACAAAAAGAATAATAATAATTATAATTATAATAATAATAATAATAATAGAATAATGCAAGTGCATTTTATGTGCACGTACATAGTAGTAAATAATAAATAATAATAATAAATAAGAATGCACATGCATGTGCATGTGCATTTACATTTGTTGATAATATTAATAATACTAATTGTAATAACAATAATAATAATAATAATGAACGCATGTGCATGGTAATAAATAATAAATAAAAACGTACATGCATGTGAATTTGCATGTGATAATGATAATAATAATGATAATGATAATAATAATAATAATAATAATAATAAATATAATAATAATAATAATAACTGTGATAATAATAATAATAATAAATGAATAATACAGGTGCATTGCATATGCATGTACATGGAAATAAATAATAAATAATAACACACGTGCATCTACATTTCCATGTGATGATAATAATAACAACAATGCAATGCATTTGCACATTCATTGAATGTGCGTGTATTTGCATTTGGATGTGCATTTTCATGTGATGATAATAACAAAAAAAACAAAAACAAAAACAAAAACAACAAAAACCACTATAATAATAATAACAATAATAATAAAAACACATGAGATAATAAATTAACGTGTGCACATTGTATGTTCATGTGCATGGTGACCATTGGATGATTGTGAAACGATACACACTTTGGTAACCATTGGAACCCTTTCTGACATTCTTCAAACCCCAAAAAGACCCAAAATCCCTTTGGATGGTCAAAAGATTGGCTTCTGGTGTCCGTTTAGAAATAACTTCTTCTATGGGTGTCCGTTTTGCCTCTACCACATATAAAATCGAAGATTGCGACTAGACCTACACTCGTATAACCACCGAAGCACCTTCTCAAATCCTTGAAGGCCAAAAAAGGTACTTAAACCCTCTAAAATACCATAACTTCTACTATGGGAGTCCATTTTGCCTATACAATATATCAAATCGAATCTTTCGACTATATCTACACATCTGTGTCCAATAAGAGCACCTTATCACGTTATTAATGTCCCAAAAGGTCCTTACGTCCTCCAAATGACCGTAACTTCTTCTCTGAGTTTCCGTTTCACCTCTACCACATATCTAATTAAAGCTTGCAACTGGACCTACACATCTATGACAACCATGAACAACTAAATAACCCTAACAAACAATGAATAACACCAAAAACACTAAAAACAATTAAAATCCATGTAAAACACTAACAAACCCTAACAAACCCTAACAAACCCTAACAAACCATAACAAGCCCTAAAAAACCCCATGAAGCACAAATAAACCCCAATAAACCCAAAAAATCTGAAGAAACCCTAAAAACCCCCAAAGAAACCTTAAGAAACCCTAACAAACCCCTAAAAACCCTAACAAAACCCTAAGCGAACCTAAAAAACACTAAAACACCCATAGAAACCCAAACACACCCTTAGAAACCCTAACACGCCTTTAGAAACCCTATCACACCCTTAGAAACCCCAACACACCCATAGAAACCCTAACACAACCTCAGAAACCCTTAGAAACCATAACACACCCTTAGAAACACTACCCCGTCCATAAAAACCCTAACCCACCCTTAGAAACCCTAACACACCCTTAGAAACCCTAAAAAACACTTAGACACCCTAAATCACTATAATAAGCACTAATAAATCCTAACAAACCCTACCAACCAATAATAAACCCTAATAAACCCTAAAGCCCACTAATAAACCCTAATAAACACTAATAAATAATAATAAAACCTAAAACTCTATTAGACCACAATAAAAGTTACAAAATACCTAAAAACCCAAATATATAACAAAAATTCTATTAAACCATTCAAAATGATAATATTCACACAACAAACCCCTAACATACCGGGCAAAATCTGACAAAACCCTAAAAAACCCTAAAAACCCAAATAACCCAAAAAACCCAAAAAACCCCAAAAAACCCTAACATATCCTAAAACCCTAGAAAACCATAAGACCCCTAAAAACACAAAGAACCTGAAAAAAACCCTAAAACAAACCTAAAAAACCCTAAAAACCTCAAAAAATCCCTAAAAAATGCTAAAAACACTAAAAACCCCTAAAAACAAAAAAAACCTAAAAATCCTAAAAATTCCTAACAAAACCCTAACCAACCCTATGAAGCCCTCAAAACCTGAATAACCCCGAGTAAAACATAAAAACCTCAAAGGTAACCCCAATACACCATAAAGAAAATTAAATAATCCTAAAAAACCTTAAAGAACCACTGAAGCCACTAACAACGCTACATAAACCCTAACAATTGCTACAAAAAACCGAGAAATGCTTCAAAAACAACAAAATGCAACAAAATCCCAAAAATGCTAAAATAACCCAAACAAACATAAAAAATCCAAACACAACCATAAAACCCAAAAAAAATGCATAAAACCCCAAACAACTCAAACAAACTGTAACAAACCCTAAAAACCCTAACAAACCCTAAAAACCACTAATAACCCCTAAGAACCACTAATAAACCCTAATAACCCCTAAAACCCACGATTAAACCATAAAAACCCTAATAAACACTAATAAATCGTAATAACCTGTAATAAATTCTAACAAACTCTATTAGACCCTAATAAACTCTACAAAAGCCCAAAAACCCCTAAAATACAATAAAAACACTATTAAACCCTAATAAACCCTAATAATCACTAAAAACCCTAACAAACCTGACAAAATGCTACAAAAACCTCCAAATAATAGCCTATAATACCCTATAAACCACTAATAAACCCTATCAAACTCTAATAAACCCAAAATAAATCGTAACAATCCCTAACAACCCCAAATAAATTGTAAAAAATCCTAACAATGACAAATAAATCGTAACAAACTGAAACAAACCATAAAAAACCCCTAATAAACCATAATAAACACGAAAAAATCATAATAAACCCTAATAAATTGTAATAAACCCAAATACACATTAATAAACCCTAATAAATAAAATAAACCTTAATAAACCCCAATGAATCCTAAATAACCCTAGAAAGGTTGATAAACCCTAGAAAAAGCTATTAATGCCTACAAAAGCCCAACAAAACCATAATATACAATAAGAAACGCTAATAAACTGTAATAAATCCTAAAGAACACTAATAAACCCTAAAGAACCACAATAAACCCTAAAGAACCATATTAAACTTTAAAGAACACTAAAAAACCTATAGAACCCAAAACAAATGCTAAAACACATTATATAAACCCTAAAAACTGCTACAATACCCAAACAAACCCTAAAACACACTAAAAACCCTAACATCCCCTATCAATCTAAAAAAACAAATAATCCCATAACCCCCCCCCCCCAAATACCATTAAAAATCCATCAGATACCATAAAAACCATAAACACCCGTTAACAACCCATAAAATCCCTAAAAAACTACAAACCATAAACAACCATTGAAACCCTAAAAAATTCTTCAAATAGATACATAACCCTAAAAATGTTACATAAACCCTTAAAAATGAAACAAAAACCATAAAAATGCAACATAAACTAAAAAACGAAACATAAACCCAAAAAACGCAACATAAACCCTAAAAGCACTACGTAAACCCTAGAACTGTAACATAAACCCAAAAAACACAACATAAACCCTAAAAACGCAACATAAACATAAACAAATGATACATAAAACCTAAAAACACAATATAAACTCTAAAAACCCTACATGAACCCTAAAAACGTTACATAAACCCTAAAAAATGCAACGTAAACTCTACATCACCCCTAAAAATGATACCAAAACCAAGAAAATGCAACATAAACCCTAAAAAATGCTAAATAAAACTTAAACCCTAAACACTCTACATAATCCCTAAAATCATTACATAAACTCCAAAAATGATACATAAAATCTTTAACTACTAACTAAACCCTAAAAATGCTACATAAACACTAAAAATGCTACATAAACTCTAACAATGCTACACAGACCCTAAAAAATGCTACAAAAACCCTAAAGAAGCATTAAAACCCTCATAAATATTAAACCCTAATATACCATAATATTAAAAATTAAATGCTAATAAACCCCTAATAAACTCTAATAATCCTTAAAAACACCTTATAATCCCTAAAAACCCTATGAAACTATACTCAACCCTAATAAAATCCCAAAAATACCTAATAAAACCTAATTAATGATAATAAAACCTTATAAACCCTAAAAACACGTTATGAAAACCTAAAAAACCCTAACCAAACCTAATAGACACTAAGAAACACTAATAAACACTAATAAACCCCAAACAAACCCTAAAAATCCCTAATAAACCAAAAATAAATCCAAATAAACCCTACTCAACCCTAACAAACCTTAATACACCATAATAACCCCAAATAAATCCCTAAAAACCCTAATAAAGAAAAAAATGCTAGTATACCATAAAAATCCCAAGAAACCCTAATAAACTCTAATATAACCTAATAAACACTAAAAACGCTCACAAACAATAAAAAATGATCAAAAATAATAAAAACACGATATATTACCTAAAAAGACATAAAAACACTAATATAGTATAATAAAGACAAAAAAATCCAATATACAATAAAAATCACTAGAAACCCAAATAAACCATAATAAACTCTAATATAACCTAAGAAACCCTAAAACGCTGAAAAAACAAAATAAAAACACTCAAAAACAATAAAAACATGCCATATTATCTAAAAAGACCTAACAAACACTAATATAACCTAACAAAACAAAAAAAAACTAATAAACCCCTAACAAACCATAACAAACCCTAAAAATCCCTAATAACCCAAAAATAAATCCAAATAAACCCTACTCAACCCTAACAAACCTTAACACACCATAATAACCCCAAATAAATCCCTAAAAACCCTAATAAAGAAAAAATGCTAGTATACCTTAAAAATCCCTGGAAAACCCTAATAAACTCTAATATAACCTAATAAACACTAAAAACGCTCACAAACAATAAAAAATGATCAAAAATAATAAAAACACGATATATTACCTAAAAAGACATAAAAACACTAATATAGTATAATAAAGACAAAAAATGCCAATATACAATAAAAATCACTAGAAACCCAAATAAACCATAATAAACTCTAATATAACCTAAGAAACCCTAAAAACACTGAAAAAACAAAAAAAAACACTCACAAACAATAAAAACATGCTATATTATGTAAAAAGACCTAACAAATACTAATATAACCTAACAAAACAAAAAAAACTAATAAACCCCTAACAAACCATAACAAACCCTAAAAAACCCTAATAAAACCTAATAAAAACTAATAAACCCTAATAAAACCATAATAAAACACTAAAAATACCTTCTCAGTCCTAATAAACCTTGACACACCATAACAAAACCTAATAAAACCCAAATAAACCCCAATAAAAAAACGCAAACAACCCATTAAAAAGCCCTAGAAACCCTAATTAACCATAATAAATTCAAATAAAAGCTAATAAACCATTATAAATGCTCACAAACACTAAAAAACGAAAATAAAACCTAAAAAGTCATAATAACCCCTCATATATATTAAGAAAAAAATAAAAAATCACTCACATACCCTAATAAAATCACTAAAAACCCTACTAAACCCTAAAAATCCCTAACAAACCCTAATAAACTGTATTCAACCCTAATAAACTCTAATAAAACCTTAAATATTATGACTCAACCTTCATAAAACCCAAAAAATATCTACTCAACCCTAATAAACCTTAACACTCCATAATAAACCATAATAAACCCCACTAAATCCTAAAAAACGCAAATATACCATTAAAAAGCCCTAAAAACCCTAATAAATGCTAATAAAACCTAACAAAGCTTAAAAGCGCTAACAAACCAGAATAAAACAACTAAACACTAAAAAACCCTAATATACCCTCTTAAAAATTAATTAACCATAACGAACCCTAATAAACCCTAATAAATCCTAAACATACCTAAATATACCATAATATACCATAATATATCCAAATAAAGCCAACAAAATCCTAATTAAACCCTAAAAATACCTGATAAACCCTAATAAACCTTGACACACCCTAATAAAACCCTAATAAAATCTTAATAACCCCCACCAAACCCTAAAAAATGTTAACATACAATTAAAAAACCCTAAATCCCTAACAAACCATAATAAATGTTAATAACACCTAAAAATCCTAAAAATGATAGTAAACCCTAAAAATACCGCTAATAATAATACTAGTAATAATGCACGTGCATGTGCATATGCATGTTCATGGTTTAAATAATAAATCATAACGCGCGTGCATGTGCATATGCCTGCGCATTTGTATGTTAATGATAATATATTATTAATTTTAAATAATAACGCATTTGAATTGCATGCGTATGTTCTTGTACATGTGAATGATAACAAATAATAAATAATTACGCACATACAAGTTCATGGGAATGTGCATGTGAATGTGCATGGTAATAAACAATAAATAATTTCCAATTCCACAAGAATGTGCCTTTTCAGGTGAATGATAATAAATAATAAATAATAACACATGTGATAATAGAATAAAGCACGAACATTGCATGTGCTCGTGCATTAGAATAAATAATGATAACATGTGTCATAATAAAATAATGCAAGTGAATTGCATTTGCATGTGCATGATAATAAATAATATATAAAAATGCACGTGCTTGTGCATTTACATGTAATGATAATGATATTGACATATGCGCGTGCATGGTAATAAATAATAAATAACAACGCACAGGCATGTGCATTTGTATTTTATGATATAAACAACCACTACAACAAGAATAATAATAATAATAATAATAATAAAAATAATAGAATAACTCAAGTGCATTTCATGTGCACGTGCATAGTAGTAAATAATAAATAAATAATAATAAATAAGAACTCACATGCATGTGCATGTGCATTTACATTTGTTGATAATATTAATAATACTAATTGTAATAACAATAATAATAATAACGTATGCACGTGCATGGTAACAAATAATAAATAAAAACGCACATGAATGTGCATTTTCATGTGATAATGATAATGATAATAATAATAATAATAATAACTATGATAATAATAATAATAATAATAAATGAATAATACAAGTGCATTGCATATGCACGTACATGGTAATAAATAACAAATAATAACACACGTGCAACTACATTTTCATGTGATGATAGTAATAATAATAGTAGTATAAATAATAGTAGTCGTGGTAGTGATAACAGTAGTAGTACTAATGCATATGATAATAGAATGTTGCACGTGCATTACGTGTGCATGTGTATGGTAATAAAAAATAACTCATGTGCATTTCATTTGCATGTGATGATGATGATGATGATGATGATAATAATAATAATATTAATAATAAAAACAAATGTGATAATAGAATAACGCACGTTCATTTAATGTGCGTGTATTTTCATTTGGATGTGCATTTGCATGTGATAACAACAACAACAACAACAACCACAATAATAATAATAACAATAATAATAACAACACATGTGATAATAAATTAATGTGTGTGCATTGCACGTGCATGTGCATGGTAACCATTGTAAGATTGTGAAATGATACACACTTTGGTAACCATTGGAACCCTTTCTGACATTCTTCAACCCCCAAAATGACCCAAAATCCCTTTGGATGGTCAAAAGATTGGCTTCTGGTGTCCGTTTTCAATAACTTCTTCTATGGGTGTCTGTTTGGCCTCTACCAAATATGAAATCAAAGCTTGAGACTAGACCTACACTCTTATAACCACTGAAGCACCTTTTCACATCCTTGAAGTCCCAAAAAGGTTCTTAAAGCCTCCGAAAGACCATAACTTCTACTATGGGAGTCCGTTTCCCTCTACCATATATCAAATCAATGCTTTCAACTTGATCTACAAATCTGTGACAAATAGGAACACCTTATCACGTTTTTAAAGATCCAAAATGTCCTTATGTCCTCTAAATGACCATAACTTCTGCTCCGAGTGTCTGGTTCACCTCTACCACATATCAAATTGAATCTTGTGACTAGCTCTACAAATCTATGACAACCATGAACAACTAAATAACACTAACTAACCATGAATATCCATATAGATACTTAAAACAATTAAAAACCAATCAAAACTCTAACAAACCCAAACTAAACCTATCAAACACTAACAAACCATAAAAAAACCCTAAAAGACCCTACCAAACCCCAAAAACCCGTAAGAAACAAAACAAACCCTAAAAAACCTTAACAAACTCTAACAAGCTCTAATGAACCCCAAGAAGCACTAAGAAACCCCAATAAACAAAAAAAACCCTGAAGAAACCCTAAAACCCCCTAAGAAACCATAAGAAACCCTGAAAAAACCCTAAAACCCTAAAAACCCTAACAAAACCCTAAGAAATCCTAAGAAACACTAACACACCCTTAGAAACCCTAACACACACTTAGAATCCCTAACACAACCTTAGAAACCCTATAACACCCTTAAAAACCCCAACCCACCCATATAAACCCTAACACAGCCTTAGAAAACCTTAGAAACCCTAGCACACCCATAGAAACCCTAACCCGCCCATAAAAACCCTAACCCACCCTTAGAAACCCTAACACACCCATAGAAACCCTAAAAACCCTTAGACACCCTAAATCACTCTAATAAGGACTAATAAATCCTAACAAACCCTACCAACCAATAATCAACCATAATAAAACCTTATAAACTCTAAAGACCACTACTAAACCCTAAAAAACAATAATAAATATTAATAAACCCTAAAAACCCTATTATACCCCAATATAAGCTACAAAATACCTAAAAACCCAAATATACAACAAAAACTCTATTAAACCATTCAAAATGCAAATATTCATAAAAAACTGATTACAAACCCAGAAAACCTAACAAAACCCTAAAAACCATAAAAACCCAAAAAACCCCAAAAAACCCTAAAACCCCCAAAAAACCAAATACACCGAAAAAACTCGAAAACAAACCTAAAACCCTAAAAAACCTAAAAAACTCAAAACCCCCTAAAAAACCAAAAAACCACCAAAATTTCTAAAAAACCCTAAAAGACTAAAAATTCCTAACGAAACCCTAACCAACCCTATGAAACCCTTAAAAACCCTAAAAACCCCCTAGCAAACCCTAAAAACCTCAAAAGAAACCCTAATGCACCCAAAAGAACCCTAAAAACCCTGAAAAACCCTCAACAATCATAAAGAACCACTAAAGCCACTTAAAACGCCACATAAACCCTATCAATTACTACAAAAACCCGAAAAATGCTTAAAAACCCACAAAACGGAACAAAACCCCCAAAAACGCTAAAATAACCCTAACAAAGCATAAAAAATCCAAACACACCCATAAAACCCAAAAAATGCATAACACCCCAAACAACTCAAACAAACCATAACAAACCCTAAAAACCCTAAAAAAAACTTAACAAACCCTAACAACCACTAATAACCCCTAAGAACCACTAATAAACCACTAATAAACCCTAATAACCCATAAAACCCACTACTAAACCCTAAAAACCCTAATAAACACTAATAAATCGTAATAACCTATAATAAACCCTAACAAATCTATTAGACCCTAATAAATGCTACAAAAGCCCAAAAACCCCTAATATACAATAAAAACACTGTTAAACAATAATAAACCCTAATAATCAGTAAAAACTCTAACATACCCGACCAAACGCTACAAAAATAACCAAATAATAGCCTACAAAACCCTACAACCCACTAAAAAACCTTAATAACCCCAAAATAAATCATAACAAAACCTAAAAACCCCAAATAAATCGTAACAAATCCAAAAAACACCAAATAAATTGTAAAAAACTGAAACAAACAATAACAAACCCCTAATAAACCCCAATAAACCCCAATAAACCCAAACAAATAATAATAAATGCTAATAAATTGTAATAAACCCAAATACATGTTACTAAACCCTAATAAATAAAATAAACCCAAATAAATCCCAATAAATCCTAAATAACCCTAAAAAAGTTTGATAAACTGTAGAAAAATCTATTAATGCCTACAAAAGATCAATAAAACCCTAATATACAATAAAAATTGCCATTAAACTATAACAAATCCTAATGAACACTAATAAACCATAATGAACCCAAATAAAACCTAAAGAACCATACTAAACTCTAAAGAACACTAAAAACCCAAAAGAACCCAAAACACTCTAAAACGCATTATATAAACCCTAAAAACCGCTACAATACCCCATAAAAACCTATAACACACTAAAAACCTTAACAACCCCTATCAATACCCAAAAAAACCCATAAACCCCACCCCAAAAACATTAAAAAGCCAACAGATACCATAAAAAACCATAAACACCCGTTAATAACCCTAAAAACACCTAAAACACTACAAGCCATAAACAACCATTAAAACCCTAAAAAAGGCTTCAAATAGATACATAAACCCTCAAAACGTTACATAAACCCTAAAAAATGAAACAAAAACCCCAAAAACGCAACATAAACCAAAAAAAAGAAACATAAACCCAAATAATGCTAAATAAAACCTAAAATCCCTACATAAACCCTTGAACTATAACATAAACCCCAAACAACACAACAAAAACCCTAAAAACCGCAACATAAACATTAAAAAAACACAACATTAAACCTAAAAACACAATCTAAAACCTAAAAAACTACATGAACCCTAAAAACATTACATAAACCCTAAAGAATGCAACATAAATGCTACATCACCCCTAAAAATGCTACATAAACCCAGAAAACGCAACATAAAACCTAAAAAATGCTACACAAAACCTAAACCCTAAAAACACTATATAAACCATAAAAACATTATATAAACCCTAAAAATGATACATAAAACCTAAAACCACTAAATAAACCCTAAAAATACTACATAAATACTAAAAATGCTACATAAACTCTAACAACACTACACAAACCCTAAAAATGCTAAAAAAACCCTAAAAACGCTTCAAAACCCTCAAACATATTAAACCCTAATATACTATAATATATTAAATTAAACCCTAATAAACCCCAAATAAACTCTAATAATCCCTAAAAACACCTTATAATCCCTAAAAACCCTAAGAAACTCTACTCAACTCTAATAAAATGCCAAAAATATCTAATAAACCCAAATTAATTATAATATAACCTAATAAACACTAAAAACATGTTATGAAAACCTAAAAAACCCTAAACAATCCTAATAGACACTAATAAACACTAATAAACCCAAATAAACCCCAAAAAATCCTAAAAATCCCTAATAAAACATAAATAAATCCAAATAAACCTACTCAACCCTAACAAACCATAACAAACCATAATAACCCCTAATAAAACCCTACAAAACCCTAATAAATAAAAAACACTAGTATACCTTAAAAAATCCCTAGAAACCATGATAAACTCTTATATAACCTAATACCCCCTAAAAACTCTCCCAAACAATAAAAAAACGATCACAAACAATAAAAATGCGCTATATTACCTAAAAGACCTGAAAACACTAATAAAACCTAATAAAGACAAAAACACTAATATGCCTTAAAAATCCCTAGAAACCCTAATAAACTATAATAAACTCTAATATAACCTAAGAAACCCTAAAAACGCTCACAAAAAAAACAAAATGCTCACAAAAAAATAAAAACACGCTATATTATCTAAAAAGACCTAACAAACACTAATATAACCTAATAAAAGAAAAAAACTAATAAACACCTAACAAACCCAAATAAACCCTAAAAATCCCTAATAAACCATAATAAAAACTAATAAACCCTAAAAAACCATAATAAAACCCTAAATATACCCTCTCAACCCTAATAAACCTTGACACACCATAATAAAACATAATAAAACCCAACTGAACCCCAATAAACAAAAAAATGCAAAAAAAACCATTAAAAAGCCCTAGAAAACCTAAAAAACCATAATAAATTCTAATAAAACCTAATAAACCATATAAAATGGACAAAAACACTAAAACATTGCTAATAGAACCTAAAAAGTCCTAACAACCGCTCATATATATTAACAAAAACTAAAAAACACACACATACCCTAATAAAAAAAGTAACAAACCCTATTAAACACAAAAAATCCCTAACAAAGCCTAACAAACCCTACTCAACCCTAATAAACCCTATTAAAACCCTAAAGATACATACTAAACCCTAATAAAACCCTAAAAATACCTATTAAACACTAATAAACCTTAAAACATCATAATAAACCATAATAAACTCCACTAAACCCTAAAAACGAAAATATACCATTAAAAATCCCTAAAACACATAATAAATGCTAATAAAACCTAACAAAGATTAAAAGCACTAATAAACCCAAATAAACAATACTAAACCCTAAAAACACCTCATATACCCTCTTAAAAATTAATAAACTATAATGAACCATAATAAACCCTAATAAATCCTAAACATACCCAAATATACCATAATATACCATAATATACCCTAATAAACCCAACTCAATCCTAATAAAACCCTAAAAATACCTAATAAACCCTAATAAACCTTGACACACCATAATAAACCCTAATAAAATCATAATAACCCCCACCAAACCCTAAAAAACACTAATATACCATTAAAAAAATCTAAACCCCTAACAAACCATGATAAATGTTAATATAACCTAAAAATCCTAAAAAATGCTAGTAAACCCTAAAAATACCTCTAATAATAATACTAGTAATAACAGACGTTCATGAGCATATGCATGTACATGGTTTAAATAATAAATAATAACGTACATGCATGTACATATGCCTTCGCATTTGCATGTGAATGATAATAAATAATAACACATGTCAATTGCATGTGTATGTGCATGTGCATTTGAATGATAATAAATAATAAATAAAAATGCACATACAAGTGCTTGTGCATGTGCATGGAAATAAACAATAAATAATAACCAAGTCTACATGAATGTGCATTTTAATGTGAATGATAATAAATAATAAATAATAACACATGTGATAATAGAGTAACACACGAGCATTGCGTGTGCACACTACTACAAAAATGGCATTTATTAGCATTAGAAAATTGCATTAACAGTGCTAAAAAAAGCGTTGATAATCAAGGTGAAGATATAGGGGGGGGGGGGGTCCCTTTTATCAGTGCTTAGAAAAGCGCAGATCAAGACACCTTTTATCAGTGCTAAAAAAAGCGCTGATAAATGACCCATTCATCATCGCTTTTTTGCGCTGATAAAAGTAAAATAAAATAAAATAAAATAAATAATTATATAATGCGGGGGGTGGAGATTTTAATAGTGCTCATACCCCCCCTCCTTATCAGTGATTGGCGGACCCCCCCCCCCCCCCTCAATCTCTCCCGTGCGCTACCCTTCCCGCGCATCCCCCACAAACGCAAACCACCTTGCTTCCACCCGAACTCGAACCCGTGACCTCCCCCTTACCTTCCTACACCTTTACCACTAAGCCATTTCATTTTTTCTCTATTTAATGATATATCTATTTATTTATATATATAGTTATATTTATTTGTATATTAATATAGATTCATATTAATATAAATATATTTAGTTATATTAATACATATATATATTTATTCATATATTAGTATATATATATTCATTCTTATATTAACATTTTTTTTATTTTAATATGTTTTTTATCAGTATATTTATTTTTATATTAATATATATTTATAATATTAGTTTGAAATACATTTATAAAATATTTTTTTATGTGTTTTTCTAAATAAATAAATACACACACACACACACAAAGACACATATATATTTACGAATAAATACCTATATATATATGTGTATTTGAAAATCCATATAATGTTAAAAAGAACATAACCTATAATATAGAAGCCCGTATCAACTCCACAACCAGTCCAATTGAAGAAAATGAAACAATTATCGATATGATATGTGGTATAGGCCGAACGGACATCCAGATCACAAGTTATACTTGTTTGAATGTTAACAAATCGGGGAATCCTGACTAAAGCAACTAACAACACTACATAAACAGTATCAGTTGCTAAAAAACCCAAAAAAATCTTCAAAACACACAAAATGCAACAAAACCGCAAAAAATGCTACAATAACCCTAACAAAGAATAAAAATCCAAACACACCCATAAAAACCAAAAAACACATAAAACCCCAAACAACTCAAACAAACCGTTACAAACCCTAAAAACCCTAACAAAACCTAACAAACCCTAACAACCACTAATAACCCCTATGAACCACTAATAAACCCTAATAACACCTAAGACCCACTGTTAAACCCTAAAAACATAATAAACAATAATAAATTGTAATAACCTGTAATAAAACCTAACAAACTCTATTAGACCCTAATAAATGCTAAAAAGCCCTAAAACCCCTAAAAATGCAACAGAAATGCTACATCGCCCCTAAAAACGATACATAAACCCAGAAAACGCAACATAAACCCCAATAAATGCTACATAAAACGTAAACCCTAAACACGCTACATAAACCCTAAATACGACACATAAACGCTAAAAATGATATATTAAATCTAAAACTGCTAACAAAACCCTAAAAACGCTTCAGAAACACTAAAAATGCAACATAAACTCTAACAAAGCTACACAAACCATAAAAAATGCTTCAAAAACCCTAAATAATATTTAAAACCCTCTAAAACATTAAACCATAATATACCATACTATAAAAAATTAAACCCTAATAAACCTCTAATAAACTTTAATAATCCCTAAAAACACTGTATAATCCCTAAATTTCTAAGAAACTCTAATCAACCCTAATAAAACCCCAAAAATACCTAATAAACCCTAATAAATGATAAAAAATCCAAATAAACCCTAAAAACACGTTAAGAAAACCTAAACAAACCTAACCAGCCCAAATAGACACTAATAAACACTAATAAATCCAAATAAACCCCCAAAAAACCCTTAAAAGCCCTAATAAACCATAAATAAATAAAAATAAACCCTACTCAACCCTAAGAAACCTTAACACACCATAATAAATCCTAATAAAACCCTACCAAACCCTAAAAAAGAAACAAATTCTATTATACCTTAAAAAATCCCTAGAAACCCTCATAAACTCTAATATAACCTAATAAACCCTAAAAATTCTCACAAACAATAAAAAATGATCACAAACAATAAAAACGCGATATATTACCTAAAAAGTCCAAAAAACACTAATATAACCAAATAAAGAAAAAAATGCTAATATACCTTAAAAATCCCTAGAAATCCAAACATACCATAATAAACTCTAATATAACCAAATATACCCTAAAAGACTCACAAACAAAAACAAAATGCTCACAATCAATAAAAACATGTTATATTATCTAAAAATACCTAACAAATACAAATATAACCATATAAGAAAAAAATTAATAAAACCCTAACAAACACTAATAAAGCCAAAAAATCCCTAGTAAAACCTAATAAAAATGAATAAACCCTAATAAAACCCTAAAAATACCTTCTCAACCCTAATAAACCTTGACACACCATAAGAAAACTTAATAAAACCCAACTAAACCCCAAAAAACAAGAAAATGCAACCAAACCATTAAAAATACCTAGAAAACCTAATAAACCATAATAAATTCAAAAAAATCTAATAAACCATTAAAATTCTCACAATCACTAAAACCATGCTAACAAAACCTAAAAAGTCCTAATAACCCCTCATATGTATTAACAAAAACTAAAAAACACTCATATACCCTAATAAAAACACTAACAAACCCTAGTAAACCCTAAAAATCTCTAACAAACCCTAATAAACCATACTCAACCCTAATAAACCCTAATAAAACCTTAAATATACCGACACAACCCTAATAAAAACCTAAAAATACCTACTCAACCCAAATAAACCTTAACACACCATAATAAACCACAATAAACCCCGATAATCCTTAAATAAAGAAAAAGTACCATTAAAAAGCCCTAAAAACCCTAATAAATGCTAATAAAACCTAACAAAGCTTAAAAGCTCTAATAAACCTAGATAAACACTAATAAACATTAAAACACCATAATATACCCTCTTAAAAATTAATGAACCATAATGAACCATAATAAACCATATTAAATACAAAACATACCCAAATATACCATAATATACCCTAATAAACTCGAGTCAATCCTAATAAAACCCTAAAAATACTTAGCAATCCCTAATAAACCTTAACACACCATAATAAACCCTAATAAAATACTAATAACCCCCACCAAACCCTAAAAAATTCTAATATACCATAAAAACCCCTAAAACCCTAACAGACCATAATAAATGTTAATAACACCTAAAAATCCTACAAAATGATAGTAAACCCTAAAAATACCTCTAATAATAATATTAGTAATAATGCACGTTCATTCATTTTCATGTGCAAGTCTTAAATAATACATCATAACCCACATGCAGGTGCATATGCATGCACATTTGCATGTGAATGATAATAAATAATAAATAATAAATAATAATGCATGTGAATTACATGTGTATGTGCATGTGCATGAGAATGATAATAAATAATAACACACATCCAAGTGCATGTGCATGTGCATGTGCATGTGCATGGTAATAAACAATAAATAATAACAAAATCCACATGAATGTGCATTTTCATGTGAATGATAATAAATAATAAATGATAACACATGTGATATTAGAATAACGCAAGTGCATTGCATGTGCACGTGCATGTGAATAAATAATAATAACACATGTGATAATAGAATAACGCAAGTACATTTAATTTTCATTGATTGATAATAAATAATATATAATAACGCATGTGTATGTGCATTTACATGTAATGATAATGATAATGACGCATGCATGTGCATGGTAATAAATATTAAATAACAATACATGGGCATGGGTATTTGTTTTTGATGATACCAACAACAACAACAACAACAATAATAATAGAATAACGCACGTGCATTGCATGTGAACGTGCATACTAGTAAATAATAAATAAATAATAGTAAATAAGAATGCACATGCATGTGCATGTGCATTTACATTTGATAATAATATTAATAATACTAATTGTAATAATAATAAAAATAATAATGCAAGGACGTGCATGGTAATAAATAATATATAACAATGCACAATCATGTGGATATGCATGTGATAATGATAATAACAATGATATTGATAATAATAATAATAATAATAACTATGATAATAATAATAATAATAACAATAAAATAATAATACAAGTGCATTGCATATGCACATGCATGGTAATAAATAATAAATAATAATGCATGTGCATCTTCATTTGCATGTGATGATAATAATAATAACAGTAGTAGTAGTAGTAGTGATAAGAGTAGTAGTACCAATGCATGCGATAAAAGAAGAGTGCATGTGCATTATGTGTGAACATGCATGGTAATAAATAATAATGCACGTGCATTGCATTTGCATGTGATGATGATAATAATGATGATGATAATAATAATAATAATAACAACAACAAAGCATGTGATAATAGAATAACACACATGCATTGAATGAGCGTGTTTATGTATTTGCATGCGCATTTTCATCTGATGATAACAACGACAACAACAACAACCACCACCACCGTAAAAATAATAACAATAAGAATAACAACGTATGTGATTATAAAATAACATGTGTGCATTTCATGTGCACTTTCATGGTAATAAAAATTATATAATAATGCACGTGCATGTGCATGTGCATGTGCATGTGCATGAGATGATAATAATAATAATAATAATTACATTAATAATAATAATAATAATAACAATAACGCATGTGATAATAGAATAATGCATGAGCATTGCATGATAATAAATAATAACTCATAGCACACGTGATGATAATAATAACAATAATAGTAATATTAATAATAATAGCGCATGTGATAATAGAATAACGCACATGTATTGAATGTGCGCATGTATGGTAATAAATAATAACGCACGTGAATTTGCATTTTCATTTGATGATAATAACAATAATAACAATAATAGTAATAATAACAATATTAATAAAAATGCATGTGATAATAGAATAATGTTGGGGCATTGTGTGTGCATGTGCATGGTAATAAATAATAACGGACGTGCATGTGCATTTTCATTTGGCTTGATCCTCTCTCTCGCGGCTTGATCCTTTCTCTGTGGCGGAGTCGATTCGAGATCCAATCTTTATCGGCGTTGAAGGTTGAGTCCCTTCGTCTAGAGGGTTCGTGGTTTCTTTTAGCATTCAAAAAGGCTTCTGTGATGTTGATGGTCATGTTCTTCGGTGGTATTGGCTTCAATGGCGGGAGGATGTTGGTTCAAGATCAAGTACAGGTCTACTGTGGGCTGAGGTTGCTACTGTGTTCTACGCATGTGATGCTTCTGGTGGACCTATGGCCTCCTCGTTTGAGCATGATGGTGGCGATGGGCCTCATTGTGTTTCATTCTACATGTGGTGAAGCGACCTCCTGCATTGCCTCTTATTTCCAGAAGCTTGGTGATGGGATTTTATCTTTGATTTCATGATTTTGTTGGGTGATTTTTGTTGTCGCTGTGAATTCAGTTTTGGTGTGATTCTCTTTTGGTGCGGTTTTCTGGTCTTCGGAGTGTTGATTGGTTCCTGGTTGCACTGTGGTGGATGCAGATTGGGGTGCGGTGTCTGGACAGCCTAAGATTTCGTGACCCATGCTGTCTCTCTTGATGGATATGAAATTAGCATAACTTTGATGCAACGGTCGATTTTCAGTTTTCAGCAGACTCTTGTATGGTGTTAGATTGATTTTTCATTATAAAGTTTTCTGTTTTTTGTCGGAAGGAGGGAAATGACGATTTGATGGAAGTTCTGGTCTCAATGGACCATGGCTCAAAGGATTCTGCAGTCATTCACTGACAATAAGATGCTCCAGATGAGGTTGAGGGGAAAGAAGATTCATTGTTTCATGGCTTTTCGGAATCGGATGTTAGAGAGGGTGTGGCACTGTCCATCGGTACCAGGCCCATGCTATTTGGCACAGGACATCTAGTCGTTCTACAATGAGACAATGTAAGCTGGTCTTAATGGTTATTTTTGCTGGGAGGAGCTTCTATATTGTAGTGAGCGATGCTTTTGATCTTGGGTTCGGTCCGTTGATGACTCGTTTATTTTTTTTAAGTCTTAATGTCTTGATGGTTTTCCCCTCAGCCCTAAAAACGGGGATTATTTCAATAAAAAAATAATTTTCAGTCAGTCAACCAAAACAACAACATATTCACGTGCATAGAAATAAATAATATATAATAAATAATAAATAATAACGCATGTGCATCTTCATTTTCATGTGACCATAATAATAATATTATTATTATTATTAACAATAATTATAATTATAATAATGATAATAATAATGATGATAATGATAATAATGATAATAATAATGTGTGTGATAATAGAATAACACATGTCCTAACAAACCCTAACAAAACCTAACAAACCCTAGCAACGACTAATAACACCTAAGAACCACTAATAAACCCAAATAACACCTGAAACCCGCTATTATATCTTAAAACCCTAATAAACAATAATAAATCATAATAACCTGTAATAAACCCCAAAAACCCCTATTAGACTCTAATAAATGCTACAAAATCCCTAAAACCCCTAAAATACAACAAAAAAATACTATTGAACCATAATAAAACCTATTAATCACTAAAAACCCTAACAAACCCGACAAAACACTACAAAACCCACCAAATAATAACCTACAAAACCCTAAAACCCACTAATAAACCCTAACAAACCCTAATAACCCCATAATAAATCGTTTCAAACCCTAAGTACCCCAAATAAATTGTAACAAATCTTAACAATGCCAAATAAATCGTAAGAAACTGAAACAAACCCGTAATAAACCGCAATAAACCCTAACAAATCATAATAAACCTTAATAAATTGTAATAAACCCAAATACACATTAATAAACCCTAATAAAAAAAATAAACCCCAAGAAACCCGAATAAATCTGAAATAACCCTAAAAAATGTTGATAAACCCTAGAAAAAGCTATTAATGCCTAGAAAATCCCAATAAAACCCTAATATGCAATGAAAAATGCTAATTAACCGTAAACAATACTAAGGAACACTAATAAACCATAAAGAACCCTAATGAACCCTAAAGAACCATAATAAACTCTAAAGAACACTAAAAAACCCTAAAGAACCCAAAAAATGCTAAAACAGATTACATAAACCCTAAAAACCGCTACAATACCCATACAACCCCTAAAACACACTAAAAACCCCTAACAACCCCTATCTATCCCGAAAAAACAAATAAACCTTTGAAGACCCCAATATACCATTGAAAACCCATCAAATACCATAAAAACCATAAACACCTGTTAGCAACCCTTAAAAACCCTAAAAACCACTACAATCCATAAACAACAATTTAATCCCTAAATAAGGCAACAAGTAGATACATAAACCCAAAAAAAATTGCATTAACCCTAAAAATGCAACATAAACCGTAAAAACAAAACATAAACCCAAAAACGCAACATAAACCCAAAAAACACTACATTAACCAAAAAAAACTACATAAACCCTAGAACTGTAACATAAATCTTAAACAACTCAACATAAACATTAAAAAACTTTATATAAAACCTAAAAACACAATATAAACCCTAAAAACACTACGTGAACCCTAAAAACATTACATAAACCATAAAAATGCAACTTAAAGGCTACATCACACCTAAAAATGCATATAAACCCAGAAAACGCAACATAAACCCTAAAAAATGCTATATAAAACATAAACCCTAAACACGCTATATAAACCCTAAAAACGTTACATAAACCCTAAAAATGATACATAAAACCTAAAACCACTAAATAAATCCTAAAAGCGCAATATAAACACTATAAATACCACATAAACACAAACAATGATGCACAAGCACTAAAAAATTTTACAAACCCCTTAAAACGCTTCAAAACCCTAAAAAATATTAAACCATAATATACCATATATAAAAAAAATTAAACCCTAATAAACTCATAATAAACTCTAATAATCCCCGAAAATGCCTTATAATTCCTAAAAACACTAAGAGACTCTACTCAACCCTAATAAAACCCCAAAATACCTAATAAACCCTAATAAATGATAATAAAACCTAATAAACCCTAATAGCACGTTAAAAAAACCTAAACAACCCTAACCAACCCTAATAGACACTAATAAACACTAACAAATAGTAATAAACCCCATAAAAACCCTAAAAATCCCTAATAAACCATAAATAAATCCAAATAAACCTTATTCAGTCCTAACAAACCTTAACACATGATAATGAACCCTAATAAAACCCTATAAAACCCTAATAACGAAACCAAACGCTAGTATACCTTAATAAATCCCTAGAAACCCTGATAAACTCTAATATATCATAATGAAATCTTTAAATTCTCACAAACATTAAAAAAATGATCACAAACAATAAAAGCATGGTATATTACCTAAAAAGACCTAAAAACACTAATATAACCTAATAAAGACAAAAAATGCTAATATACCTTAAAAATCCCTGGAAACGATAATAGAACATAATAAACTCTAATATAACCTAAGAAACCCTAATAACTTTCAGAAAAAAAAACAAAATTCTCACAAACAATAAAAACACTATATTATCTAAAAAGACTTAACAAACACTAATATAACCTAATAAAACAAAAAAAACTAATAAACACCTAACATACCCTAATAAACCCTAAAATTCCCAAATAAACCCTAAAAAAAACTAATAAACCCTAAAAAACTATAATAAAACCCTCAAAATACCTTCTCTACCCTAATAAACCTTGACACACCGCAATAAAACCTAATAAAACCCAACTAAACACCAATAAACAAAAAAACACAAACAAACCAATAAAAAGCCCTAGATTCCATAATAAACCATAATAAATTCTAATAAAACATAATAAACAATAAAAAATTCCCACAAACACTAAAAACATGCTAATAAAACCTAAAAAGTCCTAACAACTCCTCGTATATATTAACAAAAACTAAGAAACACTCATACACCCTAATAAAAACTCTAACAAACCCTAGTAAACCCTAAAAATCCCTAACAAACCCTAATAAACGCTACTCAACCCTTATAAACACTGAAGATACCTACTCAACCCTAATTAAACCCTAAAAATACCTACAACATCCTAATAAACCTTAACACACTATAATAAATTCTAATAAACCCCACTAAATCCTCAAAAAACGCAAATATACCATTAAAAAGCCTTAAAACCCCTAATAAATGCTAATAAAACCTAACAAAGCTAAAAAGCACTAATAAACCCTAATAAACACTACTAAACCCAAAAAACTCTAATATACCCTCTTAAAAAATAATAAACAATAATTAACGATAATAAACCCTAATAAATCCTAAACATACCCAAATATACCATAATATACCCTAATAAACCCAACTCAGTCCTAATAAAACCCTAAAAACACCTAATAAACCCTAGTAAACCATAAAACACCATAATAAACCCTATTAAAACCTAATACCCCCCAAACCCAAAAACTCTAATATAGCATTAGAAACCCTAAATCCCTAACAAACCATAATAAATGTTAATAACACCTAACAATTCTAAAAAATGCTAGTAAACCCAAAAAATACCTCAAATAATAATAATAGTAATAACATACGTTCATGTGCATATGAATGTGCATGGTCTAAATAATAAATCATAACGCAGATGCATGTGCTTATGCCTTTTCATTTGCATGTGAATGATAATAAATAATTAATTATAAACAATAACGCTTGTGAATTACATGTGTATGTGCATGTGCATGTGAATGATTATAAATAATAAACAATAACGCACATCTAAGTGCATGTGCATGTGCATGTGCATGGGCATGGTAATAAAGAATAAATAATAACCAAGTCCACATTAATGAGCATTTTCATGTGAATTATGATAAATAATAAACAATAACACATGTGATAATAGAATTATGCACGTGCATTGTGAGTGTACGTGCATGAGAATAAATAAAAATAACATATGTGATAATAGAATAATGCAAGTGCATTGCATTTTCTTGTGCATGATAATAAATTATATATAATAATGCACGTGCATGTGCATTTACATGTAATGATAATGATAATGACTCATGCACATGCATGGTAATAAATAATAAATAACAACACACGTGCATGTGCATTTGTATTTGATGATACAAACAAAAAGAACAACAACAAAAATAATAAAAATAATAGAATAACGCAAGTGCATTTCATGTGCACTTGCCTAGTAGTAAATAATAAATAAATAATAATAAATAAGAACGCACATGCATGGGAATGTGCATTTACATTTGATGATAATATTAATAATACTAATTTCAATAATAATAATAATAAAGCATGCACGTGCATAGTAATAAATAATAAATAACAATGCACATGCATGCACATTTGCATGTGATGATGATAATGATAATAATAATGATAATGATAATGATAATGATAATGATAATAATAATAATTGTTACAATAATAATAATAATAAAAGAATAATACAAGTCCATTTCATATACACGTGCATGGTAATAAATGATAAATAATAATGCACGTGCATCTACATTTTCATGTGATGATAGTAATAATAACTGCAGTAATAATAGTAGTAGTAGTGGTGGTGACAATAGTAGTAGTACCAATGCATGTGATAATAGAATATTGCATTATCATTATGTGTGCACGTTCATAGTAATAAATAATTACACCTGTGCATTGCATTTTCATGTAATGATGATGATGATGATAACAATAATAATAATTATTATTATTATAATAACAACACATGTGATAATAGAATAACACACGTGCATTGAATGTGCATGTATGTTCATTCACATGTGCATTTTCTTGTGATTATAACAACAACAACAACAACCACAATAATAATAATAACAATAATAATAAAAACGCATGTGATAATAAAATAACGTGTGTGCATTGCATGTGAACGTGCATGGTAATAAAAATATGATAATAATTCATGTGCATGTTCATGTGAATGTGGATGAGATGATGATGATAATAATAAAAACAATAATAATAAGTTATAGTTGTATTAAAAAATAGCACAAATGACAAAAATAGTAGTAATGGGGTCTCGAAAAACCTAACAAATCACAGAGTCATTGAAAAAGGCATAACTTCTTATTTAGGTGTCCATTTCCACTCCGTGAATAGTCAAAAATAATCTCATGGAACTAACTACTATAGAAATAGGTGTCGGAGGCCGAACAGACACGCAGATCAGAAGTTATGACCATTTTAAGAAAAAATTGACAGGGATCCGTACATTGAAATGGACTTTTGGAGGCCTTCTGATTGGTTTCTGGGATTTTAGGGTCTCAAACATCACTCGAACTATGTTCAATTCATCCTTCTGTATAGATCTCTTGGCAAATTTTGATTTGATATGTTGTAGGGCTCAAATGGACAATCGGAGCGAAAGTTATGGTCGTTTGATTTTGGACTTTTTTGGAGTGGTATAACTAATATATCATATATTTCATTGATCTTCTCATAGTTTCAACTCAACTTTGTCCTCACTCATCTTATTAGCTTCGATTTGACTAGTCACGGTGCTCAAACGGACACCTTAAGGAGATGTTATGCCTATTTTAGTGAGTTGCGGGTTTCTTAGGGTTTCAGGCGCTAGGAGAGTTGCTCAATTTAAAAGGACAATAACTTCTGCTACATGTGTTCATTTTGGATCTACAACATATTGAATTGAATATTGTGAAATGATACACACTCTAGTAACCATTGGAACCCTTTCTGACATTCTTCAACCCCCCAAAAGACCCAAAATCCCTTTGGATGGTCAATTGATTGGCTTATAGTGTCTGTTTTGCAATAAATTCTTCTATGGTTGTCCGTTTTGCCTCTACCACATATCAAATCGAAGCTTGGGACTAGACCTACACTCCTATAACCACTTAAGCACCTTCTCACATCCTTGAAGTCCTAAAAAGGTACATAAACCCTCCAAAAGACCATAACTTCTACTCCGGGAGTCCGTATTGCCTATACCATATATCAAGTCGATGATTTCGATTAGATATACACATATGTGACTAATAGAAACACATTATCATGTTCTTAAAGTCCCAAAATGTCCTTAAGTCCTCCAAATGACCATAACTTCTTCTTTGGGTGTCTGTTTCAGCTCTACCACATATCAAATTGAAACTTGTGAATAGCTCTACACATCTGTGACAACCATGAACAAATAAATAACCCTAACAAACCATGAATAACCCCATAAACACTAAAAATCATTAAAACCCAGGAAAAACCCTAACAAACCCTAAAAAACACTAACAAACCCTAACAAACCATAACAAACCATAACAAACCTTAACAAACACCAAAAAAACCTAAAAAACATAACAACCCTAACAAACCCTAACAAAACCTTTAAATCCCTAACAAACCCCATGAAGCACTATGAAACAACAATAAACCAAAAAAACCCGAAGAAACCATAAAAACCCCTAATTAACCATAAGAAACCCTAACAAAACGCTAAAAATGCTAACAAAACCCTAAGAAAACCTATGAAACACTAACACACCCTTAGATACCCAAACACACCCTTAGAAAACCTAACACACCCTAAGAAACCCTAGCACACCCTTAGAAACACCAACACACCCATAGAAACCCTAACTCAACCATAAAAACCCTTAGAAACCATAACACACCTTAGAAACCCTAACCCACCCATAAAAACCCTAACCCACCCTTAGAAACCCTAACACACCCTTAGATTCCCTAAAAAACCCTTACACACCCTAAATCACTCTAATAATCACTAATAAATCCTAACAAACCCTACGAACCAATAATAAACCATAATAATCCCTAATAAACCCTAAACCCCACTATTAAACCCTAATAAACACTAATAAATCGTAATAAACACTAAAAATCCTATTAGACCCATATAAAAGCTACAAAATACATAAAAACCCAAAATATACAACCAAAATGCTATTAAACCATTCAAAAAGCTAATATTCACAAAAAAACACTAACAAACCCAGCAAAACCTGACAAAACCCTACAAAAACCCTAAAACCCAAAAAACCGAAAAAAACGAAAAAAACCCAAAAAATCCTAAAAAATCCTACAAACCCTAAAAACCCTAAAAACCCTAAAAACACTAAAAACCCTAGAAAACCTGAAAACAAACCTAAAAACCCTATAAAAACCTCAAAAAACCTCAAAAAACGCTGAAAATGCTAAAACCCCCTAAAACGCTAAAAAACCATACAAAGCCTAAAAATGCCTAACAAAGCCCTAACCAACTCTATAAAACCCTTAAAAGCCCTAAAAACCCTAGAAAACCCTAAAAAACTCAAAAGAAACCCTAATACACCATAAAGAACCCTAAAGAACCCTAAATAAAACAAAAGAACCACTAAAACCACTAACAACGCTACAAAAACCCTAACAATTGCTACAAAAAACCAACAAATGCTTCAAAACCCACAAAACAAAATGAAACCCCAAAAAATGCTAAAATAACCCTAACAAAGCATAAAAAATCCAAACACACCCATAAAATCCAGAAAAAACGCATAAAACCCCAAACAAGTCAAACAAACCGTAACAAACCCTAAAAACACTAAAAAAACCTAACAAACTCTAACAACCACTAATAACCCCTAAAAACCACTCATAAACCCTAATAACCCCTAAAACCCACTATTAAACCCTAAAAACCCTAATAGACACTGATAAATCGTAATAACCTGTAATAACCCCTAACTAACTCTGTTAGACCCAAATAAATGCCACAAAGGCCCTAAAACCCATAATATAAAATACAAAACACTTTTAGACCCTAATAAACCAAAATAATTACTAAAAACCCAAACCAACCTGATAAAATGCTACAAAAACCTCTTAATAATAGCCTAAAAAACCCTACAACCCACTAATAAACCCTAACAAACCCTAAAAACCACAAAATAAATTGTAAAAAACCCTAACAACCCCAAATAATTCATAGCAAATCCTAACAATGCCAAATAAATCGTAAAAAACTGAAACAAACCAAAACGAACCCCTAATAAACTGCAATAAACCGTAAAAAATCATAATAAACCCTAATAAATCATAATAAACCCATATACACGTTACGAAACCCTAATATATAAAATAAACCCTAATAAACCCTAATAAATCCTAAATAACCCCAAAATGGTTGATAAACCCTAGAAAAAGCAATTAATGCCTATAAAAGCCCAATAAAACACTAATATACAATAAAAAATTCTAATAAACTATAACAAATCCTAAAGAACACTAATAAACCCTAAAAACCCTAATAAACCTTAAAGAACCATATTAAACTGTAAAAAACACTAAAAAACCCTAAAGAACCCAAAAAATGCTAAGACACATTATATAAACACTAAAACCTGCTACAATACCCAAACAAACCCTAAAACACACTAAAAACCCCTAACAACACTTATCAATCCCAAAAAAACAAATAAACCCAAACCCCCCCCCCAAAAAAACCGTTAAAAAGACATCAGATACCATAAAAAACCATAAACACCCGTTAACAACACTTAAAAACCCTAAAAACAGTACAAACCCTAAACCACCATTAAAACCCTAAATAAGGCTTCAAATAGATAAATAAACCCTAAAACGTCATATAAACCCTAAAAAATGCAACAAAAACACTAAAAACACAACATAAACAAAAAAACGCAACATAAACACAAAAAACATTGCCTAAACCCTAAAAGCACTACATAAACCCCGAAAACGTAACATTAACCCTAAAAACGCAACATAAACATTAAAAACACTACATAAAACCTAAAAACACAATATAAACCATAAAAAACTCCATGGATCCCAAAAACGTTACATAAACCCTAAAAAATGCAACATAAACACTACATCATGCCTAAAAACACTACATAAACCCAGAAAACCAAACATAAACCCTAAAAAAGGCTACATAAAACCTAAACACCAAATACGCTACATAAAACCTAAAAACGGTACATAAACCCTGAAAATGATACATAAAATCTAAAACTACTAACTAAACCCTAAAAACACTAAAAACACTAAAAATGCTACATAAACTCTAACAACTCTACACAAACCCTAAAAATGCTACAAAAACCCTAAAGATGATTTTAAAACCACAAAAATATTAAACCCAAATATACCATAATATAAAAAATTAAACCTCAATAAACCATTAATAAACTCTAATAATCCCTAAAAACACCTCATAATCTCTAAAATACTAAGAAACTCTACTCAACCCTAATAAAACCCCAAAAATACCTAATAAACCCTAATAAATGATAATAAAACCAAATAAACCCAAATTAAAACACATTAAGAAAACATAAACAACCCAAACCAAGCCTAATAGACACTAATAAACCCTAATAAACCCCAAACAAACCCTAAAAATCCCTAATAAACCATAAATAAATCCAAATGATCCCCACTCAACCCTACCAAACCATAACACACCATAATAATGCCTAATAAAACCCTAAAAAACCCTAATAAAAAAATGCAAGTATACCTTAAAAATCCCTAGAATCCCTGATAAACTCTAATATAACATAATAAACCCAAAAAACACTCACAAATAATAAAAACAATCACAAACAATAAAAACATTCTATATCACCTAAAAAGACCTAAAAACAATAATATAACCTAATAAAGACAAAAAATGCAAATATACCTTAAAAATCCCTACAAACCCTAATAAACAATAATAAACTCTAATAAAACCAAAGAAACCCTAAAATGATCACAAAAAAAGACAAACATAAAATAAAAATATGCTATATTATTTAAAAAGACATGACAAACACTAATATAACCAAATAAAACAAAAAAACTAATAAACCCATAACGAACCGTAATAAACCCTAAAAAACCCAAATAAACCCTAATAAAAACGAATAAACCCTAATAAAACCATAATACAACCGTAAAAATACATTCTCAACCCTAATAAAGCATGACACATCATAACAAACCTAATAAAACCCAATTAAACCCCAATAAACAAAAAAACGCAAACAACCCATTAAAAAGATGTAGAAACCCTAATAAACCATAATAAATTCAAATAAAAGCAAATAAACCATTAAAGATGATCACAAACACTAAAAACACGCTAATAAAACCAAAAAATTCAGAACAACCCCTCATATATATTAACAAAAACTAGAAAACACTCATATACCCTAATAAAAACACTAACAAACCCTAGTAAACCCTAAAAATCCCTAACAAACCCTAATAAACCATACTCAACCCTAATAAACCCTAATAAGACCTTAAAGATACTGACTCAACCCTAATAAAACACTAAAAATACCTACTCAACCCTAATAAACCTTAACAGACCATAATAAATCATAATAAACCCCACTAAACCATAAAAACGCAAATATTCCATTAAAAGGCCCTAAAACCGCTAATAAATTCTAATAAAACCTAACAAAGCTTAAAAGCGCGAATAAACCAGAATAATCACTTCTAAACACTAAAAAACCCTAAAATACCCTCTTAAAATTTAATAAACCATAATGAACCGTAATAAACACTAATAAATCCTAAACAAACACAAATATACCATAATATACCATAATAAACCCAACTCAATCCTAATAAAACCCTAAAAATACCTAATAAACCCTAATAAACCATAACACACCATAATAAACCCTAATAAAATCCTAATAACCCCCACCAAACCCTAAAAATCTCTAATATACCATTAAAAACCCTGACAAACCATAATAAATGTTAATAACACGTAAAAATCATAAGAAATGACAGTAAACCCTAAAAATACCTCTAATAATAATAGTAATAATAACACATGTGCATGTGCATGTGCATGTGTATGGTTTAAATAATAAATCATAATGCACATGCATGTGCATATGCATGCACTTTTTCATGTGAATGATAATAAATAATAATTTATAAATAATAACGCATGTGAATTGCGTGTGTATGCGCATGTGAATTTGAATGATAGTAAAAAATAAATAATAATGCACATTCAAGGGCACGTGCATGTGCATGTGCATGTGCATGGTAATAAACATTAAATAAAAAAAGTCCACATGAATGTGCATTTTCATGTGAATGATGATAAATAATAAGTAATAACACATGTGATAATAGAATAACGCAACTGCATTACGTGTGCACGTGCAAGAGAATAAATAATAATAACACATGTGATAATAGAGTAACACAAGTTCATTGCATTTTCATGTGAATGGTACTAAATAATATATAATAACGCACGTGTATGTGCATTTACATGTAATGATAATGATAATGATGCATGCATGTGCATGGAAATAAATAATAAATAACAACACATGTGTATGTGCATTTGTATTTGACGATACAAACAACAACAACAACAATAATAATAATAATAGAATAACGCAAGTGCATAGCATGTGCACGCGCATAGTAGTAAATAATAAATAAATAATATTAAATAAGAATGCACATGCATGTGCATGTGCCTTTACATTTGATAATAATATTAATAATACTAATTGTAATAATAATAATAATAATGCATGCACGTGCATGGTAATAAATAATACATAACAACACACATAAATGTTGATTTTAATGTGATAATGATAAGAATAATGATAATTATAATAATAGTAATAATAAAAATAATAATAACTGTGAATAATAATAATAATAATAATAAAAGAATAATACAAGTGCATTGCATATGCTCGTGCATGGTAATAAATAATAAATAATAACACACGTGCATCTGCATTTGCATGTGATGATGATAATAATAACAGCAACAGCAACAGTAGTGATAATTTTAGTAGTACCAATGCATGTGATAATAGAATATTGCATGTGCATTACATGTGCAAGTGCATGGTAATAAATAATAACGCGTGTGCATTGCATTTGCATGTGATGATTATGAAGATGATAATAATAATAATAATAACAACAACAACAACAACGCATGTGATAATAGAATAACACACATGCATTGAATGTGCATGTTTATGTATTTACATGTGCATTTTCTTGTGCTTGTGCATGTGATGATAATAACAATAATGACAACAACAACAACAACAACCACAACAATAATAATAACAATACGAATAACAACTTATGTGATAATAAAATAACGTGTGTGCATTGCATGTGGACGTGCATGGTAATAAAAAATAAATAATAATGCATGTGCATGTGCATGTGCATGTGCATAAGATGATGATGATAATAATAATAATAATAATAATAGTAGTAATATTAATAAAAATAATAATAACAACCACAAATGTGATTATAGAATAATGCACGTCCATTGCATGCGCAGTGCATGATAATAAATAATAACTCATAGCACACGTGATGATAATAATAAAAATAATAGTAATATTAATAATAACAGCGCATATGATCATAGAATAATGCACATGTATTGAATGTGCACATGTATGGAAATAAATAATAACGCACATGCATTTGCATTTGCATTTGATGACAATAACAATAATATTAATAATAACCATAACAATAAAAATGCATGTGATAATAGAATAATGTAGGTGCATTGCCTGTGTGCGTGCATGTTAATAAATAATAAAACACGTCCATGTGCATTTTCATGTGATGATAATAATAATAATAATAATTATTATTATTGTTATAATAATAACAACAACAACATATGCACATGCATGGAAATTAATAATATATAAAAAATAATAAATATTAATGCATCTGCATCTGCATTTGCATGTGATGATAATAATAATAATAATAATAATAACAGTTATAACAATAATGATAATTATAATATTGATAATGATTATAATGATAATGATAATAATGATAATAATAACGTATGTGATAATAGAATAACACACATCCTAACAAACCCTAACAAAACCTAACAAACCCTAACGACCACTTATAACCCCTAAGAACCACAAATAAACCCAAATAACACCTGAAACCCACTATTAAACCCTAAAACCCTAATAAACACTAATAAATCCTAATAACCTGTAATAAACCCTGAAAACCTATTAGACTCTAATAAATTCTACAAAGCCCTAAAACCCCTAAAACCCCTAATATACAATAAAAACACTGTTGAACCATAATAAATCCTAATAATCACTAAAAACCCTAACAAACCTGACAAAACACTACAAAACCCACCAAATAATATCTTACAAAACCCTAAAAGCTTATAATAAACCCTAACAAACCCTAATAACCCAATAATAAATCGTAACAAACCCTAACAACCCCAAATAAATTGTAACAAATCCTAACAACACCATATAAATCGTAACAAACTGAAACAAACCATAACAAACCCCTAATAAACCGAAATAAACCCTAACCAATAATAATAAATCCTAATAAATTGTAATAAACTCAAATACACGTTAATAAACCCTAATAAATAAAATAAACCCTAAGAAACCCTAATAAATCCTAAATAACACTAAAAAAGGTTGATAAACCCTAGAAAATGCTATAAATGCCAACAAAATCCCATTCAAACCCTAATATACAATAAAAATCCAAATAAATCGTAACAAATCCTAAATAACACAAATAAAACCTAAATAACCCTAATAAACCCTAAAGAACCATAATAAAGTCTAAAGTACACTAAAAACCCCAAAAGAACCCAACAAAACGATGAAACACATTATATAAACACTAACAACTGCTACAATACCCAAACAAACCCTAAAACACACTAAAAAACCCTAACAACACCTATTAATCCCGAAATATCAAATAAACCCTTAAAAACCCCCAAAATCCATTAAAAACCCATAAAATACAATAAAAACCATAAAGATCCATTAACAACCCTAAAAACCACTACAAACCATAACCAACCTTTAAAACCCTAAAAAAGGCAAAACATAGATATATAAACCCAAAAAACATTACATAAACCCTAAAAATGCAACATAGACCCTAAAAACACAACATAAACCCAAAAAGCGCAACATAAACCCAAAAATCCCACATAAACCCAAAAAGCACTACATAAACCCTAGAACCATAACATAAACCCTAAACAACACAACATAAACATTAAAAAATGATACATAAAACCTAAAAACACAACATAACCCTTAAAAAAAACATGAACCCTAAAAACATTACATAAGCCCTAATAAATTCAAAATAAATGCTAAAACACCCCTAAAAATGCTACATAAAACCAGAAAATGCAACATAAACCCTAAATAATTCTACATAAAACGTAAACCCTAAACACGATTCATAAACCCTAAAAATGTTACATAATCCCTAAAAATGATTTATAAAACCTAAAACCGCTAAATAAACCCTAAAAGAGATAGATAAACACTAAAATGCTATAAAACTCAAATAACGCTACACAAACACTTAAAAAATACTACAAAATCCCTAAAGATGCTTCAAAAGCCAAAAAAATATTAAACCCTAATATACCATATTATAAAAAATTAAACCCTAATAAACTCTAATGATCCCTAAAAATGCCTTATAATCCCTAAAACCCCTAAGACACTCTACCTAACCTAAATAAAACCCCAAAATACCTAATAAAACCTAATAAATGATAATAAAACCTAATAGACCCGAAAAACACGTTAATAAAACCTAAAAAACCCTAACCAAATGTAATAGACACTAATAAACACTAATAAACCGTAATAAACCCAAATAAAACCCCAACAGTCCCTAATAAACCATAAGTAAATCCTAATAAACCCTACTCAACCCTAACAATACTTAACACACAATAATGTCCCCTAATAATGTAAAGACCCGTAAAAATCAAGGGAAATTTTTTTCTTAATTTTCATTGGAATTTTACAAGAGCGCGGTTTCTAACGGCACCTGATTCCGAGGCCCAGAGTGCCTGGAATCAATTTCCGAAGTTTGGCTCGGGTCCGTTCAGTGAATGAACGAGCGGGAATTTCTAACTTTTAATCCGGTTCTCGGAATTGAAATCCGAGGACACCGATGAACTCGCAGCGCCGATTTTCGTTTAAGGGGACCTTTTCCGAGGTTGCGTTTATTGCGGGTCGAAAGTTAGTTTTGGGGGGAATTATAAAAAGTTGAATAAAAATGTGGAACACTTTTTATTTTTCTTACTTGTTGGTTAACTCCTCTCAAAGGAAGTTAAAGGTGGGGCCCACATCCACTTAACCTCCCTTGGGAGGATTATGTGTGGTGGGGCCCACACGAAACCCAACCTTCCATCTCCTCTTAAAACTCCTTTAACCCCTCTTTAAATGACATGACAACTTGTTATTTAATTTGGAGTTATTTTATTTGAATTTCAAACCTTTGAAATTTAATTTGTTAAGTTTGTGAATAAAATAAGACCCTATCTTATTTTGTTGGGTTAGAACTCTCTAGCCTTCTTGATAGGATTTTGGGAGCTCCTTCTTCTTCTTCAACCTTGACGAAGAACGCGAAGAACCTTCGAGCTCCGACGAAGAATGCCGCTCCTCTCATCTTCATAGCCCGTTGTTTCCGAAGATTGACGACGTCTTCCGTGTCAACGAAAGGGAACGTCGCTTCCTCCTCGGACTTCCTTCGTCGACTTACGAAGATTCGCCATCGACGTACCTCTTCGTCATCGGATTTGATGAACGTTTACCGCGATGCCCGACCTCCGCGACGTTGTCTTCTGCGGGTCGTTGACGATCTTCGAACTTGAATCCAAGGTAGGGGTTTGTTGTGGTTTATTTCCTTACTCTCGCTCTTGGTTCTAGAATGATAATTTGTGATTAAATATTTAAGAGTTATCATCTAACGAGAGGGGGGGGGGTCGGACCGCACAAACATGGCCGAATTCCCCCTCCTTTGTTCTTGGTTATTTATATAATCTTGTTATGAACGAGAAGGCGTGGTGCCGTCGCACCACGCGGGAATCTCCCGGCTTATTTACGTGACGTCGTCGCATCGCGCCGTGGATGGATTATCATGAACGCGATGCCGTCGCGCCGTGGCTGGAGCGGGGCCGCGGCGGAGGGGCGCGGTGCCCTCGCACCACGCCGGACGACGAACACCGCGGCCGGTTCCGGGCCGCGGTGGGACGAGAGGACCGGCGGCTCGCCGGGCCGCCGGCGTCGGAAACCGGAAGGGGACTGGCTTTGCCGGTCCCGTTGAAGAAAATCTGGCCGGCCAGGTGGGCCGACCGGAAGGTCAAAGACTGGGGGAATTTAATTCCCTCGGTCAACTCAAAAGCCCCCCCATTTATTTGGGGGGGGGGGGTGGTTTCTTTGAGGGGGGCAGGCGGCCCCCCGGTTTCCCTCAAGCAGGCCCCCATGAAGGGGGCCGGTTCTCCAAAAAGGCGTGGCTTAAGCCGCGCCGCCAGCTGGAAGCGGGGGCCATGCCCCCCGCGCGTGACACCAGCGGCACCAGGCCGCGCCGCCGCCGGCCGGGCCGGGTCGGACCCGGGTCGACCCAGGGGGGGTCGGGCCGGGTCGGCCCGGACCCGGACCCCCCGTTTTCGTGTCGTCTTCGGTCTTTTGGCCATAACTTGAGCCACAGACCTCCGATTGACGAACCGTCAGCGGCTACACGATCCTTGGATCGAGACGGTTGATTCGGTATATCGCACTCAAAGTTTCAGAATATTTTGAGTCCGGCCGGGTTGGTTCGTTCCCGAAACCAACCGGGCCTTCGGAGCGGAAACGCTCATATCTTGAGCTACGGACGTCCGATTGACGTGCCGTCAGCTTTGTTGTGTTCCTCTTAGTGAGACGAATCTTTTGGCATACTCCACCCGAGATTTGGATGCAGGTGGAGTACGGTCAGGTTGGTTTTGCCTTAAAAACCAACCGGGCCCCTGGGACGAAAAATCCAATAACTCTCAGACCGGGCGTCTGATCGATGCGCCGTCTGTTGCGTTGAGTTCCTGTTGACGATACGAAACTTTTGGATACATCAACTCTGGACTTTGTGACAGTTGATGTATCAGCCTCTCGGCTTGTGGAGTGGACCCTCCTGTACGAGCTTGCTGTGTGCCGGAACCCTAGTGCTGGCTGCGACTGTTACTGTGACTACTACTGCTACTGCTACTACTATTGTGACTGCGACGACGACAGTACAGAGATCCTGTGTGGATTCGATGACGACGACTACAGCACTCAGCGATCCTACGTGGATCAGTGCTACAGGTCCTGTGTGGGCCCGATCCTGTGTGGGTCCGATCCTGTGTGGGTCTTTGCGCTCAGCGGTCCTCTGTGAACCAGCGCCTATAGGTCCTATGTGGGCCCGATCCTGTGTGGGTCTTTTGCGGTGGTTAGTTACCTATCGATCCTTCGTGGGTCCGACGACTTAGATGGATCAGAGATCATCTTTATCGTCTTTCGAAGAAGTATACCTGTGTGAGCTGAATCCTGTTGCTTTCCTGTGTGGATTGTGTTGTGCTATCCTGTGTGGATTATGTTTTGCTTTCCTGTGTGGAATACGTTTACTTTCCTGTGTGGACTGAGTTGTACTTGGGGTCGGAGGTTGGAGCGTATTTGAAATTGATGACTTAGGTATATGTATGGGCATATACCTAAGCAGTGTCGGTTGTTACTTCGTGATTGTACCTTTCTTCATGATTTATCCTTTGTGGATTTTGAGAGACCTTCAGGGGTCTCGGGGTCCCTACTGAGTAGCTTATACTCACCCCTGCACGGGATATGCCCGCACCACGTTGTGTTGGTTGCACACGACGGACAGCGTTGATCTTGGCCGAGGCTTGCAGAGCAGGACGGTACCTGGAGGTGGACCACTGGGCGGGACATGCTCGGAGCGGACGGCGGGACCCGAGGAGCAGTGGAGCTATTTGTACCCACCCTTCAGGTGGGATCTCCAGTGGACAGCTCGGTGTAGCGGCTTTTACTTACAGTTGCTGTTTTACCTTTTGATTTGTACTTTACTTTCAGTTTGGGTTTGTATATTGGCCCATTTACTTTTCCGCACTTTCAGTTGTACTCTGTTTTTACTTAGTGTTTACTTTCCGCTTGCTTACTCTGTGGTGTTTGTTTACTTTACAAAGGCAATGCCTTCCCTTTTTACCGGGATTTATGCCTTGGTGCTAGTCGCCAGCCCCTGGCCTATGGAAGGCGGGCTTGGGGTAGTCACGGCACGGACCCCGAGGGCGGGTCATGACAAATTGGTATCAGAGGAGTTCGGTTCTACCGCGAACTCTGATCTTTTCTATGTGAAGAAATAATGTTTAGCGTATTGAGTGTGGTTATCAGTCCAGGGAGTCCAGTGTTGGTGCGGCGGCCGACGTATCCGTACACCAGGACCCTGACTTCTGATTTCCGACTTAATGCACGAAAACATTGGTTGCATGTGTGTTTCAAAGTTTTCTTTGTGATTACTTATATCAGCTCACCAGGTATACTGTTCTGACCGTGGCGCACCTGTTTCCTTTTCAGGATGGCCCCACGATGGCAGCCAGCTAGGGTTCCGAGAGTCGAGTTTGACGACAGCCCACCGAGCGACGAGGCTTCGGTGCAGGGGCCTTTGTCAGCAGTGGCACCGGCGGTAGCTCTACCCGTCGAGCCCCCGATGCTTCCAGCACCAGCCGCTGACGATGCACGTCACGTCAGCGCACTTCATGAGTTTCAGCGCCAGCGACCGCCCAGGTTTCGCGGGGAGACGGATCCCTAGGCAGCCGAGGACTGGCTGGAGGCAGTGGTACATGTGTTTAGGCTAGTGAGGACACCAGCAGACCTCATGGTGATCCTCGCTGCGAGCCTACTACACGCAGCAGCAGGACGATGGTGGATCTTGTTGCTCCAGGTGCACGATGAGGCATCTCTTCTTTGGACGGACTTTGAGAGCCTCTTCCGCTCGGAGTTCGTCCCATCCACCCATCGTGCGGTGCGTATCCAGGAGCTTCTTCAGCTGCGGCAGGGCAGCATGACAGTCGCTCAGTACTCGGCGAGATTTACTGATCTCTCGCGCTACTCGACCGACATGGTACGAGACCCATTCTTCCGGGCCCGGACCTTCAAGCAGGGTTTGAGACACGAGATCAGAGCATCGCTGATCTCCCTCAGCATACCGACTCAGACAAGAGTACTGGAGTGGGCCCTTTTGATCGAGAGCTTCCTTGCTGAGTCTACACCAGCACCGAGACCCACCGCAGGGCGGCACGTGGCAGAGTCATCTGCAGCAGGCAGCCGACGGATGACTCAGGGGTCCAGATAGACCAGACCCTCAGGAAGATGACCTCAGGACACTGGCTCAGCAGTGCGGGGCACACATCGAGGAGCCAGTCTTTCGAGAGGCAGACAGTGCTACTCGTGCGGCGGGCAGGGCCACATGGCTCATGACTGCCCGACCCGCCGTGCCGAGGAGCAGTAGACAGTTGAGGGACCACCAAGGCAGAGGCAGAGGGTCGACCGTGGAGGTCCGCAGGGAGGAGGCGAACAAGGAAGAGGAGCTGGACGAGCAGCCGGTGGTGGGCGACGCTTTGAGGCTCTGCCACCACCACCACCAGGAGGTCCACCTCGACCACAGGGAGCTGGCGGGCAGAGACAGGCACAGCTCCAGGTAGCAGAGGCCTACAACCACGGCGCACCCGAGATGATTCGAGGTACTATCTGTGTCTATTCCACCCTTTCTGTAGTTCTTATAGACACAGGAGCGAGTCACTCTTTCATAGCCGCTGCCCTTGTTCGGAGCTCGGAGATTCCGACAGAGCCATTGGCTCGATCCTTACGGCTAGAGACTCCTACGGGAGCAGACTCGACGATTACGCACTGGTGCCGGCAGTGTGAGCTCACTCTAGGAGGCGAGAGCTTCGGCTGGGATCTTCTTGTAGCAGCGTCGAGGCCTTACGACGTCATCTTGGGCATGGATTGGCTATCTACGGTCCATGCGCAGATTGACTGTTTTAGGCGCAAGGTGCGATGTGTACGCACCGACGGGAGCAGGTTCACCTTCACCGGCGAGAAGGGAGCCTTTGCAGCACAGGATGGACTTCCGAGGAGGATAGGACAGCCCATCACTCATCAGATGGCTAGCCTCATCCTTGGAGCAGTTGACGTGCGGAGTCCTGGTTTTCCTGCAGTGGTGGATCAGTTTGCGGATGTTTTTCCCGACGATGTTCCAGGGCTACCTCCTTGCAGAGAGGTAGACTTTTATATTGACTTGTACCCCGGGACAGCCCCGATATCCACTCCAGCATATCGGATGGCCCCCGCTGAGCTTCGAGAGCTACGGGTACAGTTGGAGGACTTGCAGGGCAAGGGGTTCATCCGACCCAGTGTTTCACCCTGGGCTTCCCCGATATTGTTCGCCAAAAAGGCGGACGGGAGCCTGCGACTTTGTGTTGACTATCGTCGCCTGAACCAGGTGATAGTGAGGAACAAGTATCCGCTACCGAGGATTGATGACCTCTTTGATCAGCTCAAGGGAGCATGGTGGTTCTCGAAGATAGACCTCAGGTCAGGCTATCATCAGCTCAGAGTCAGAGACGAGGATGTGCAGAAGACGGCCTTCAGATGTCGGTATGGACACTATGAGTTCTTGGTTATGCCTTTCGGTGTAAACAATTCTCCAGCAGTGTTCATGGCTCTCATGAACAGGATCTTTCAGCCATACCCTGATCGGTTTGTCTTAGTCTTCATCGACAACATTCTGATTTACTCTACGACTGAGGAGGAGCACGCCTATCACTTGTGAGTTTTACTAGACACACTCCGAGAGCACCAGCTTTATTGTAAGATCTCGAAGTGCCAGTTCTGGATACGTGAGGTCCACTTCTTGGGACACGTTATCTATGAGGTGGGAGTTGCAGTGGATCCTGCGAAGATCGAGGTTGTGTCAGCATGGGAGCCACCCAGGAGCGTGACTGAGGTTCGGAGTTTCTTGGGACTAGCTGGATACTATCTGAGATTCGTGCCAGACTTCTCTAGAGTTGCGGCACCACTCACAGCTTTGACGAAGAAGGGGAAACCCTTCGTGTCGTCAGACAGATGTCAGCAGAGCTTCCAGGAGCTGAGACAGAGATTGACCAGCTCACCTATCTTGAGGTTGCCCGAGGAGGGAGTAGGGTACGTAGTCTACTGCGATGCATCAGGGACTGGACTCGGATGTGTTCTGATGCAGGAGCGAGCAGTGATCGCCTATGGATCACGTCAGTTGAGGCCGCATGAGCAGAACTACGCTACCCATGACCTGGAGTTAGCAACAATGGTCTTCGCTCTGAAGACATGGAGACACTATCTGATGGGAGAGCGCTTTACAGTCTTTTCCGATCATCAGAGTCTCAGGTATATATTCTCGCAGAAGGACCTGAACCTGAGACAGCGGCGATGGCTCGAGTTCCTCCAGGACTATGACTTTGAGATAGTCTATACTCCTGGTAAGGGGAACATAGTAGCCGATGCCCTCAACAGGAGGACAGGCATTCAGCTACTCGAGGAGGCAATGGAGAAGCTAGCCTCTTTGCAGATATCCTTCGTGGATAGAGATGGAGCAGCCTTCCTCCAGTCTCTCACAGTCACCCCTCCACTACTACAGCAGTTCAGAGAGGCACAGCGTGAGGACGCTGACTGTGAGACACGGCGTGCACAGATATCCTCGGGACAGGCACCTGATGGTTTCTCCCTTGGAGCAGAGCACGAAATCCTTTTCAGAGGACGTACCATGGTACAAGTCGCTTTGCGAGAGGAGGTGCTGAGAGAGTTTCACACTTCTCCTTTGGCGGTACATCCTGGAGTGGCGAAGATGTACCAGGATCTCAGACGACAGCACTGGTGGCCGGGCATGAAGAAGGCAGTAGCAGAGTTTGTTTCTCGATGCCTCACCTGCCAGCAGGTGAAGGCAGAGCATCAGGTACCAGCAGGCTTGGTACAACCCTTGGAGGTCCCGGAGTGGAAGTGGGACGACATATCTATGGACTTCGTGACTGGACTTCCACCCACTTCCAGAGGTCACGACTCCGTCTGGGTGATTATTGACCGACTCACCAAGTCGGCACACTTCTTACCCATCAGAGAGCAGGGCTCAGTGGAGAGCTTGGGACGCCTCTACGTTTAGGAGATTGTGCGGCTCCACGGTGTGCCATCATCCATCGTCTCCGATCGAGATGCTCGCTTTACTTCCTGACATTGGAAGGGGTTACAGTAGGCGTTCGGGACGCAGCTACGTCTGAGCACAGCCTTTCACCCTCAGACGGATGGTCAGACGGAGAGGACCATTCAGACTCTCGAGGACATACTCCGCGCATGTGTCCTCGACTTTGGTCTTAGCTGGGAGGACCACCTACCCTTGGTGGAGTTTGAGTACAACAACAGCTACCACTCCACCATCGGGATGGCACCGTATGAGGCGTTGTACGGCCGACCTTGTAGATCTCCTTTGTGCTGGACAGACCCTGGGGAGTCAGCACTAGTGGGACCAGAGATGGTCCAGGCCACGACAGAGAAGGTCCAGGTCATCCAGGAGCGGATGAGGACAGCTCAGAGTCGGCAGAAGTCATACGCTGACAGGAGGTGGAGGCCACTAGAGTTCGAGGATGGTGACCACGTCTTCTTGCGGGTCTCACCTCGACGTGGTATTCGGAGATTTGGCCGAGGCGGCAAGTTATATCCGCGCTTCATCGGACCCTTCCAGATCCTCAGCAGGATTGGTGAGGTGGCTTATCTCCTGGCTCTACCACCTCAGTTGCACCGGGTGCACGACGTCTTCCACGTGTCTCAGCTGAGGAGATACGTGCACGAACCGACGCACATCATTGACCATTGGGAGCTTGTCGTTGACGATGGGGCGACTTTTACGGAGGTTCCGGTGGAGATAGAGGATCGACAGGAGCGGGTCCTACGTGGGCGATCGATTCCTCTTGTGCGCATTAGATGGCAGCACGGGAACCTCCAGGAGAGCACATGGGAGCGGGAGGCTCAGATGCGTGCTCAGTACCCTCATTTGTTTCCCTAGTTTTTGATGTATCTTTACGGGGACATAAAGCCCTGAGGTGGGAGTAATGTAAAGACCCGTAAAATTCAAGGGAAATTTTTTTCTTAATTTTCTTTGGAATTTTACAAGAGCGCAGTTTCTGACGGCACCTGATTCCGAGGCCCAGAGTGCCCGGAATCAATTTCCGAAGTTTGGCTCGGGTACGTTCAGTGAACGAACGAGCGGGAATTTCTAACTTTTAATCCGGTGCTCGGAATTGAAATCCGAGGACACCGATGAACTTGCAGCGCCGATTTTCGTTTAAGGAGACCTTTTCTGAGGTTACGTTTATTGCGGGTCGAAATTTAGTTTTTGGGAGAATTATAAAAAGTTGAATAAAAATGTGGAACACTTTTTATTTTTCTTACTTGTTGGTTAACTCCTCTCAAAGGAAGTTAAAGGTGGGGCCCACATACACTAAACCTCCCTTGGGAGGATTAAGTGTGGTGGGGCCCACATGAAACTCAACCTTCCATCTCCTCTCAAAACTCCTTTAACCCCTCTTTAAATGACATGACAACTTGTTATTTAATTTGGAGTTATTTTATTTGAATTTCAATCCTTTGAAATTCAATTTGTTAAGTTTGTGAATAAAATAAGACTCTATCTTATTTTTTTGGGTTAGAACTCTCTAGCCTTCTTGAGAGGATTTTGGGAGCTCCTTCTTCTTCTTCAACCTTGACGAAGAACGCGAAGAACCTTCGAGCTCCGACGAAGAACGCCGCTCCTCTCATCTTCGTAGCCCGTTGTTTCCGAAGATCGAAGACGTCTTCCGTGTCAAATAAAGGGAACGCCGCTTCCTCCTCGGACTTCCTTCGTCGACTTACGAAGATTCGCCATCGACGTACCTCTTCGTCATCGGATTTGACGAACGTTTACCGCGACGCCCGACCTCCGCGACGTTGTCTTCCGCGGGTCGTTGACGATCTTCGAACTTGAACCCAAGGTAGGGGTTTGTTGTGGTTTATTTCCTTACTCTGGCTCTTGGTTCTAGAATGATAATTTGTGATTAAATATTTAAGAGTTATCATCTAACGAGAGGGGGGGGGGGGTCGGACCGCACAAACACGGCCGAATTCCCCCTCCTTTGTTCTTGGTTATTTATATAATCTTGTGATGAACGAGAAGGCGTTGTGTCGTCGCACCACGCGGGAATCGCCCGGCTTATTTACGCGACGTCGTCGCGTCACGCTGTGGATGGATTATCATGAACGCGACGCCGTCGCGCTGCGTCGAAGGGAACCGAAGGCGCCGTGGCTGGAGCGGGGCCGCGGCGGAGGGGCGCGGTGCCGTCGCACCGCGCCGGACGACGAACACCGCGGCCGGTTCCGAGCCGTGGCGGGACGAGAGGACTGGCGGATCGCCGGGCCACCGGCGTCGGAAACCGGAAGGGGACCGGCTTTGCCGGTCCCGTTGAAGAAAAACCGGCCGGCCAGGTGGGCCGGCCGGAAGGTCAAAGACCGGGGGAATTTAATTCCCACGGTCAACTCAAAAGCCCCCCCATTTATTTGGGGGGGGGGTTTCTTTGAGGGGGGAAGGCGGCCCCCCGGTTTCCCACAAGCAGGCCCCCACGAAGGGGGCCGGTTCTCCACAAAGGCGCGGCTTAAGCCGCGCCGCCAGCTGGAAGCGGGGGCCATGCCCCCCGCGCGTGACACCAGCGACGCCAGGCCGCGCCGCCGCCGGCCGGGCCGCGCCGCCGCGCCACCGCTCCGGGCCGCGCCACCGCGTCGGACCGCCGCCGGCCGGGCCGGGTCGGACCCGGTTCGGGCCGACCCTGGGGGGGGGGGGGGGGGTCGGGCCGGGTCGGCCTGGACCCGGACCCCCCGTTTTTGTGTCGTCTTCGGTCTTTTGGCCATAACATGAGCCACGGACCTCCGATTGACAAACCGTCAGCAGCTACGCGATCCTTGGATCGATACTGTCGATTCGGTATATCGCACTCAATGTTTCGGAATATTTTGAGTTCGGTCGGGTTGGTTCGTTCACGAAACCAACCGGGCCTTTGGAGCGGAAACGCTCATATCTTGAGCTACGGACGTCCGATTGATGTGCCGTCAGCTTTGTTGTGTTCCTCTTAGTGAGACGGATCTTTTGGCATACTCTGCCCGAGATTTGGACACAGGTGGAGTACGGTCGGGTTGGTTTTGCCTTAAAAACCAATTGTTCCCCTGGGACGAAAAAGCCAATAACTCTCAGACCGGGCGTCCGATCGACGCGTCGTCTGTTGCGTTGAGTTTCTGTTGACGATACGGAAATTTTGGATACATCAACTCTGGACTTTGTGACAGTTGATGTATCAGCCTCTCGGTTCGTGGAGCGGACCCTCCTGTACGAGCTTGCTGTGTGCCGGAACCTTAGTGTTGGCTGCGACTGTTACTGTGACTACTACTGCTACTGCTACTGCTACTGTGACTGCGACGACGACAGTACAGAGATCCTGTGTGGATTCGACAACGATGACTATAGCACTCAGCGATCCTACGTGGATCAGTGCTACAGGTCCTGTGTGGGCCCGATCATGTGTGGGTCCGATCCTGTGTGGGTCTTTGCGCTCAGCGGTCCTGTGTGAACCAGCGCCCACAGGTCCTATGTGGGCCCGATCCTGTGTGGGTCTTTTGCGGGGGTTAGTTACCTATCGATCATTCGTGGGTCCGACGACTTAGATGGGTCAGAGATCATCTTTATCGTCTTTCGAAGAAGTATACCTGTGTGAGCTGAATCCTGTTGCTTTCCTATGTGGATTGTGTTGTGCTATCCTGTGTGGATTACGTTTTGCTTTCCTGTGTGGAATACGTTTACTTTCCTGTGTGTACTGAGTTGTACTTGGGCTCAGAGGTTGGAGCGTATTTGAAATTGATGACTTAGGTATATGTATGGGCATATACCTAAGCAGTGTCGGTTGTTACTTCGTGATTGTACCTTTCTTCGTGATTTATCCTTTGTGGATTTTGAGAGACCTTCAGGGGTCTCAGGGTCCCTACTGAGTAGCTTATACTCACCCCTGCACGGGCTATGCCCGCTCCACGTTGTGTTGGTTGCAGACGACGGACAGCGTTGATCTTGGCCGAGGCTTGCAGAGCAGGACGGTACCTGGAGGTGGACCACTGGGCGGGACGTGCTCGGAGCGGACGGCGGGACACGAGGAGCAGTGGAGATATCTGTACCCACCCTTCAGGTGGGATCTCCAGTGGACAGCTCGGTGTAGCGGCTTTTACTTACAGTTGCTGTTTTCCCTTTCAAGTTGTACTTTACTTTCAGTTTGGGTTTGTATACTGGCCCATTTACTTTTCCGCACTTTCAGTTGTACTCTGTTTTTACTTAGTGTTTACTTTCCGCTTGCTTACTCAGTGGTGTTTGTTTACTTTACAAAGGAAATGCCTTCCCTCTTTACCGGGATTTACGCCTTGGTGCTAGTCGCCAGCCCCTGGCCTATGGAAGGCGGGCTTGGGGTAGTCACGACACGGACCCCGAGGGCGGGTCGTGACAAATAAAAACCTACAAAACCCTAATAACGAAAACAAATTCTAGTATACCTTAAAAATCCCTAAAAACCCTGATAAACTCTAATATAACCTAATAAACCCTAAAAACGCTCACAAACAATAAAAAACGATCACAATCAATAAAAACAAGCTATATTATTTAAAAAGACCTAGAAACACTAATATAACCTAATAAAGACAAAAAAACTCTAATATACCTTAAAAATACCTAGAAACTATAATAAACCATAATAATCTCTAATAAAACCAAATAAACCCAAAAAAGGCCACAAACAAAAACCAAATGCTCACAAATAATAAAAAACACTATATTATCTAAAAAGACTTAACAAACACTAATATAACCTAATAAAACAAAAAAACGAATAAACCCCTAACAAACCCTTATAAACCCTAAAAATCCCTAATAAACCCAAATTAAAACTATTAAACCCTAATAAAACCATAATAAAACCCTAAAAATACATTCTCAACCCTAATAAACCTTGATAGACCAAAATAAAAACTAATAAAACCCAACTAAATCTCAATAAAAAAGCAAACAAACCATAAAAAATCCCTACAAACCCTAATAAACAATAATAAATTCTAATAAAACCTAATAAACCATAAAAAATGCTAAAAAACACTTAAAACACGCTAATAAAACCTAAAAAGTCCGAACAACCCCTCATATATATTAACAAAAAACTAAAAAACACTCATATACCATAATAAAAACACTAACAAATCCTAGTAAACCCTAAAAATCTCCAAACAACCCTAGTAAATACTACTCAACTATAATAGAACCTAATCAAAACCTAAAGATACCTACTCAACCCAAATAAAACCCTAAAAATACATACTCAATCATAATAAACCTTAACAAACTATAATAATCACCACTAAACCCTAAAAACCGAATATATACCATAAAAAAGCTCTAAAATCCCTAATAAATGATATTAAAACCTAACAAAGATTAAAAGCACTAATAAACCCGAATAAACACAACTAAACCCTAAAGAACCCTAATATACCCTCTTAAAAATTAATTAACCAAAATGAACGATGATAAACCCTAATAAATCCTAAACATACCCAAATATACCATAATATAAAATAATATACCCTAACAAACCCAACTCAATCCTAATAAAACCCTAAAAATACCTAATAAACCATAATAAACCTTAACACACCATAATAAACCCAAATAAAATCATAATAACCCCCCCCACCAAACCCTAAAAAACACTAATATACAATTAAAAAAACCCTAAAACTCTAACAAATCATAATAAATTTTAATAACACCTAAAAATTCTAAAAAATGCTAGTAAACCCTCAAAATACCTCTAATAATAATAATAGTAATAATGCACATGAATGTGCATATACATGTGCATGGTGTAAATAATAAATCATAATGCACGTGCAAGTGCATATGCCAGCCCATTTTCATTTGAATGATAATAAATAATAAATAATAAATAATAACGCATGTGAATTACATGTTTATGCGCATGTGCATGTTCATGATAATAAATAATAACACATATCCAAGTGCTTGTGCATGTTCATGTGCATGTGCATATGCATGTGCATGTGCATGAAAATAAACAATAAATAATAACCAAGTCCACATGATTGTGAATTTTCGTGTGAATGCTAATAAATAATAAATAATAATAGATGTGATAATAGAATAATGCATGTGCATTGCGGGTGCATGTGCATGAGAATAAATAATAATAACACATGTGATAATAGAATAACGCAAGTGAATTGAATTTTCATGTGCATGATAATAAAGAATATATAATAATGAACGTGCATGTGCATTTAAATGTAATGATAATGATAATGATGCATGGACGTGCATGGTAATAAATAATACATAACAATGCAAGTGCATGTGAATTTGTATTTGATGATACAAACAACAACAACAACAACAACAATAATAATAATAGAATAACGCAAGTGCATTTCATATGCATGTGAATAGTAGTAAATAATAAATAAATAATTATAAATACGAACTCACATGCATGTGCATGTACATTTACATTTGATGATAATATTAATCATACTAACTGTAATAATAATAATAATAATGCATTCACGTGCATGGTAATAAATAATAAATAACAACACCCATGCATGTGTATTTGCATTTGATAATGATAATAAAAACGATAATGATAATAATAATAATAATTATTATTATTATATTGATAATAATAATAATAATAAAAGAATAATACAAGTGCATTGCATATGCAATGCATGGTAATAAATAATAAATAATAACGCACGTGCATCTACATTTTCATTTGATGATAGTAGTAATAATAGCAGCAGTAATAATAGTAGTAGTAGTGGTGATAATAGTAGTAGTACTAATTCATGTGATAATTGAATATTTCAAGTGCATTACGTGTTCATGTTCATGGTAATAAATACCAATGCCCGTTTATTTCGTTTGCATGCTATTATAACGTGATAATAAAATAACGTGCGTGCATTGCACGCGCATGTGCATGTTAATAAAAATATAATAACAATGCGCATGCATGTGCATGTGAATGAGATAATGACAATAATAATAATAATAACAGTAATAATAAGTTATAGCTGTTTGAAAAAACAGTACACATGACAAAAATGCTAGAAATGGGGTCTCAAAAAACCTAACAAATCACAGAGTCATTGAAAAAGGCTTAAATTCTTCTTCAGGTGTCCATTTCCACTCTGTTAATAGTCAAACTGAATCTCATGGAACAAACTGTGATAAAAATAGCTGTTAGAGGCCGAACATACACACAGATCAGAATTTATGGCCATTTTAAGAAAAAATTGACAGGGATCCGTACACAGAAATGGAGTTTTGGAGGCCTTCTGATGGGTTTATGGGATTTTAGGGTCTCAAACATGACTTAAACTGTGTTCAAGTCAACCTTCTATATAGATCTATTCGCTAATTTTTATTTGATATGTGGTCGAGCTCAAACAGATAACCGGAAAAAATGTTATGGCCGTTTGAAGTTGAACTTTTTTTGGAGTGGTATAATTAGTATATCTTATATTTATTTGATCTTATCATAGTTTCTACTAAACTTGGTCCTCAATCATCTCCCAAGATTTGATTTGGATTGTCACAACACTCAAAAGGGCACCCGAAAGAGAAGTTATGCCTATTTTAGAAAGTTGCAGATTTCTTAGGGATTTAGGCGCTAGAAGAGTTGCTCAATTTAAAATGACAATAACTTCTGATATGTGTGTTAATTTTAACTCTACCATATATCAAATCGAATATTGTGAAACAATACACACTCTAGTAACCACTAGAACCCTTTATGACATTCTTCAACCCCCCTAAAAGACCCAAAATCCCTTTGGATGGTCCAAAGATTGGCTTCTGGTGTCCGTTTTGTAATTACTTCTTCTATGGGTGTCAGGTTTGCCTCTACCACATATCAAATCGAAGCGTACGACTAGACCTACACTTCTATAACCACTGAAGCACCTTCTCACATCCTTGAAGACCCAAAAGGTACTTAAATAGTTCAAAAGACCATAACTTCTACTCTAAGATTCCATTTTTCCTCTACCATATATCAATTCGAAGCATTCAGCTAGATCTACACATCTGTGACCAATAGAAACACCATATCACGTTCTTAAAGTCCCAAAGGTCCTTAAGTCCTCCAAATGACCATAATTTCTGCTTTGGGTGTCCCTTTCACCTCTACCACATATCAAATTGAAGCTTGCGAATAACTCTACACATCTGTGACAACCATGAACAAGTAAATAACCCTACCAAACCATGAATAATCAAATAAACACTAAAATCCATTAAAATCCATTAACACCCATGCAAAACCCTAACAAACCATATCAAACCCAACAAACACTAACTAACCCTAACAAACCCTAACAAACCGTAACAAACCGTAACAAACCCCCAAAACCCCTAAAAACATAACAAACCCTATCAATCCATAACAAGCCCTAAAAAACCCCAAGAAGCACTAAGAAACCCCAATAAACCCAAAAAAAACCCGAAGAAACCCTAAACACCCCTAAAAACCATAAGAAACCCTAACAAAACCTTAAAACCCTAACAAATCCCTAAGCAAACCTAAGAAACACTAACACACCCTTCGAAACCCTAACACACCCTTAGAGACCCTAACAAACTCTTAGACATCATAAATCACTCTAATAAGCACTAATAAATCCTAACAAACCCTACTAACCAATAACAAACCATATTAAACCCTAAAAAATCATAAAGCCCACTACTAAACCCTAATAAACTCTAATTAATCGTAATAAATCCTTAAAACCCTATTAGACCCCAATAAAAGCTACAAAATACCTAAAAACTGCAATATACAACAAAAATGCTATTAAACCATTCAAAAAGCTAATATTCACAAAGAAACCCTTAACAAACCCGGCAAAACCTGACAAAACCCTAAAAAACCCTAAAACCCCAAAAAACCCAAGAATCCCTAAAAACTCCTAAAAACCCTAAAAAATCCTATAATCCAAAAAAACCTAGAAACCCTAAAAACCCTAAAAACACGAAAAAAATGAAAAACCGGAAAACAAACCAAAAAACCCTAAAAAAACCTCTAAAAAACTAAAAAGCACTAAAGACCCTAAAAAATCCCTAGAAACGCTTAAAAACGACTAGAAAGCCTAAAAATGCCTAAAAAAACCCTAACCAACCCAATGAAACCCTTAAAACTGCTAAAACTCCCCTAGCAAACCCTAAAAACTTCAAAAGAAACCCTAATACACCATAATGAACAATAAAGTACCCTAAAAATCCTAAAGAACCACTAAAGCCACTAACAACGCTACATAAACCCTAACAATTGCTATAGAAAACCGAAAAATGCTTCAAAACCCACAAAACGCAACAAATCCCCCCAAAATGCTAAAATAACCCCAACAAAGCATAAAAAATCCAGACACACCCAAAAAACCCCAAAAAAATGCATAAAACCCCAAACAACTCAAAAAAACTGTAACAAACCATAAAACCCTAACAAAACCTAACAAACCCTAACAACCACTAATAACCACTATGAACCACTAATAAACCCTAATAAACCCTAAAACCCACTATTAAACCCTAAAAACCCTAATAAACACTAATAAATCATAATAACCTGTTATAGACCCTAACAAACTCTATTAGACCCTAATAAATGCTACAAAAGACAAAAACACCTAATATACAATAAAAACACTATTAATCCATAATAAACCCTAATAATCACTAAAACCCATATCAAACCTGACAAAACGCTACAAAAACCTCCAAATAATAGCCTACCAAACCCTAAAACCCACTAATAAACCCTAAAACCCATAATAACCCCAAATTAAATCGTAACTAACCCTAAAAACCCCAAATAAATCGTAACAAATCCTAACAATGCCAAATAAATCGTAACAAACTCAAAAAAACCATAAGAGACCCCTAATAAATAGAAATAGACCCTAACTATTCATAATAAACCCTAATAAATTGTAATTAAACCAAATACAAATTACTAAACCCTAATAAATAAAATAAACCCTAATAAGACCTAACAAATCCTAAATAACCCTAAAAAAGGTTGACAAACCCTAGAAAAATCTATTAATGCCTATAAAAGCCCAATAAAACCCTAATATACAATAAAAAACACTAATAAACTATAACAAATCCGAAATAAAACTAATAAACCCTAAAGAACTCTAATAAACCCTAAAGAACTATATTAAACTCTAAAGAACACTAAAAAGTCCCAAAGAAACCAAAAACATGCTACAACACATTATATAAACCTAAAATTTGCTACAATACCACAAAAACCCTAAAACACACTAAAAAAAACATAACCCCTATCAATCCCACTAAAACAAATATACCCATAACACCCCCCCAAACCATTAAAAAACCATCAGATACCATAAAAAAAATAAACACCCGTTAACAACACTTCAAAACCCTAAAAAACTGCAAACCATAAACAACCATTAAAATCCTAAAAGGGCTTAAAATAGATATATAAACTCAAACAAACATTACATAAACCCTAAAAAATGCAACAAAAACCATAAAGACGCAACATTAACCAAAAAACGCAACATAAACACAAGAAACACTACATAAACACCCAAAGCACTACATAAACCCTAGATTTGTAACATAAACCCTAAAAAACACAACATAATCACAAAAAACACAACATAAACATTAAAAAATGCTACATAAAACCTAAAAACACAATATAAACCCTAAAAACACTACATTAAGCCTAAAAACGTCACATAAACCCTAAAAATGCAACATAAACGCTACATCACCCCTAAAAAACGCTACATATACCCAGAAAACACAACATAAACCCTAAAAATGTTACATAAATCCTAAATTCTAAACACGATACAAAACCCTAAAAACTTTACATAAACCCTAAAAATGTTACATAAACCCTAAAAATGATACATAAATTCTAAAACTACTAATTATACCCTAAAACGCTACATAAACACTAAAAATTCTACATTAACTCTAACAACGCTACAAAAACCCTAAAAATTGCTGCAAAACCCTAAAGATGATTTAAAACCCCCAAAAATATTAAACCCTGATATAAAATAATATAAAATTATAAACCTTAATAAACCCCTAATAAAATATAATAATCCATAAAACACCTTATAATCCCTCAAAACCCTATGAAACTCTACTCAACCCTAATAAAACCCCAAAAATACCTAATAAACCCTAATAAATGATAATAAAATCTAATAAACCCTAAAAACACGTTTAAAAAGTTAAAAAACCCTAAAAAACCCTAATAGACACTAATAAACACTAATAAACCCTAATAAACCCAAAAAAACCCTAAAAACCATAATAAACCATAAATAAATTCAAATAAACCCTACTCAACCCTAAAAAACCTTAACACACCATAATAACCCCTAATAAAACCATACAAAACAATAATAAAGAAAAAATGGTAGTATACCTTAAAAATCCCTAGAAACCCTAATAAACTATAATATTACTTAATAAACCCTAAAAATGCTCACAAACAATAAAAAAAGAACCAAAAACAATAAAAAACGTTCTATATTACCTAAAAAGCCCTAAAAACACTAATATAACCTAATAAAGACAAAAAATTCTAATATACCTTAAAAATCCCTAGAAACCCCAATAAACCATAATAAACTCTAATATAACCAACGAAACCCTAAAAACTCTCACAAACAAAAACCAAACGCTCAGAAATAATAAAAACATGCTATATTATCTAAAAAGTCCAAACAAATACTAATATATCCTAACAAAAAAAATATTAAACCGCTAAAAAACCCTAGTAAACCCTAAATATCCCTAAAAACCCTAATAAAAACATATAAACCCAAATAAAAACATACTAAAACCTTAAAAATACCTTTTCAACCTGAATAAACCTTAACACACCATAACAAAACCAAATAAAACCCAACTAAACCCGAATAAACAAAAAAATGCATTCAAACCATTAAAAAGCCCTAGAAACCCTAGTAATCCATAATAAATTCATATAAAAGCTAATAAACCATTAAAAAAGCTCACAAACCCCAAAAACGCTTTAATAAAACCTAAAAAGTCATAACAACCCCTCATATATTTTAATAAAAACTAAAAAACGCTCATATACCCTAATAAGAACACTAACAAACCCTAGTAAACCCTAAAAATCCCTAAGAAACCCTAACAAACTGTACTCAACCCTAATAAACCCTAATACAACCTTAAAGATACATAATCAACCCTAATAAAACCCTAAAAATACCTACTCATCTCTAATAAAACTTAACACGCCATAATAAACCATAATGAACCCCACTAAACTCTAAAAAAAGAAAAAATACCATTAAAAGCCCTAAAACCCCTAATAAATGCTAATAAAACCTAACAGAGCTTAAAAGCGCTAATAATTCCAAATAAACACGACTAAACACTAAAAACCCTAATATACCCTCTTAAAAATTAATAAACCATAATGAACCATAATAAACCCTAATAAATCATAAACATACCCAAATATACCATAATATACCATCGTATAACCTAAAAAACCCAACTCAATCTTAATAAAACCCTAAAAATACCTAATAAACCCTAATAACACTTAACACACCATAATAAACCCTAATTAAATCCTAATAACCCCCACTAAAACCTAAAAATGCTAATATACCATTAAAAACCCCTAAAACCCTAACAAATCATAATAAATGTTAATAACGCCTAAAAATACTAAACAATGATAGTAAAACCTAAAAATACCTCTAATAATAATAGTAGTAATAACAAACTTGCATGTCCATATGCATGTGCATGGTTTAAAAAATAAATCACAACACAAGTGCATTGCATATGCCTGCACATTTGCTGTGAATGATAATAAATAACAAAATGATCACAAATAATAAAAACTCTCACAAACAAAAACAAAATGCTCACAAACAAAAAAACATGCTATATTATATAAAAATACCAAACAAACACTAATATAACCTAATAAAACAAAAAAAACTAAGAAACCCCTAAGAAACCCTAATAAACCCTAAAAATCCCTAATAAACCCTAATAAAAACCAATAAACCCTAATAAAACAATAATAAAACCACAAAAATACCTTCTCAACCCTAATAAATCTTGACACACCATAACAAAACCATATAAAACCCTACTAAACCCCAATAAACAAGAAAAAAACGCAAACAAATCATTAAAAAGCCCTAAAAACCCTAATAAACCATAATAAATTCAAAAAAAAATCTAATAAACCATAAAAAATGCTCAGAAACCCTAAAAACATGCTAATAAAACCTAAAAATTCATAATAACCCCTCATATATATTAACAAAAACTAGAAAACACTCATTTACCCTAATAAAAACACTAACAGACACTAGTAAACCATGAAAATCCCTAACAAACCCTAATAAACTGTACTCAACCCAAATAAACCCTAATAAAAACATAAAGATACCAAATCAACCCTAAAAAAACCATAAAAATACCTACTCAACCCTAATCAACGTTAACACACCATAATAAACCATAATAAACCCCACTAAACTCTAAAAAATGTAAATATACCATTAAAAATCCCTAAAACCCTTAATAAATGCTAATAAAACCTAACAAAGCTTAAAAGTGCTAATAATCCCGAATAAACACGACTAACCACTAAAAACCCAAATATACCCTCTTAAAAATTAATAAACCATAATGAACCATAATAAACCCAAATAAATCCTAAACATACCCAAATATACCATAATATACCATTATATAGCCTAATAAACCCAAAAAAATCCTAATAAAACCCTAAAAGTACCTAATAAACCCTAATAATCTTTCACACACCATAATAAACCCTAATAAAATATTATTAACCCCCACCAAAAGCTAAAAATGCTAATATACCATTAAAAACCCTAAAACCCTAATAAACCATAATAAATGTTAATAACACTTAAAAATCCTAAAAAATGATAGTAAACCCTAACAATACCTCTAATAATAATAGTAGTAATAATGCTTGTGCATGTGCATATTCATGTTCATGGTTTAAATAATAAATCATAACATACGTGCATGTGCATATGCATGCGCATATGCATGTGAATGATAATAAATAATAAATAATAAATAATAACGCATGTGATTTGCATGTGTATGTGTAGGTGTATGTGAATGATAATAAATAATAAATAATTACTCACATACAAGTGCATGTGCATGTGCATGTGCATGTGCATGGTAACAAACAATAAATAATAAACAAGTCCACATGAATGTGCATATGCATGTGAATTCTAATAAATAATAAATAATAACACATGTGATAATAGAATAACGCACGTGCATTAGAATAAAAAATAATAACACATGTGACAATAAAATAACATAAGTGCATTGCATTTGCTTGTGCATGATAATAAATAATATATAATAATGCACGTGCATGTTCATTTACATGTAATGATAATGATAATTATGCATGCATGTGCATGGTAATAAATAATAAATAACAACGCACGTGCATGTGCATTTGTATTTGATGATACAAACAACAACAACAACAAGAAGAAGAAGAAGAAGAAGAATAATAATAATAATAAAAGAATAACGCAAGTACATTTCTTGTGCACGTGCATAGTAGTAAATAATAAATAAATAATAATAAATAAGAACGCACATGCATGTTCATGTGCATTTACATTTGATGATAATATTAATAATACTAATGGTAATAATAATAATAATGCATGCAGGTGCATGGTAATAAATAATAAATAACAATGCACATGCATGTGCATTTTCCTGTGATAATGACAATAATAATGATAATGATAATAATAATAATAATAATAACTATGATAATAATAATAATAATAATAATAAAAGAATAATACAAGTGCATTGCATATGCACGTACATGGTAATAAATAATAAATAATAAGGCACATGCATCTACATTTGCATGTGATGATAGTAATAATAATAGCAGCAGTAATAATAGTATTAATAGTGGTGATAATAGTAGTAGTACTAATGCATATGATAATAGAATATTGCATGTGCATTATGTGTGCATGTGTATGGTAATAAATAATAACTCATGTGCATTGCATTTGCATGTGATGATGATAATCATAATAATAATAATATTAATATTAATAATATTAATAATAACAATGAATGTGATAATAGAATAATGCACCTTCATTGAATGTGCGTGTATGTGAATTTGGATGTGCATTTGCATGTAGTTAAAATAACAACAACAACAACAACAACAACCCCAATAATAATAATAACAATAATAATAACAACACATGTGATAATAAAATAACGTGTGTGCATTGCATGATCATGTGCATGGTAATAAAAATATAATAATAATGCACATTCAGGTGCATTTGCATTTTCATGATATGATGATAATAATAATAAAAATAATAATAGAAATAATAAGTTATAGTTGTTTGAAAAAATAGCAGACATGAAAAAAGTGCTAGAAATGGTGTCTCGAAATACCTAACAAATCACAGAGTCATTAAAAAATCATAACTTCTTCTTCACTTGTCCATTTATGCTTCATGAATGGTAAAACTAAATCTCATAGAACTGACTACGATAAAAATAGGTGTTGGAGGCCTAACATACACACATATTAGAACTTACGAACGTTTTAAGAAAAATTTGTTAGGGATCCATACATGGAAATGGAGTTTTGGAGGCCTTTTGATGGGTTTTTGGGATTTTAGGGTCCCAAACATGACTTCAACATTGTTCAAGTTAGCCTTCTCCATATATATCTTCGCTACCTTCGATTTGATATGTGGTAGAGCACAAACGGACAATTGGAGTGAAAGTTATGGCCTTTGAAGATGGAATTTTTTTGGAGTGGTATAACTAATATATCTTCTGTTTCATTGATCTTCTCATAGTTTTGATTAGACATGGTCCTCACTCATTTCACGAGTTTTGTTTTTACTAGTCACAGCGCTCAAACGGACACCCAAAGAAGATGTTATGCCTATTTTAGTGAGTTGCAGGTTTCATAGGTTTTTAGGCTCTAGGAGGGTTACTCAATTTAAAACGAAAATAACTTCTACTATCTGTGTTCATTTTGGCTCTACCACATATCAAATTGAAGATTGTAAAAGGATACACACTCTGGTAACCACTAGAGCACCTTCACACATCCTTGAAGGCCCAAAAAGGTACTTAAACCCTCCAAAAGACCATAACTTCTACTCGGGGAGTTCATTTTGCCTCTACCATTTATCAAATTGAAGCTTTCGACTAGATCTATATTTCTATGACTAATATGAACACATTATCACATTATTAATGTCCCAAAAGGTCTTTAAGTCCTACAAATGATCATAACTTTTGCTCTAGGATCCCGTTTCACCTCTACCACATATCAAATTGAAGCGTGCGAGTAGCTCTACACATCTGTGACAACCATGAACAACTAAATAACCCTAAAAACCATGAATAACCCCATAAAACTAAAAAACAATAAAAACCACGCAAAACCCTAACAAACCCTAACAGACCCTAACAAACCCTAAAAAACCCTAAAAAACCCTAAAAAACCCTAACAAACCACAACAAACCCTAAAAACATAACAAATCCAAAAAAACCCTAACAAACCCTAAAAAGACCTAAAAAACCCTAAGAATCACTAAGAAACCCCAATAAACCCAAAAACCCTGAAGAAACACTAAAAAACACCTATGAAACCATAAGAAACCCTAACATGACCCTAAAAACCTGAAAAACCCAAATAAAACCCTAACCAAACCTAAGAAACACTAACGCACCCTTCAAAACCCTAACACACCCTTAGAAACCCTAACACACCCTTAAAAACCCAAGAACACCCTTATAAACCCCAACATATCCATAGAAACCCTAACACAACCTTAGAGACCCTTAGAAACCATAGCACACCCTTAGAAACTCTAACCTACCCATAAAAAACCTAACCCACCCTTGGAAACCCTAACACTGCCTTAGAAACCCTAACAAACCCTTAGACACACTAAATCACTCTAATAAGATCTAATAAATCTTAACAAACCCTACCAACCAATAATAAACCATAATAAACCATAACAAACCCTAAAGCCCACTACCAAACCCTAATAAACACTAATAAATCACAATAAACACTAAAAACCGTATTAGACCCCAATAAAAGCTACAAAATACCTAAAAACCCAAATATACAAAAAAAACTATTAAACCATTCAAAATTCTAATATTCCCAAAAAACCCTAACAAACTCGGCAAAACCTATGAAAACCCTAAAAACTATAAAAACCCCAAAAACCCCCAAAAAACCCTAAAAAACCCTAAAAATCGTAAAAACCCTAAAAAAATACTAAAAACCCCTAAAAACCGGAAAAAACCCTAAACCCCCTAAAAAACCGAAAAACTCTAAAAAAACCTAAAAAACCATAAAAAACCTCAGAAAAAACTCAAAAAACACTAAAAAACCTAAAAACCACTAAAAATGCTAAAATACCCTAAAAAGCCGAAAAATTCCTAACAAAACCCTAACTAACCCTATGAAACCCTTAAAACCCCTGAAAATCCCCTAGAAAACCCTAAAAACCTCAAAAGAAACCCTAATACACCCTAAAGTACCCTAAAAACCCTAAAACCCTAAAGAACACTAAAGAACCACTAAAGCCACTAACAACGCTACATAAACCCAATCAACTACTACAATATCCTGAAAAATGCATCAAAATCCTAAAAACACAACAAAACCCAAAAAAATGCTAAAATAACCCTAACAAAACATAAAAAAAACCAAAATACACCCATAAAACCCAAAAAACGCATAAAATCCCAAACAACTCAAACAACTAGTAACAAACCCTAAAAACCCTAACAAAACCTACCAAACCCTAAAAACCACTAATAACCCTTATGAACCACTAATAAACCCTAATAACCCATAAAACCCACCATTAAACCCTACAAACCCAAATAGACGCTAATAAATCGTAATAACTTGTTATAAACCCTAAAAAACTCTATTAGACCCTAATAAATGATACAAAAGCCCTAAAACCGATAATATACAATAAAAAACTATTAAACCAAAATAAACCCTAATAATCACTAAAAACCCTAACAAACCAGACAAAATGCTACAAAAATCTTCAAATAATAGCCTACAAAACCCTAAAACCCACTAATAAACCCTAAAAACCCTAATAACCCCAAAATTAATCGTAACAAAACCTAAAAATCCAAAATAAATCATAAAAAATCCTAAAAACGCCAAATTAAAACTTAACAAACTGAAACAAACTGTAACAAACCCCTAATAACCCCTAATAAAACCAAACAACTCATAACAAACCCTAATAAATGGTAATAATCCCAAATACACGTCACTAGACCCTAATAAATAAAATAAACTCTAGTAAACCCTAATAAATCCTAAATAACCCTAAAAAAGGTTGATAAACCCTAGAAAAATCTATTATTGCCAAAAAAATCCCAATAAAACCTTAATATACAATAAAAACGCTAATAAACAGTAAAAAATCCTAAAGAACACTAATAAACCCTAAAGAACCCTAATAAACCCTAAAGAACCATATTAAACTCTAAAGAACACTAAACACTCCTAAAGAACCCAAAAAAATGCTAAAACACATAATATAAAACCCTAAAACCTGTTACAATACCCAAACAAACCCTAAAACACACTAAAAAACCCAAACATCCCTAATCAAACCCTAAACAAAATAAAACCATAACCCCCCCCCCCCCCCCGAAATACCAACTCTTCCTATCCTTGAATACCAACTCACTTTTCCTATAA